>JAJJWW010011307.1:0-192593 GCA_023531295.1 Papaver armeniacum | reverse complement strand
AAACTTCATCAACCAAAGCCCTATCCACTAAATGCAACATTTTCCCTTTTCTTGTCAAGTAGATATTCATTATTTTCCTAAGAGAGGAATTTAAATGTCAAACATCAGCATAACATAATGTAGCCAGCTAAGCCAGGATCAACGTATGTACGTAACTGAAGTACATTCTACAAAAACACCATATCAAAATCATAAGCAGAAAACCCAGATTCTCTATCATCCTGGAGAAAACTGTAAAGTACTACAGCACTAGTTAAGCGAAGGGAACCCATGGAATTCTCTGTCACGGTGACGCATTCAGCAAAATCGGAATCCAACACCAGTTTTCTATAAGTTTTGTTGTTAGCGTCATATAAAATTAAATCCTCATCGACCTCCCATAGAATTCATTGTTCTTGAAATTCCATATTAAGCTCGAGTAGTTGGTACCAGTTAAAATACTCTCTTGAGCAATGGAGAAACTTTTAACTTCTTTTAACTCCATATTCCCGCATCATCCATATATCAACGTGGCCATTAACACAACGCATGATAGAAATAAACATAGGCACCCTCCAAATCCTACCACCTTCATATCGAGCGTACATTCTTCCAAAGGGTTCTTCTAGATATGGCATAGGTTCTTCTGGTAGTGCCACCTCCTGGAATATTTCATTGGCAACATTAAGACATATCAGCCAATGGAGCCTTGTTCAAAAGTACTCACAAACCAATGAATCTACCTCCTTCAAAGGAAGATCCATATTTGGATCCCTCGTAAAATAGTAAGGTATGCTTTGAGTGCTCTTCCATAAATTTGATCCTAGATTACATAGACATCAACATCAGAACACTTTGAAGCGCTGTTGTAAACAATCCTTACCAACTTGTAATCGTCAGTCCTGTAATCATAATCAAATCCATAGCTATCAATGTTATAGTAGTTTTACTTCTCAAGTACCATGGGTATTTTCTGGCACCCATTCGTTTGTCGTGTTCAGATAAAACTCTTCCACAACTACTTTAGTAATGCGTATGCAATTCAACCATTAATCCAATACAAACACTCAACTTTATCAATTGCGAAATTTGGAAGGGTAATCCGTCTATTAACTATATGATGACAGTCGCAGGTTGTTGTTGATGATGTTGATAACGGCAATAAAGATGAAACTGACACATAATCTATCCAATACTTCTTGTTGCGTTTTAGCTTCATAACATATAAGTAGCGCCGATGTTACAAAGTTCATGATGTGCATTGAAAACAACGGCTATCAATTAATGCACAAAAAAGACTTGTTTACGCACCTAAATCGCAAAGAGACTTCTTAGGCAGCCTTAAGAAAATTTCTTCACAATATCTTCGGAAGGTTTGACATTGTTGCAATGGCCTCTCTTCGTCAACTTGGTGTTGTATGAGAACGAGGAGAAAAAGAAAAGAAAGAAAGTAATGGTTTCAACTTTAAGAACAAGTTTGTAAAACCCTAACAATTTTATTTTATTTCAATATATCCGTCCCGGCCTAAATTAAGCCCATCTCACTGAACCCCGCCTTCAACTCTTACTGGACTGGGACCATGCCTAGGAACTTATTTTAGAACCATTTTTGGGATCATGGTTTTTTTAGGGACCATGGTCTTATTAGAAGCCCACCTTCCCTATAGTTATAAGGGGTGTCCTAAAGTGTGGAAATGACTAACCTAACCTTAACCAATTTAATTTAAAACTAACCTAATAACCACCTATATATATATATATAACCACCTCCTCCCACCGTAGCCCACCACCACCACCTACCATCGAGAGAAAAATTTCAATTTTTGGTAACTAATCATCTGAATCCACTAATTTAAGTTTAGTTCTTGGTCATAAATTTGGGAAAGTTCTTAAGTAACTAATCATTACTAATCATTAAGTTCGGTTCTTGGTAATAAATTTGGGAAGCAAACTTTAAGTTTGGTTTGATGAAAATATCTTAATTTTTTGTAGCAGACTATATAGTTCGGTGTGATAGGAAGAGGAATTTTCAATTTTTTAAGCAGGAAGCGCTTCTTGGTAATAATCATTAGTATCATTAAGTTCATGGTTCTTGGTAATAAATTTGGGAAAGCGAACTTTAAGTTCGATTGCTATGACATGGACGTGCGCCAACGGAAAAACGGGTACGCACTTTGTTGTGTACGATTTTCTTTAGTAAAGATACCACAAGGATTGGATGCCATGAATGAAATTAAGTTTATATACTCCCTCTAGTCTCTAAAAGATGGCGGGTTTATGTGTAAATTTACACACACAAACACTAATATCTTTAGAGCAGGAGGAAATATTTTCTAGCCTCTTCTCTACTGGGTATATATATCCTTGCTCAATTATAATCTACATTATCCCCAAGCACACACAACTTCAAACCTACATGTAATAGGATGTGATGATAACAATGGCTATTCGTCTTTAAAACCAAAAAGAGTCCACGGGAGATTTAGAAAAAAAATTAGTGATATCCAGTTTTTCTTATTGTGGTTTTTGTTTGCAAAGTTCACGAGCCCCTAAGGAGAAGTTTTTTTAGGGTTTTGTGCAAAACTTTAGAGTTTAAATATTTGATTCAATTTAGAGTTTAGATATTTGATTATTTTTTTTTGATTGGAAGAGAGATTTTATTAAAATAGAAGTAGAATGTACAAAAAGCTACTAGCTGTAGCTAAATAAAGAAGAAAAAAGAACAATCAATAAAAGACGGCTTCCCGATTAATCACCGTATGAGAGAAATTTGTGTGAATTCTCTTCCCGCGAAGCCCATGAGGACTAGGACTTTGGCATTGTCAGCAATTAAGTCGATCTTGAAGTTGTAGTCATCGTTGAAAGTGGCGGTTTCTTTCATTTCCGCAATGTCCGGATAATTGTTGCGGGGGATGGGTTCCATATATCTTTTCCACCAATTTCTTTGTAGATACAATTGCTCGACCAACCAAAAGCCCGAGGGCATACATTGAATCACAGAAAAAAAACCACATTCCAATTCTTTTTTTTTGGTGTGAGCAATCAAACATGATCATAACCTTCAATGGAGTAGAATATGATCTGTGTCTCACTGCTGTCACCCAAAGAATACGGGAATTATACAAATTCATACCTTTTCGATTGACATCTCCAAGAGTTGGAGTCTTCCATGTGAGCGCACACCATGGAAACAAATCTTTGGTGGAATGCAAGCTTGCCATACAAATTTCCATGGAGAATTATCATAACCCAGCCTACCAGCTCAGTGCATAAAGGGATTTAGCAGTATACACTAGAAGATTTCAAGCCCATCTTCTTGTATCGGAAGTTATCGGTATTGGTGGAGAAGATCCAATAAGAAGGAACAAGCGGCAAGTTGGTTAACCCGGTGATACCCGAAGCACTCTTTGTAGTCCAGACTTACAACTCCGGCGGAGATGTGTGCACACCTACCATATTTCAACTTATCCAATTTGTATAGTAAAGAACTTTACATCCAAACTAGAGTCACTAACCCACTTATCATGCCCGAATGAAATATGTAATCCAGTGTAGACATAACTTGGGGTTGGAAGAGACCTAGTAGTTCATTTTACATGCGATTGTTTTCGGTAAACACCATGAACCATGTGTACTTTACCCGGGCAGCTTGATGTGAAAGAAGAACCATGTTTTCAAAAGCGATAATTTTGTACCATAGATGATTCTTCTCTCCACCAAATCTCCAACGCACCAACATAGCAAGTAATGCTTGATTCATTAACCTCAGTTTAAGACACCCAATCCCCTCTTTCTTTTGAAGCACAAACTAAATCAAAAGTTTATAAGATGCGAAAATGCTTGAACCGGACTTATTCTCCCATAAAAAACATCTCATCTTCTTCTCTAGAATGTTAATAATAGAAATTGGAGCTTTGAAAAGAGAAATGAATACATAGGAAGGGAACATAAGATACACTTGAAAAGAGCCAACTCCCACCTTTAGATAACTTACCTTGTCTCCATGGAAGATAGTTTACTGTTTTTCAATTATGGGATCCCATATGGTTTTACATTAGCTTTTGCACCCAAAAGGCATACCCGGGTACATAAAAGGAATTGAATCGGTTGCACAGCCTAATTCGAAGCCCATTCTTCAAAAGAGGTACTTCACCAATTGCAATGAGTCTTTGTTTTTGATGTATTGACCTTTAAGATATTTGATTTTAGATATTTGATTCAAGATGGGTTGATGGTGGTTTCATCAATATAAGCCTCATTCGGTTTAGAAGTAGATCGGAGAAATAGTGAAATGTATTTTTTATTGAAACTTCGGTTCATAATCAATGTGGTTAGTAAGTTTAGATAAGCCCATTATTAGGAAAAATGTTTGATGCTCATTAATATTGGCATGATGATGATATATATATTTCGTATGACTTTTGATTTCATCATCTCATGTCGCGTTTAAGTTATTAGTGATGGTGATTGATGAGTGCTATGGACTTCCCATAAATAGCTAATAAATTGTGGGCATTGGAAAATATAAATTTGTTTTATATAAAGTAATATACCCTTTGAGATGTGTAGGATCACTCAGATGAAGCAATCAATGATCAAGGTGCTGACCGTGTTTAGCTGATAGCATGACTCTTGATAGTCTTAAAAAAAAATTTATAACACAAACTATTGATCGCAAGAAAATTTCAATTTTTATAGCAGAACTTCTTGCGGTAACTAATCATACTAACCCATTACTAATCATTAAGTTCGGTCCTTGGTAATAAATTTGGAAAGTCTTAAAAAAATTTAATGAACTATATAGTTGGGTTTGATCGCAAGGGAAAATTTTCATTTTTTTTATAGCAAACTTCTTATCGGCAACTAATCATACTAATCATTAACTAAATTTTTGTAATAGAGTAACTAATTATTACTAATCATACTAATTACTAATCATTACTAATCATACTAATCATTAACTAATAACTATTTTTTTCCTCTAAAAGATAACTTAAAACGATCAAAGATAACTTAAAGTTACTAATCATAACTAGCTAATCATTAAACAAAACATTTAATTAAGGAGGTAAGTTTGGTATTAAGAAAATATTTAGATGAGGGTGACTTAGGATTACTTGTAATATCTTTCTAAAATAGAATCATGGTCCCCACAAAAAAACCATGGTCCCCAGAAATGGTTCTTATTTGTTCTTGATATTACACGGGACTCGATTGTATTTTTTTAGGGTGCGGTAAAGCGTAAAATGATGATTATAACTAAGAAAAAAGTCGTGGATATAAAATTACTAACAAAATTTAAGCCATTACGATCGGTTATGGCACTCTCCTTCAAAAGATAATACTATGCTTCATTGTGGAAATGGTAGACAAGTTATCCTTATCTTAGCCCTTATTGCATTTAAGATATTAAGAGGTCTAATCCTTAAATCACTCACCTTGTCCATCGATGTGGTTTCAGCCGCGCATATACAGGGTGTCCATATAAACTTATTGGGTGGACAATGGTTGTGATGACCGTCAGGAATACTATACAATCTCCATCGATCGGCTTCATGAGGTCTTTTTAGAAGCAATCCTAAACGGGCATTCACACTTCTTGTGATGTTTTGGAGACCCTAGTTTGTCTTCTTCTTATACTTGTGATTCTTACCTTTGTGACTTTCCCTTCTTACCCGCTCTCTGCATACCATTTCAAACTCTTAAAATCGACGTGTTTTACTTTGAAAAACCACACATCTTCTCTTTGCCTTGGAGATAAGCCATTCCTTGATGTCATCCTTGGTTTCCCATGTCTACATCGAGCAAACAAATTTGACAACCATGAGATCACTAATAAAATTATTTCAATATATTAATATATTGATTCGGTTAAGGAAACGTGCCAAATCGACTCATATAGTGTTGGGAGGTATCAGGACCCATCGTAGATCGGGTTGGTAGGGAGCTTTGTTGCACTACCAACTACAAAAATAAAACACAAAACCATCAATAAAGGGTCGTTAAGATCGTAGATGTCAAAATGACGACCTGATGAAATTAACTTTCGCCCTTAGAGTCGTCAATCGCGTTTTTTCATATTGATTTACAAATAGAGTCGTCAGCCAACATTTTGGCGGACGACGACTTTTCTTAGTGAAATTATGGGATTCATCTTTATCTACAGTTGTCAATCTGCTAAAATGACAATTGACGACGACTAAATGGGCCACCCTTTCCAACAAAAAAAAAACGTAAAATAAAGGTCGTCAACTTGTAAAATTTCACATCAAATACACTTTTAGAAAAGTTGTCGATTCTCATGTAAACTAACGACTCTTGACAAACATATATGCACCATTCTATTGGTTTTTCTTCTAGAGTGGATTCGGTTATATATGTCCAACCTAACGACTAAGTATACAGACTCTAAAAGTCGTTTAGTTGTAAACATAATATATTAACGATTCATGATATTTACGATTCTTCTTGTAAACTAACGATTCATGATATTGAGTACTTAACGACTCTAGCAAAGTTATTACGATTTTGAAAATAAACGGTAAGTTTGACTAGTACGGCGATTACTAGACAAACTAAAGGGCCGTTAGGTTATATATCACCCATGACGACTCTACATGTGCAAATAATTCGTTTCAAAATCAAAAGATATGTTTGATTCTATGAGGCAGATTATTGTTTTTTTGAAAAAACGGTTTTATTCAAAACAAAAAACTAACCGTTAGGTACATTTTTGCTATAAATAGAGACATATCTCTTCCAAACTTATTCACCCATCACTTTCAATCTTTCAAAATCAGTCACCCATCACTTTCAAACACTAAAAATGGCTTCAACTCCCGTTCAATAATCTAGAAGATGTTGCTATTGTTAGAGCACACGCCACTCTCACAAAGCACTCCATTGAGGGTGCGCAATGGGTGGCGTGCCGAAGACCAACCAGAGAGGGCCTTACCTTGGGTTGGATCAAACCACCAATGCTTGGTGAAAACGTGTTTTAAGGTTTTTAAAAAGCACTAAACGGAAATCGTTATAGGAGGACGCTCCTTGAGATAAGGGAAAGAATACGCTTATTTATACAATGAATGCTATTCTTTGAGAGACAATTGAAATCTCGTGGTGGCTATGCCCAAACGAACCTCAATGAGTAGAGTAAGTTTGTGAATCAATAGGCTTTCATCAAAAATTATTTATTTAGTTATGATTATTAACAAAGCTAACTTATTAAAAATTGTTTTCCGGTATACTTTGGGTCGGGCCAATACGGATTAAAAGTAGCCCATGGGTTTTTGCACGAGGGGCTGCTACATCTCTTGGAGAAAATGAAATTCATGATATAATTAATCTGATTTTTCTAAGCAATGTATTGAACTATTTTTATGTCTTTTAAAACATATTTTATTTCATAGTACATATATGTTTTTTCAATTCAATAATACTAGTTCAACTATCTTTTCAGTAAATATTCCAAACAAGGGTCATCATGGGTTATACATAAATACAATTGACGACTCTTCCAAATCATATTTTACTACCTAAAGTCGTCAACCAATCTTTGCATATTGATTTACACCATCTATAGTCGTCAACCAATCTTTTTGCGTTAACGACTTTTATGACGAGTGTGAGCATTCATCTTATAAAGTCGTCAATGCAAAAATGATAATTGTGACACTTTAAGAAAGCTTGTGACTCTCTATACAAACTAATGACTCCCGAAAAACATATATACACCATTACGCTGGTTTTACATTGAGTAGTTCGTTTATATATGTCCAACCTGACACGAAATATCGGACTTCTGAGTCGTTTAGTTATAAACGTAATTTACCAACGATTCATGATAGTATTTTCATTTATTGGAGAATTAAACTCAACCAAATGTGGTTGAGGCGGTTAGATGGCTCAATTCTATAAATAGGGACCCGTATCTCACCTATTCCTTATCAAAACCCTAATTATCAACCTTCTCTTCTCCTTCTCATTTTTAATTATCATCCACGAGGAAAAACAAGAAAACACTGCATGTATACTCCCTACACTGCTTAGAAGAGAATTGTGCCATTGTGAGAGCTTGGAAAACGTCAAAAACCACTTTGAAGATCTAGGAAAAGACATTGATGAAAAATCGGATGCTTGGTGGAACCATGTATTTATCGTTTTTGTTGCGTTAGACGGAAATTGCAACTCAAGGTCTTTGAAACTCGTCAAGGAACGGTTGAAGGAGATATTCTTAGTGTGAAGTTTTCAATAGAAATCAGGACGCAAGGGAAGCCATGCCCAATATGTTGGGTGCTATAAGAGTAAGTATTCAAACAAGAGGTAAAACTTATTCAAAGCTTTGATCAATACTAGCCGAGTATGTTTGCGTTTTGATTGAGGAAGGCGTATGGCTATTACGAGGAGCTTCGTGGGAAAAGTTTGAGTTCGATGATTCTACTTTATCTTGGAAGGCACCATGTATAATTACATGCTTTATGATTAAGTGTATAAGTGCACGTGTTTGATTTCCTTGATGTAACCCTATGAAGATGTATGCCTTTTACGATTCAATGAAACGATTCTATGAAATCGAGAAATTATAAAAAAAATAAAAAAATAATAGAGTCGTCAGTATTTAGAGATTTAGAGAATAACGACTCTCATGAAAATATGAAATGGATTGTTAGGGTCATCATTATATAAGTAATGCCAAACCAGACCCTTAGAGTAACCCGAGATAAAGAGAGTAAAAAGTTTTTCTAGTCGTTGGGTTCTAAAAATAACGAGTTGTGACTCTAGATGACCTAAAGTTGGAGTCGTCAACTTTATCAAACTTGGTTGACGATTTTTCATAACTTCACATATTGAGTCGTTTATTTGTGTGCTAAGTTTCGACGACTCATAAGGGTCGTTGGTTTATTACGAAACCTAACGACTCAGCGATTGATTTGTTTCATAGTGACCATGAATCTACCACTTGGAGCACCATTCATGCGATTTGAAGAGTATAGGAAGTTTACATCGATTGTTTTGAGCTCAGGGTTCTTAATCTATGGAGAATTGGTTCCTTTATTTTGACCAATGGGATCTTCATTTCCACCATTATTCATATTTTCTCTATTAACATCTCTTCATCTAACATCAATCCATATGATTAGTTTAGACAATCTCACCATCAACACAATCATGTTTATTATTTGAAGTCTATAACCCCTAACTTCCCCCAAAACTCACTTCCACTCCAAATACAAAAACAAACTTTTTCTTTTATCAAAATTTCATCCCTAAATCGGTTAACAACTAATCAACTCAATTAACACTAATGATTTGGGGTTTTAGCCATTTAAAAAAATAGGGATAAGGGACCCCCAGTACTATTTCATGACCTTTTTTGTGCTAGGGTCAAATTATTTTCCATGGCCCCCAATTAGCGGTGATTTATATTGTGCTAAACGGTATCTTATATTACAAATCACATTGCTATATACTCTTTGACTTACGAAAGACAAACCAACCTAGATATGCGTATGTACTAGACTGATTATTATTTTTGGGCCTAGAGACGGTCGACCATTTCGGCCTAGGCCTTGGCAAGTAACACTGGCAAGGAAACAAGACTTTGTTCTTCACGGTTAAAAGATGAAACAAGGCAGCAGGTTTAATTTTATTTTTTACAGAAAAAGGGCAAATTAAATTAAAAATTAGCCATCGTTCAAAGATGAAGGCTAATAGAAAGAGAACAAATTAGCTGTTTGGTTGATGAAACGCAGCAGGTTTGGTTGATGTTTAATTTGAAATTTTGTTATAGGGGCGGCAAATTTTATTAGAGGACGCGGCGGGTAATAGGATAAAAAGGGTCATTACATGGTAATTTCAAGTGCCCCTTATCAAAAAATTGAAAATGACTAATTAACCCTTACATAGTTTAGTGTTAATGATTAAGTTTCACTTCAATTAACTCTAAATCAAAACAAAATTAGATTTTAGAGTTTAAAAAAAAAATCCATTTTTTTACATTTTCAGAGCTAATTACGGTTCAAATTTTGCTCGTAACCAATCAGTAAATCTTAGTTACGGTTGCATAAAAAGATGAACTACCAATTGTAGGTTAAATTTTGGGAAAACCCAATCGTAAAACCGATTACGGTTGGTAACCAAATACTCGAGACAAACGAAAGTAAGCTTAGATTCGGTTCGTAAGCAAAATGGTTACCTGCCGTAAAATTTACTTCGTTCATCTCGAATTTTAGTTATGAACCGTAATTGGTGACCTTTACGAACTCTTGGTTCTGGCGGGGTTATTTACGGTTCGTCATTCGGTATGCGACATCAATCGGTAAGTTCACTTACGGTTGAAAAAAAAACGAATCGAAGAAAATTCTCGGATATAGAACATACGGTTGGTAATAGTTCAATTACCAACGTAATAACATCAAAATCTCCGATTCACGGTTGGTAATGAGTTAAAATCAATCAGAACTTACATAAAACCTAAATTTCAATTTCAATTTTCATCTATAACCCTAATTTTTGATAGAAATTAAACTTAAATCGAACGAGAATAATCCAAATCGTGAATCGAGTTTTCAAAACATACCTCATATAAGTCATTACACTACACTTGATTAATTTTCGAATCGTCGATTTATCGAAGACGTTGAAATTTTGAGTTTTAATGGAGGTTACGGTTGATGGGAGGAGAAGAAGAAAGAAAACAAATTTTCAATTTAGCTTTGATTTAGGTTAAAAAATGGGGAGGGTAATCTAATTAATTTACACCCCTTATAGGACATCCCTAACCAACTAGAGGACATTATTATCACCCAGTCGCCCCCTCTAATAAACCCGCCGCACCTATAACAGGATTGTTAATTTGCAAGTGAAGCGAGGATTAAGGAACTCCTTGTTTCTCAAGCGGCCATGTGTTGATCATGTAGACCGGAAGCAGGCACTTGGCAGTGTGGAAATCTACAATAAATCGACACATGTAATACAAGAAAATTGAATAAGAAAGAAAAGCAGATGGTGTTGCCGTGGAGGGACAGGGAAAACATTCCTGGCAATATAATTTTTTGGGAGAAAAGATGCTCAGTGGTCAGATTCTCGGCTGGTCGCATAATGGGAAAGGCCGTCATCCATACACTAGTAGTAAAAACAAATGTCCTGCTTAAGTTGGTGGAGGTGATTAATGAGCAACAAAAACACTTTGCAGGAATCAAATCCTATTAAATGTCCAAATTGAAACATTTTTCAATCAATATACTCAAAATAAAGGCTTATATGAATTACTACCGATCGACTAGTTGTTTATGTATGAGGTGGAAATGGTACCAATCCAACCCCATACTAACTCTAGTAGACTGAATATATCTACTTAAAAACGAAAACCTATACAGCTACGGATATAAGCCTTTATGTTCAACAAGAAATCAAAAGCAAATAAGAAAACATTTGTGAGAGAGTACCAGTAGCATAAAAATTGCAGATGAATCGATGGTTTAATTGACTCTTCAGGACACACTAGCATGTAAAACTATGAATGGTTTTTCTAAGGCAAGTAATAAAACTATGAATGGAGTATAAAATATGTGTACTGTACTTATACAGAGGAGTGAAAGAAACTAGTAAAATGAGAGTAATATAGTCTGGTTAAGTAATGTAATTAATGTAGCATTATTGCACATAAACTCTGTCAGGTTAATAGCTGTTAAAAATTCTGAACAAACTATATGTAATTCAAAACAAACGTGGTTGTCCAATCTTGCTGCAGAACAATGAGATGGAAAAAGCTAAAAGGAATAATTCTTTCAGCAAAAGTTGTTAGTCTGACAGAGGTGAGGCCTTTGCAGTTAATAATAGAAATTCGATATCAATTGATTGTTCACATTCCAATCATACATACAACTGTAACTTAGCTTACTTCACCTAAAGAACAAAACAACTGTAACTAAGTAGTCTGAAGAATACTCCAGTCTGAAGTTCATACTATTAACTAGAAGACTACTTGGGATTGATAAAATCTACTAGATGTTGTTTGCAAAAAGATGGAGACTTACCAAACAAATGGAGTGCATAAATTCTCAAACCCTCTTGATTTTCTTAATTGTGCTCACAGTATCATTGTCCTCTTCATTGTCAACAACTTCAACGCCATCATCACTGTCACTGCCGGTGTCATCCAAATTACTATCCATGTTCGGAGAAACTAAACTGTCAACATAGACTGCAGTTCTAAAAGAGTATTCCTCTGAATCCACGTAGACAAAAAGAAGTCTAGGTGTTTCATGTTTTGAGTCATATTGATGAACATGAAAACCAACATCGTTATCAAATCCAAATAGAAATTCACCATTCTTCAAAGATTGTAAAGGCACAAAATCTTTGACCAACCCAAAATGTTTTTTCATGTCAATTGTAAAGAGCTTTTCCCAAGATTTTCTCACTTCAGAGTCCTTCAACTCCCACACTTCAACACCAATGTTAGGATTAAAACGCCATATGCAAAGAGACCCTCCTAACACACACAGATCTGTTTTGAACTCCCCTAACAAATCAGGCCATGGCATCTCTTGGAATATCTCTTTCTCAAAATTAAAAGAAAGAATAACTCTTCTGTCGTTGGATCCCTCAAATTTGCGATATGCTTCCCAATGAATAACTCCATTAACTGGCACCTGATTAGCCCAGCCATAAACATGATGAGAGATGCTATCAAGTGCTATCCAAGTATTTGATCCTGATGTATAGAGGTAAACGTCAGACCCGGAAGCATTCTCATAACTGGCAAGACATACCACTTTGAACTCCCCAATCTCATAACTAAACCCATATTGTATATCTGAGAGATAGTACTCTTCCGGAGTTGTAACTGGTAGTGGTGTTTCTGGTAAATGCTTATATTCATTTGTCGATGGGTTCCAAATGCAAAGGTTAAGCCTTTCATAAGGACTTATGCAAACCAAACCATTACAGTATCCAAGAAACTGAAGATCATCAAGCCGAAAATGTTCGTCTAGAAATGAGAGATCTGTAGTAACACAACCAGTACATGTAGATGATGACGGATCATAAGAGATGGTGTAAAAGTTATCCCAAGAATGAAGCATAAGACTTATTCTGCTCATTTCAGTAGCGTGTTCTAGGTGCTTCCGAACAAACTTACGATCATTCAATAAGTTGTACCAAGTCTTGTTTACACACCTAAATCGCCCAATTGACTTCACGGGCAACCTAACACAGATATCCAGCATAATATCTTCAGGGAGGTTCACCATCACTGCAATTTACATACATATAACCCGAAATTAGATTAAGTTCAGGATTTGTGTATCCAGTAGACTGAATATCAACCTAAAAACGCACAACCATGTAGTTTCGACTACGTGCCGTCTCTCTTTTCAACCTCAAATCAAAATCAAATTATTTGAGCATAAAATTAAAGGTTCAAGTTGTGCTAGTTCGTGTTAATATTGAATCCCAACTGTCGAAAGCTTCTCAAATTTAGGCAGAGTTTGTTTAAGCTATTTCAATGGTTGAGAAAAACAGATTCAAGCAAAATACCTAACACCATCGATTAAGCGACCATGAAACGAATCAAGCAAAATATCTAGATTGTATATTAAGCAAAGTAACCCAACAGTGGAAAGCTTCTCAAATTTTGGCAGAGTTTGTTTAAGCAATTTCAATGGTCCAAGAAACAGAATCAAGCAAAATAGCTAACGGTATCCATCAAGCAATCACGAATCAAGATATCCACAACCAAATCGAGATATCTAGAGTCTAAATTAAGCAAATGAAATGAATAGATTAGTATATCCACAAACAAATCACATTTTGGAAAAAAAATTGTACGAAACAGCAGCTACAAATACAAAATCCCTAAATTCTCAACGGATAAACCCTAACCCAAAGATTTAAAGGGCGAAAATCGGAATTATAAATCCAAAATTTCGAACCTAAAGAGAGAAATATAAATGAAATTTTACCAACTGTATCAAGAACAAGCTTCTGGTTCTGGACACAGTTGAGAAGAAAGAAAGATTTAATTTGTTAGGCAGAAGAATCTCGAAAGCACATTTGCATCAATTTGAGGCATTACGGTAATTTAGTGAAAGATCAAGGTCAGTAATCTTTATGTATTGGCCAGTGAGGTAGCAGTTCGAACGGTGTCAAGTCAGCTTTTGGTCCTGAAAGAAATTATCAAGTAATTTTAGCACTTTCAATCGACCAGAATACTAAAATATTAGATCGACCGAGGTTTCTCCTAAAATAAATGCCACGCAATGGAGTCAACTTCTGATTTCCATAATTTTGAATCTAAAGAGAGAAATTAAAATGAAATTTTACCGACTGTAGTTTTTGCGTTTAATGGCGTAGTGGCGGAGGTCAAGAGCAAATTTCTGGTTCAGGCCAGAGTTGAGAAGAAAGAAAAAAAAATGAAGATCTTGTTTTACTTTGTTTGACACTGGAATTTTATGATTTGAGGCGTACGGTAATTACTGAAAAATCAAGGTCAGATTTGCCGGACTTTCACGGGATAACTTCCCAAGAAAAAGCGACTTCTAAGACGCTGGATGAGCAAATACAAGTTAGATTTGCATTCAGTTTAGAATTCATCACTTTCATTTTAACCTACCATTTTCTAAGATGTTCAAGGCTTGATCTGGGTTTTAGTTGCGGACATAGTGATCTAACGACTTAAGAGGCGTTTTGCAGAATGAATCCTGAAGGTCGCGCGGGATAGCACTGCTCTATCTAAAATATCTTTTTCTATTTTTAATCCAAAAGTGAGATTTATTGATTTTCTTTTTTTTGTTTTTTTTGTTTTTTTTTTTTTGGTATACAAAGATTTATTGATTATTGATTAGAGTTCGGGAACACCCTTCAAATCAGAAAGAAGGCGATTACAGATAAAGGAAGGAGCTGGATTTTGCCATAATTCTGTCACCTTATGTTTCCTAGAGTGCTTTGCTAGCAAGTAAGCTACATTGTTGCACTCTCTTATTACATGCCTCACTTTTCGTATTCTAAAACGACTAAGATAATTAAAATTTAACATCTTTGATGATGGGTAGATGTTCAGTAATACTTGTGTCAGACTCATTGATTGCGGCAGCTACATTGGATGAATCTTTCTCCAAAATGATACACTCCAATTGCAAACTCATTGCCCAACACACTGCTTCCAATGTTGTCATACACTCTCCTTCCTCAGCACTTAGATATCCATCTCTGTAGATACATTTCGACCATGGATGAGTTCCAGAAAATTCCCGATTATTAGGTCCGATGCCATATTCTATTATGTAATAAATTGTAACAAGCATCTAAATTAATAGTTAGAAAAGGTACAGCTGGTGATGACATATATTATTCCTAGGCACATATTTAGTGGTCCTAAGCGTGGTAGATATTGTATTATCAGAGGCGGCACAATGTAGAAGATTATAAGACTTCTAATATCAAACGCTACATAATTCTAAAATATCTTCTATAAGCAAAAAGACTTTTGATTAAAACGCACATAATTCTAAAATACCTTCTAGAAGAAAAAGAAAAAAATATTAACTTTTTGTTAAAATGTTTTCAATTATGACATTTTCCTTGACTTAATGCTTTTGAAGCAATAGAATAGTTTTACTTTTGGTACCCAAATGCGCTATAAGCCATATGTTGTGTTCCCAAAACTTCAATGTTTCTACAGAGTGCATATTGAAAGCGAGAATAGACACATTGATATGTGACTATAAGATTGCGAACGTGGTTGTCTGAAAAATTGAATGCCTTTAAATACTGGCTAAATGAAGTATATATCCAAACTAGTTGGGATATATGAATTCAAGTGGACCTTAGATGCAACTCCATGGGTGACCAAAAAGGGTAAAGCTACAAAATTACTCTTGATGATTCTAATTAAATCCTGTTAATGTGAATTTCATTGTCCCTTTTCCTTTTTCCTTCTTCATCGCTCTAATGATCAATTTCTTTCACCTTTCATATATTTTATCATTTTTTAATCAATTTTTTTATTGTCGATTAGAATTATTTTATTGTCAATTAATTCTTTCAAACGTTATCTCAACTTTAATTTGTTTTTAAATGGCATATTAGGTAGGAAAATCAAAATTGGTGAATTGGTAATTGCGTGGTCGCTCGTGGTATCTCTTCGTCTACCTTAACGACTAGTATTATTCGTTATCTTCCTAGGTTGAGTATCGCGACTACTTCTCATCTCTGAAGTAATATTTACAAGGTCGTCAGTAATATTCATCCTTATACTTTGTCGATTATTGTTGCGGTTAAATTTCGACCATGTCGACCAATAACAACTAAAATCAACCTCTCGTTGTGTCCCATTAATCGTGACTACCTTATTGTATAAGATTTTAGTCGTCGATTTTCGTATTTTTCGACTTTTGACGAGTATAGCTTAGTCGGATGGTTATGAAACTAATACCTTTCCTACTAATCATGCATTTGTAACACCTTTCTCCGCATGGAAAATCCCATTTGATCTTCATTATGATTTATTATTAACATGTCGGCTATATGTGGTCATTATTTTCATTTTACTCGATCATGCTGATTTTTCATCCCGTGCTTTGCAAAAAAAGTTGATTCATACTATAACTTTGAGAATGAAACCACTAAACAGTTGTGCAGTCCCACTTTTGAAGTGTTAGGCTAGTGTAGTTTCATTTTGTTATAAAGATTTAAAAAAAATCCTCAAAACCTTCCGAACATAATCTATAATTAAATCTAACTAAAACCGGATTTTATAACTTATACTCAACTAGTTAATCAAACTATATTAATTTGGACGACCACCAATTTAAGGCCCGAAAAGAAGGAGTCCCTTTTATGGCCACTCTTTTGTAAACTATAGAGTAACAAAAATGTGAAATTTGATAAAAAAGATTGGAAGTGGTTACTCTTATAAAATTGAAAATGACCCTTCCTTTTAGTCCAATTATTATAACCCTTTATGGATCCTATTTTTTCAGGAGTTTAGTTGTGTTTAACTAGATATATAACATATCAAAAAAATCCGTGTCTTGGAATTTTACAAATTTTATCTCGTTGGAATATTTTAAAGAGATCTACACAATGAGTACAAACAACAATATCAAATTTAGAGTTTTTATGAAAAATTCGGAAGTATTTATCCTTTTAGGCACAATTTTCGAAATTGAATGCATAGTCATTATGCAAACCACCACAAAAGATGCATAACACATTATACAGTCATATTTTGTTTTATGCATTAACTAATTTTCCGTTGGAACTAATAAAATGATGTATCCTAAAAATACCATTCAAAAAAAATGCATAACGAACAATTGAACCACGACAAAAGATGCATAACAGTTTATACAGTCGTATTTTTGTTCATTCATCCACTAATTTGGTTACGCAACTACTAAAATTATGCATATGCCTCAAAAATAACATTCCAACAAAAAAAAGGATCTATGATGCGCTGTGTAATCAGCGGTGTTTCGTTTTCTTGATTCGGTCCTCCCCACTGTGTGGCGGTGTTCTAGTTAAACTAAACGGTGGTTAATTAGTTTTAACTAAATAAGGGCAGTTTTGCCATTACTATAAATATACAGTTATGGGGTTTTGGATTTTACTTTGTAATGATCCTATTTTGTTATATTAGGTATATCCTAATTCATTTGGATATACCCCAATCTGGCCGGTCTAAAAAAACTACTTCATTCCGGGCCGCTTAGCCGAATTATCTATGAAACAAATCAAGCTTGGTAATACCGAACAGAAATTAAGAAAACAGAAGTCCGGTGGTGATTTGCATCTAGATAAGAAAACAGAAGTCCGATGGCTGCTGAAACTTCATCAACCAAAAGCCCTATCCACTAAATGCAACATTTTCCTTTTCTTGTCAAGTAGATATTCATTATTTTCCTAAGAGAGGGAATTTAAATGTCAAACATCAGCCTAACATAATGTAGCCAGCTAAGCCAGGATCAACGTATGTAGTAATTAACTGAAGTACATTCACAAAAAACGCACATATAAAATCATAAGCAGAAAACCCATAGAGTTCTCTGTCACATCCTGGAGAAAACTGTAAGAAGTACCTTTACTAGTTAAGCGAAAGGGAACCCATAGAGTTCTCTGTCACAGTGACGCATTCAGCAAAATCGGAATCCAACACCAGTTTTCTATAAGTTTTGTTGGTAGCGTCATATAAAATTAAATCCTCATCAACCTCCCATAGAGATTCATTGTTCTTGAAATTCCATATTAAGCTCGAGTAGTTGGTACCAGTTAAAATACTCTCTTGAGCAATGGAGAAACTTTTAACCCAAGATTCTTTAACTCCATATTCCCGCATCATCCATATATCAACGTGGCCATTAACAACGTGGTAAAATAAACATAGGCACCCTCCAAATCCTACCACCTTCATATCGAGCGTACATTCTTCCAAGGGTTCTTCTAGATATGGCATAGGTTCTTCTGGTAGTGCCACCTCCTGGAATATTTCATTGGCAACATTAAGACATATCAGCTTAATGGAGCCTTGTTCAAAGGTACTCACAAGCCAATGAATACCTCCTTCAAAGGAAGCTCCATATTTCGATCCCTCGTAAAGATAGTAAGGTATGCTTTGAGTGCTTTTCCATAAATTTGATCCTAGTGCATAGACATCAACATCAGAACACTTTGAAGCGCTGTTGTAAACAATCCTTACCAACTTGTAATCGTCAGTCCTGTAATCATAACCAAATCCATAGCTATCAATGTTATAGTAGTTTACTTCTCGTGCCATGGGTATTTTCTGGCACCCATTCGTTGTCGTGTTCCAGATATAAAACTCTTCACAACTACTTTTAGTAGTACGTATGCAATTCAAGCCATTAATCCAATACAAACACTCAACTTTATCGAAATTGCGAAATATGGAAGGGTAATCCGTCCTATTAACTATATGACGACAGTCGCAGATTGTTGTTGATGATGTTGATAACGGCAATAAAGATGAAACTGACACATAATCTATCCAATACTTCTTGTTGCGTTTAGCTTCACATAACATATAAGTAGCGCCGATGTTACAAAGCTCATGATGCATGCATCGAAAACTACGGCTATCAACTAATGCACAAAAAGACTTGTTTACGCACCTAAATCGTAAAAGAGACTTCTTGGGAAGCCTTAAGAAAATTTCTTCCACAATATCTTCTGGAAGGTTTGACATTGTTGCAATGGCCTCTCTTCTTCGTCAACTTGGTGTTGTATGAGAACGAGGAGGAAAAGAAAAGAGAGAGTAATGGTTTCAACTTTAAGAAAAAGTTTGTAAAACCCTAACAATTTTATTTTTTTAATTCCAATATATCCGTCCCGGACTAAATTAAGCCCATCTCGCCTTCAATTCTTACTGGACTGGGACCATGCCTAAGGAACTTACTTGGGAAAATTAGGGGGAGACCCAAAAAAAAATAATGTTATCATTGTCAAGCCCACAATTAATTTTAGCTACCGTGACACCCATAATTATTATTGTGACACCCATAATTATATGAAATTATCAAAAATGTCAGCATGACGGATTATACATCTGCATGATGGGTTATGCATCAGGGGTATAATTGGCAACGAACTTGGACATAACATATCTAAAAATCCGCGCCTTGAATTTTACAAATTTTATATCGTTGGAAATCTTTTTAAGAGAGCTACGCAACGAGTACAAACAAGAATATCAAATTTTTGTTTTTCATGAAAAAATCGGAGGTGATCATCATTTTAGGCAAAAATTTTGAAAACTTGATACATAACTATGCAGCCACCAAAAACGATGCATAACACATTCTGCAGACGCATAATGAATTATGCAACCATTTTCTCAACTGCATAACAAGTTATGAATTTTGATAACAAAGTTATGCATCTATAACAAGTTATGTAACCTTTGTATTAGTGCGTACATAAAAAATTGATGCATATATAATCTATTTTCTCGATGCATAAAAGATTGTGCAACAATTTTCTCGATGCATAATGCATTATGAAGCCATATTTTCGGATGCATAACAGGTATGCATCTATTTTCTCGACTGCATAACATGTTATGCAGATATATTGTAGGTGCATGACAAGTTATGCAGTCTTTGTTTTTGTTGGTTTCAATGGTGACAAAAAACATTGTTGCATAACGTGTTATGCAACCGTTTTCTGGACTGCATAACAAGTTATACAACAAATTTTATAGATGCATAATAGGTTATGCATCCATTTTCACAACTGCATAACATGTTACACGTACATTTTTTCAAAACATGATCTACAATCTCTTTGCCAATTGTGTAGTGACCTCTAGCGAAGTTGTTTGCAAGATCTTCCTTCCCACTAATGAGTTGTTCAGATGGAAAAATTGACGATAAGTTCCAAATCAGAACTTCATCAATAACACAAAGCCATAACCATCACGACATCCACCGACCTGTATGTTCTTCTCAACCATTATTGCACCATTATCTCAATGATTCGATCTTGCAACTTCATTTTGTAACTCGCAACCCCACCGGCAGCTTCAACTCTACCTAAACCGCAAATACCACCAACACCAATTACTACTTCTTTCTCAACTCATCGACTTCATCCATCAACCCAACAAAGATCACCGGTTTCAGCTCAAGCCATTTGCAACACAGACAATCACCAAGTACCTCGTTTAGCTCCTCGCTACCACTAATTCAAACATCTTCCTCTTTACACAAAGACCAACACAAGCTAACATTCATCACAACCTGCAATTTTAGTTCAAGAACAAACCCATTCCTTCACTGTCACCATTTCAACCTCCACCAGACTCTCAGTAACACACCAGAATCAATCTTCATATCACTAACTGCATCTGTAAATTACCAGCACACTTGAACTGCAACAAAGCCTCAACTTCAGTTCTTCATCTTCTTCTTAATCTAACCCTAATCATTCCCATTAACATCAAACAAAAACCCTAATCTTCCCTGATTCTTTATGGCAGAAAACCCAATTTCTTCTTCATCCGTTTCCAATCAGTCACCACTACAAACCCATTCTAAAATCGTTTGATTTAACCACCAGAACCGTCTTTTAGAAAACATTTACAATGGAATTACACTCCAATCGAAAATTGGGATCTAAAGCCTAATCGAAAGTTTCGATCAACCCACGAAAATCAACACCATAACTTCGATGAAAACTCAATTTCCATTCAACAACAGCATCATTAGGTCTTCAATTCAACTGATCCGATTTATAATTTCTTCTTCGATTCTTCCATCAATTCATCACAAAATCAGAACCAACTTGAGTGATTAAAATGAGATCTATTAATGGAGATAGGTAAACATACCATCACTGATTGGAGCAGGAGCAGGTGCTTGACTTGGGAGGAAGAAGAAAACGAATTTGAGAAGTAGTTTTTGTTTAGAAAAGAGCAAAACACAATTTCATGAATTATGGGTTTGGGATTAAACTTTCTGGGTGCGCGCCTGAACTTTTTTGTCGGTGGGTTTCACAGTAGGAAAGTGGGTAAGAATGGGTCTCCCTGTAGTTTCCACACTTATTTTAGGTGCAATATTACACCAAGACTCGGTGTATTACGGGCTGTTAGGGTGCAGTAAAACTGTAAAATGATGATTATAACTAAGAAAAAGGCCGTGGATATAAAATTTTGCTAACAAAATTTCTGGCCATTCTGATCAGATTGATGGCACTCTCCTTCTAAAGATAATATGATTCATCAGCTGGAATAATGAAGGACAGATGCTGTTCTGAAAAATTATGGAAGGCACGTCTTACAAAATCTTCAAAATATTTGAGAGATGGCCAGGAGTGTACTGCATGTGTGCACGTTCTCTTTCCTTTATGGTAGGATCGTTTCTCAAATAGATTAATTATTTATATTTAGATAATGTTTTAGTAAATACAAAATGAATTAGTGGGAAGATCAACCATGAATCACGTACAAAAAAGTCTGAACAGATTAGAAATCTTTAGCTTTGTAAAGCTTATTCAGATTTATGGAACCTAAACTTATGCTGGTACAAATTTGATCTTCCCACATCTAACTTAGCACATTTATATCATTGTCCCTGTTTTTTCCCCGCTTAATGTTTTTTGTTTTGATTTTTCTGTTGCAGTGATGGTGAACCTCCCAAAGGAAATAATGTTGGATGCCTGTGTTAGGTCGCCCGTGAATTCAGTTGGGAGATTCAGGTGTGTAAACAAGTCTTGGTACAAGTTATTGAATGATCATGTGTTTGTTCAAAAGTACCTAGATCACGCTACTGAAATAAACAGATTAAGTCTTATGCTTCATCATTCTTCTAATCTGGAAACTCTTCCGGATGAAGTCAAAACCATAGATTATAATCCAACATCATCTACATGTACCGGTTGTTTTAATATTACAAATCTCCCATTTGTTGCGCTTGAGTTTCTTGGGCATTGTAATGGTTTGGTTTGCCTAAGTCCTTGTGACTTTCCAGATATTTACCTTTGGAACCCATCAACAAATAAATATAAACATTTACCGGAAGCACCGGTAGATCCAGCACTTACAACTCTACATTTTTACGACGACTGTTTTGATATCCAATTTATAGAAGGCGGGTTTGGTTATGATTTCAAGACTGAGGAGTTCAAAGTGGTATTACTTATAAAACATAACTATGAATCTGGGTCCGAAATTCATGAAGAATCTGCAGTTCGCCTCGACACATTAGGATCAGATACTTGGATTTCAATGCAGAGCATTCGTTACACCGTTTGTCATCCACCTGGAGTAGCTCAGGTGCCTGTTAATAGAGTTATTTATTGGGAAGCAAATCACGAATACATGGGATCTAAAGAAAGCTTAAGAGTTATTCTTTCTTTTAATTTTGAGAAAGAGATATTCCGAGAGATGCCATGGCCTGACTTGTTAAATGAAGAGTTCAGAACAAGTATGTGTGTGTTGGCAGGGTCTCTTTGCATTTGTGGGTTTGATCCAATCAGGGGTGTTGAGGTGTGGCAGTTGAAGGAACGTGAAGCCAAAAAGTCTTGGAATCAGCTTTTTACCATTGATGTGGACAAATATTTTGGGGTGGTTGAAGATTTGTGCCCTTGCAATTTTTAAAGAATGGTGAGTTTCTATTTGGATTTGATACCGATATTGGTTTTCATGTCCATCAGTATGACCCGGAATATGAAACTTCTAGACCTCTTGTTGCCTATGAGAATTCAGAGGCATGCCCTTCAAAAACGAGAGTCTATATTGAGAGTTTAGTTTCACTGAAATCATATGACGCGGATGTTGACAACAACAACACAGACAGTGATGATGGTGATAAAGTGGAAGATGAAATATAGTGAACTAAGAAATGAAAATGATTTTGCACTTCATTTCTCTGGATCAAGCAAGATAAGAAGCAGTTAATGTATGAATGATATGAATGTGTACCATCAATTTTAGTCCTCTGTTAACTACGGAATTTCTTTTTCAGTTGTGGTGCACAAATGCAAATGAGTCACGGATGGTGTCACCTGTATAAGACTATCTATGATTGGCCTTATATTTTCTATGATGCGTCTGTAACAATGCACACCACTTGCACATTAGTGGCAACCTATGTTGTAAAAGGTGCTGGGCAAGGCGAGGCGCCAAGCCCAGCGCCTAGGGCGCCCCAGGCGAGCGCCCGAACATTGGAAAATAACAATAACATGCATAATTTGGCGCCTAGGCGCTGGTCCAGCGCTCGCCTTTCACAACATAGGTGGCAACATGGTGCGTCTTCGACCCTATATCTCGCAAATGATTATGTAACCAGTATACCTGTAAGGATGCAAATACAAAGACGAAGAGTCCACATTTTGACTACTACTGCAACATATTAGAAAGGGTTAATACTAACATATTTGGTGTCATCATTTCCCAACTCACTACTATTAAATACGACTACCCATCCTTGTATTGCCAGTTCAGGATAAAACCCCCATAATTCCTTAATGAAATTTTCCCAAATTTTACATGTTCCTATGAATTAATTTCAGATTAGACTCCTTAGATATGAATCCACTTCTACTAGTACAAGTCGATGCAGGTACAACCGTTATATGTACATTGATAAGTATTTTACATTACTGTTTATGGGTAAAAATCGTTTCTGCTGATTTCGGTAATTTCGGTAGGTGAGTGAGAAACTGGTTCAAACCCTAAACAAATGTGCTGCACGTGAGCACTTTATAGATTCGAGAGATCAACCGCATAAGTCCGGCTAAACCAAGAAATGGCCGCTTTCCAGGACTTACTTCGGTCACAAAGTGGAGGAGAAGGGTTGATTTGGGAAGGGAAGCAAAGAAAGGTGTTGAGGAGAGTAGTATCTCGACTTGTATCAAGGTGAAAGCTTAGGAAGCTTGCAAGAGATGAAAGCTTTTGGGAGAGCTTGCAAAGTTGCCTTTACGAGAGTGTAGTATTTTTCTCCGACCGAGACTTGTTGTCCAGTGGAAATAGGTAAGACCTATTTATACAAGTCGAGATTGAAACGCACCACTGGCCTCATGCAGGAAGAGAGTAAAGGGTGAAATAATTAGAGGAGGTGGTAACCGCATGGTGTTAATGGGTGAAAACGTTTTTCACCATTATTTCCTCTTTTATTTGACCGCTTTATTCCTTTTTACGCTTTCTTAATGTAAGCGTAGTGTACGCCTGCATGTCAGACCGCCAAACCAAAACCCTAAAAGCATCCCCGCTTTGTGTTGATGTCTCGAGTGTTGGTTGCATCTTGGGTGCAAGTGGTGCTGCTAGGGACGCATGTGGCATGTGCCAATGGCATGTGCGGAATGCCTTCGTGCGAGTTGCACCTCGAGCGTAAGTGGTAATGCCAGAGCTGCTAGTGGCGTGTGTGGCATGTGCGGAATGCCTTGGTGGTAGGTTGCACGGTTTGCAAGTTAGGCTACCAGCGTGTGTGTTTGGCATGTGCCAATGGCATATGCGGTATGCCTTAGTGGTAGGTTACACGGTTTGCAAGTTAGGCTACCAGGCGTGTGTGTTTTGGCATGTGCCAATGGCATGTGCGAATTCCTTGGTGGTAGGTTGCACGGTTTGCAAGTTAAGCTACCAAATGTATGTGTTTGGCATGTGCCAATGGCATGTGCGGAATGCCTTGGTGGTAGGTTGCACGGTTTGCAAGTTAGCTACCAACGAGCATGTTGGCATGTGCCAATGGCACGTACGGCCATGTTGACCTAGTTGCAAGTCTTGCGATCCTAGGGCGCTATATTTGGCGTGGGCCAATGGCATAGCGGCTTGGAAACATGGCTTGCGATACGTGTTGGCATGTGCCAATGGCACGTACGGCCATGTTGACTAGTTGCAAGTCTTGCAAGCCTAGGGAGATATATTTGGCATAGGCCAAAGGCATAGCGGCTTGGAAATATGGCTTGCGATACGTGTTGGCATGTGCCAATGGCACGTACGGCCATGTTGACCTAGTTGCAAGTCTTGCAAGCCTAGGGCGCTATATTTGGCGTGGGCCAAAGGCATAGCGGCTTGGGAATATGGCTTGCGATACGTTTTGGCATGTGCCAAAGGCACGTACGGCCATGTTGACCTAGTTGCAAGTCTTGCAAGCCTAGGGCGCTATATTTGGCGTGGGCCAAAGGCATAGCGGTTTGAAACATGGCTTGCGATACGTGTTGGCATGTGCCAATGGCACGTGACCATGTTGACCCTGTTGCAAGTCTTGCAAACCTAGGGCGCTATATTTGGCGTGGGCCAAAGGCATAGCGGCTTGCGATACGTGTTGCCATGTGCCAATGGCACGTACGGCCATGTTGACCTAGTTGCAAGTCTTGCAAAACTAGGGCGCTATATTTGGCGTGGGCCAAAGGAATAGCGGCTTGGAAACATGGCTTGCGATACGTGTTGGCATGTGCCAATGGCACGTACGGCCATGTTGACCTAGTTGCAAGTCTTGCAAACCTAGGGCGCTATATTTGGCGTGGGCCAAAGGCATAGCGCTGGAAATATGGCTTGCGATACATGTTGGCATGTGCCAATGGCACGTACGGCCATGTTGACCTAGTTGCAAGTCTTGCAAAGCCTAGGGCGCTATATTTGGCGTGGGCCAAAGGCATAG
Source organism: Papaver armeniacum (assembly GCA_023531295.1). NCBI lineage: Eukaryota > Viridiplantae > Streptophyta > Magnoliopsida > Ranunculales > Papaveraceae > Papaver > Papaver armeniacum. Next base: position 166,497 of record JAJJWW010011307.1, on the reverse strand, counting down.
CGGCCCAGGAATATGGCATGCGATACGTGTTGGCATGTGCCAAAGGGACGTCTGACCATGTTGACCTAGTTGCAAGTCTTGCAAGCCTAGGCGCTATATTTGGCGTGGGCCAAAGGCATAGCGGTTTGGAAACATGGATTGCGATACGTGTTGGCATGTGCCAATGGCACGTACGGCCATGTTGACCTAGTTGCAAGTCTTGCAAGCCTAGGGCGCTATATTTGGCATGGGCCAAAGGCATAGCGGTTTGGAAACATGGCTTGCGATACGTGTTGGCATGTGCCAATGGCACGTACGGCCATGTTGACCTAGTTGCAAGTCTTGCAAACCTAGGGCGCTATATTTGGCGTGGGCCAAAGGCATAGCGGCTTGCGATCGTGTTGGCATGTGCCAATGGCACGTACGGCCATGTTGACCTAGTTACAAGTCTTGCAAGGCTAGGGCGCTATATTTGGCGTGGGCCAAAGGCATAGAGGCTTGGGAATATGGCTTGCGATACGTGTTGGCATGTGCCAATGGCACGTACGGCCATGTTGACCTAGTTGCAAGTCTTGCAAGCCTAGGGCGCTATATTTGGCGTGGGCCAAAGGCATAGAGGCTTGGGAATATGGCATGCGATACGTGTTGGCATGTGCCAAAGGGACGTACGGCCATGTTGACCTAGTTTCAAGTCTTGCAAGCCTAGGGCGCTATATTTGGCGTGGGCCAAAGGCATACGGTTTGGAAACATGGCTTGCGATACGTGTTGGCATGTGCCAATGGCACGTACGGCCATGTTGACCTAGTTGCAGGTCTTGCAAACCTAGGGCGCTATATTTGGCGTGGGCCAAAGGCATAGCGGCTTGAAACATGGCTTGCGATACGTGTTGGCATGTGCCAATGGCACGTCACGGCCATGTTGACCTAGTTGCAAGTCTTGCAAACCTAGGGCGCTATATTTTGGCGTGGGCCAAAGGCATAGCGGCTTGGAAATATGGCTTGCGATACGTGTTGGCATGTGCCAATGGCACGTGCGACCATGTTGACCTAGTTGCAAGTCTTGCAAACCTAGGGCGCTATATTTGGCGTGGGCCAAAGGCATAGCGGCTTGGAAATATGGCTTGCGATACGTGTTGGCATGTGCCAAAGGCACGTACGGCCATGTTGACCTAGTTGCAAGTCTTGCAAGCCTAGGCGCTATATTTGGCATGGGCCAAAGGCATAGTGGTTTGGAAACATGGCTTGCGATACGTGTTGGCATGTGACAATGGCACGTACGGCCATGTTGACCTAGTTGCAAGTCTTGCAAACCTAGGACGCTATATTTGGCGTGGGCCAAAGGCATAGCGGTTTGGAAACATGGCTTGCGATACGTGTTGGCATGTGCCAATGGCACGTACGACCATGTTGACCTAGTTGCAAGTCTTGCAAACCTAGGGCGCTATATTTGGCGTGGGCCAAAGGCATAGCGGCTTGGAAATATGGCTTGCGATACGTGTTGGCATGTGCCAATGGCACGTACGGCCATGTTGACCTAGTTACATTTGGCGTGGGCCAAAGGCATAGCGGCTTGCAAATATGGCTTGCGATACGTGCTGGCATGTGCCAATGGCACGTACGGCCATGTTGACCTAGTTGCAAGTCTTGCAAGCCTAGGGCGCTATATTTGGCGTGTGCCAATGGCATAGCGGATTGGAAATATGGCTTGCGATGAGTGCTGGCATGTGCCAATGGCACGTACGGCCATGTTGACCTAGTTGCAAGTCTTGCAAGCCTAGGGCGCTATATTTGGCGTGTGCCAATGGCATAGCGGCTTGGAAATATGGCTTGCGATACGTGTTGGCATGTGCCAATGGCACGTACGGCCATGTTGACCTAGTTGCAAGTCTTGCAAGCCTAGGTCGCTATATTTTGCGTGGGCCAAAGGCATAGCAGCTTGGAAATTTGGCATTGTTGCAATGGTGCGCAGGGTGCGGCTTGGTTTGGAATTGTTGCCATGGTGCGCAGGGTGTGGCTTGGTTTGGCATTGTTGCCATGGTGCGCAGGGTGCGGCTTGGTTTGGCATTGTTGCCATGGTGCGCGCAGATGCGGCTTGGTTTGGCATTGTTGCCATGGTGCGCGTGGGTGCGGCTTGGTTTAGCATTGTTGCCATGGTGCGCAGATGCGGCTTGGTTTGGCATTGTTGCCATGGTGCGCGCAGGTGCGGCTTGGTTTGGCCTTGTTGCCATGGTGCGCAGTATGCGGCTTGGTTTGGCATTGTTGCCATGGTGCGCAGTATGCGGCTTGGTTTTGGAATTAGGGTTCTGTGTTGAAAAACCCTAATCTGGTATTTTGAAAAAATGCCCCTATTAATTATTTACACCTGAGTTAAATGCTCTTAGTTAATGTGTTGCGGGTAACACTAGGTCATGGGGATTTACGATTTTACCCCTTGTTTAAAGACCACCATCAACATTAAGTCCCCTGCTTAGCTCGGAACAGGGGCTTTGTTGCGAGGTAAGCATAAGATTGTGACAAACTATTAACATCAAACCGTAAAGAAAATTGAAGGAGGCTTGTCTGACCTTTTATAAATAGGATTTGAAATCTTTGCCTCCTGTAGTTTTGCACAAATCGGGAGGCTGGCACAATTGGTGGGCCCGGTGCAGCTTGGGCGACGTTGGGAGGTTTGCGTGAGTTGGGAAACTGAGTGTGCTAGCTGGTGGGACCGACGCAAAGTGTAGAAGCCGTGCGTACTTGCAGGTCGGCGCAATTGGTGGGGCCGGTGCAGCTTGGGCGACGTTGGGAGGTTGGCGTGAGTTGGGAAACTGAGTGTGCTAGCTGGTGGGACCGGCGCAAAGTGTAGAAGCCGTGCGTGCTTGCAGGTCGGCGCAATTGGTAGGGCCGGTGCAACTTGGAAGCCGTGCTTGCAGGCGTGACTTGGGCGGCCATTGGGAGGTCGGCGCAATTGGTGGGGCCGGTGCAACTCGGAAGCCGTGCTTGCAGGCGTGACTTGGGCGGCCATTGGGAGGTCGGCGCAATTGGTGGGGACGGTGCAACTTGGAAGCCGTGCTTGCAGGCGTGACTTATGTAAATAAAGAGGGAGTAGGCGTTTCTTCAGACAACAAAGTTTCCTTATTTTTCTTTCCTTCACGTGCGGCTTCAATTAGGGCATCATCCATGCCAAAAAATCTGGAATCATTATGTCCTTCATTGCTCCCTTTCCTTTTTTAAGGTTCCGTATTCATACCAAACGCGAATGTATCGTCTCCTTGTTTGAGAAGGGTTCTTCCCGTTGATTCCCCTTTTCCTTCGCTTTGCGGTGCGTTTTCTTCTTCTTTTTTTGTTCACGCTATCCTATTTTTATATGTGTATAGACAGGGATGGAACTTGATCATCTTTCCATTTCTTGCGGTGTATGATGGGATCTTCCGTGAGACTACTGTGCCTTTTAACTTTTCTAAAAGGACTTGAGAATCGGTGGAGATCGATCTTCTTCTCTTGAGGAGGTATTGGTTGGGGTTGAATCTTTGTTCCATGAAGCTAACGAAATTATTAAGGACCTCCCTTCCCTCTATCCTCACGAAGAACAGTGCATGTTCGGACTCTCTTGGGTTCGGTGGACGCGGAGGAGAACGCCATGATTCTTGATTTTGATGTGGATGAATCAAAAACTTCCTTCAAGTGTCGATGAGAAAACTTTCAAAGGAGTATATGATAGAAGCGAGACAGCCTTTGAAGTTGATGCTAAAGGTGTTATTGATGATACCGGAGGGGTCATGGTGGCGTATCTTTGGAATAGTTGTCGGGAGGACACTGCTGCCGTTGTGCGCCGGGGATGGGATATTGAGGTTGCCGCCATAAAACCGCTGAATGGAAACTTTGTTGCCCGAAGGATTCTTTGGGGAAATGCTTGAAGATAGCTTTGCCCGAAGGGACTTGCGCTCCATCCTTCGAGGGCTAGTTCCTCCTTTTGTTTTTCTGTTAGCCGCTAGTTCCCCGATGTTTTTTCCCCTTTTTTTTTTTTTTTTTTTTTTTTTTTTTTTTTTTTTTTGTAAACACATCTTTCCCTTCTTCTTCATCGAGAAACCTTTTGCTTCATATATATATTTTTTGAAAGAGGTTGTGGTATGATGGCTCTGCAATGGTTTTACTGGGTTCTTCAATGTATTTCTACGATATCTCTGAAGGATTAAGCTCGGAAGAGATATATTTATTTTATTTTATTTTATTTTTATTTTTCTTGACAAAAGGGAGATCTCAGGAAAAATACAAATCTGTATTCATCCCAGGGAAGTACAATGGTTAAGAGGAATGATTTAAAGGAAGTACCGAAAAGGGAGTGATTGGGAAGTACAACATTTTAGGGATTGGATTCCTTGAGCCATCGCGAGTGAACTATCACGCCTTCGTGTGTGTCGGTATTGACGAGCTTGCAATATCCTCCAAAAGGGTATCCGCAACTGTGCAGGCTCGCCTTCACCTTCCTCGGGCAAATCCATCTTTACTGTCATCCTCCCAACTTGAAACGAGCTTTCCTTAACCACTACATCTACGATTGAAAACGGGTTCGGATGTTGTGTAACCATTTGAGCCTTGGCTTCGTTGGTTTCGCTAGAAGCTTCCAAGCTTCTTGCAAAGTGCTCGAATGGCCCAGCTCCCCATTCACATTTTTGACAAGCGTTTGTGCGAGTCCCCATGACGTAACGGGGAAGAAAAGGCGGTTGCGAGAAAAGGATGCTCGGTCAGACTTACTTGCATTTGAAAATCATGGGCTAGCGCCAACGGGTCCTCTCCCATGCTCGGGTTCCTTCAATAGATCGTTGATGCGATAACCCGTGGGACGATTTGTTGGGAATCCCTTCGGGCGGGGATGTCGGCAGAGGGTGTACGTCCAGTTTTGCTTTGTTGTCGAGCACCCATAAGCGTCCCAAAATCATGTCATGATCTAGTTCTTTGACAATGTGGAACTTGCTATGCGTTATAGCGTCTCCCATATCGATCTCTAAGTTGATGTAGCCATGCGCGTTCAAAACCTCTCCTCCCAAGTCTTTAATTACGGACGGGGGAGTAGGTAGCGTCTTATTTTGTAAATCCTGCTGCCTTTAGTGTCTTGAAAGTAATGATTTTGTGGTAGGAGGTCGTGTCGATGAGCGTGTCGTCAAATTTGTTATCTCTTAAACGGGATGTGGTTAGCAGTCCCCAGTTATCCTTCTTGGTTCCGCCCGTTTGGAGAGCTTGGGCCCCTGGCGTGGGTGCCGAGGAGAGAAAAATCCGTTTGCCGGACACAACGCGATTGAGAGCTGCGAAAATATCTTGTCGCTGCACCTTGGAAAGATAGAGAATTTCGCATATATGTTGCATCATGGATTGCACAGTCTCGTGTACGGAATTCCCAGAGGACCCGCAGTTTCTTATGGGAAGTTGGTCTCGATGCACTCTTTCGTCTCCTAGTTGGAGTTCTCCTGCTTCTATCCTTTCTTTGAAAATATGCTTTAGTCTATTGCAATCGCTAGTCGGGTGGTGAACGAACTCGTGATAATGATGATGTTGGGGTTCGCCATCTCGGCCGGGCCGATTGGCGGACGTACGAGCGGCGGCGATCGATGACATCATCTTGAACCCAAGGCTTCCGAAGGTCAATCACTTCCTCGATGGGGAATGGGAAATCAAGGGTATTTCCTTCGGTCTCGTGATGCTGCACGGGAGTTTTAGCGATGATCTTCCGTCGTAAGGGTTCCCGTTGTGTCGGCGCTTCACGTTTCGGCTGGTGGCTCGTAGTTGCGGCTTTCCTTTTTCCTCTTTCGTTCACTATGTTCACGAAGGATGAGCCGCATTAAATTGTTTCTTTGATGAGGCGTCTACTCCCGCGAGTTTCACGCGCATCTTCGATTCGAGTTGGCCTAGTCCTTTCCAAAGAATGTCTTTGTCATGCTGTTGTTAGATCGCTCGCGCCTCATGGAGTTCGGAGAACGTTTGGAAACGCAAGTTTTCTAGCAGGGCGCGGTAGATTGGGACCATACCATTGATGCATGCATTTACCAATTGTTGCTCGGTCACATTTGGGTCGTGACAGTCGAGTGCTTGAACCCTAAACCTTTTGACGAAATCATTCGGATGTTCGTTATCCCACTGGTACATTCTCCCGAGGTCTGAAAAGGTAACTTGTTGGGACACGAAGAAATACTTCCCGTAAAACGCGGTGACCATGCTACTCCAGGTTGGGAATGTTGTTCGGGAGGATGTTTGTTGTACCATGTATACGCCCTTCCTGGTAAGTGATTTTGAAAATTCCCTTAAACGAAGAACGTGATTATATTCATGTTCACCCAAGGATTCCGGAAACGAGAAACATGTTCGCGTGCATTCCAGTACCATCGTACGGGGGTAAATTGAGGAGAAGAGTACCCCCTTGGGAGAAGGATTCTCTGTATTTCAGATGGGTAAGGGGTTTGGTGATGATGTACATCCAACTCATCATGCTTGATTCGGTCGCGTAGGAGTTGTTCCAAATCTTCTCTCATGACGAAGTTGGGTGGTTGATTTCTCTCCAACGGGATTCTAGTGCGAGTTTCTTCATCCGTGGAGGCGTGCCCTACTGAGGTGCTGGCGGGGTTGTTGGAGGTGCTTCTAGGCGGCTCTGAAGGATTCGACTCACGGGGTCGTCGCTCTGTCAGGGTTTTGAGAAAGGTGAGCACCTCCTTCTGTGTTGAAACCATATCTGTCTGGGCTCTGGCGAGCGTCTCCTGTCGTTCCATCAAATCGGCGATGGTGACGTAAGGAAGACTTCCTCTGGTCCCTACGGTCTCTCGTCCCATCGGCGGGGTAGTTGGAGCCTTAGTTGTCGGAAGCGCCATGCTGGACGAAGCATTCGGGGTCATAGCGGCGGCCCTAGCTCTGGTGACTGGGGGCGTGACACCTGAAGAGATATTCTCGTTGCCGTGATTAGAGGGTTGTGCAAAGACGCTAGAGGAGGTTGCGACTCTGGCCCTGGTGATAGGCGGTGTTACACTTAAGGGAGTGCATTCGATGTTTCTATTGTCAGCTGGTGAAGTAACAATGTTATGGGGAGAGACGCCAACATCGAGGGATGCGTTACAACGATGTTCTCGGCGCTCCGATCCGAGTTCCACCATGTTGGGATTTGACGTTCGGAAAACGAAATCAGGAGTTGGAGTTGGTATTGTAGCCGATAGATCAATCCTCTCGCTGTGGTCGCCAATTGTTTATGGGTAAAAATCGTTTCTGCTGATTTCAGTAATTTCGGTAGGTGAGTGAGAAACTGGTTCAAACCCTAAACAAATGTGCTGCACGTGAGCACTTTATAGATTCGAGAGATCAATCTGTACAAGTCCGGCCTAAACCAAGAAATGGCCGTTCCAGACTTGCTCTGTCACAAAGTGGACACTACACCAAATTTTGGGATTAGAAACTAAACTGAGCCGTTACTAAAAGGGGTTGTAACGGCTCTTGCCTGTTTCAAAAAGGGGTATTACAAATTTTTTTGTAACGACAATGGGGCCAATTATTTAATTTTGGGTTGTAACGGCATGTGTAATGTGCTTGAGCCAAGCATTATTGGCGAGTCGTAACGAGCAAAAAGCGTTACGAAATTTTTGTAACCTGGAAGTCGTAACACCTTCAAGCCGTTACGATTTTTTTTGTAACAGCAAAAAATTTACTGCCAGTCAATATTGACCTGGTCAAAATTAGTCAATACTGACCAATTTTGACCAGGGAAATATTGACCGGCAGTACATTTTCTGCCGGAAATAAGCCGGACATTCCAAATATCCAGCATACACCTTTCATTCCATCCATAATCCACATTCAATACTTACTTCAATTAATCAATTCATTTCAACATTCAATCAATTCAAAAAAGAATACAAACTTAAAAAGAATACAAATTCTTTTAAGTACCAAAAAAAAAATGTCAAGTATCAAATTAAGAGTGAGTCATAGAAACCTACTAAGTTCCTAAGTTTATTCTCACTTAAATCACTATAAGCAGAAACCACATAGAAACTTACTCAAAACTTGCAGCTGCTAAGGGACATAATTGCTTCCATTTAATGGTATAACCTCTTGCTTGAGTATGATTTCAGTGGCATAAGCCCTCTTGTCCTTCCACCAGCTCAAGTTGCTGCAGAAACACCAAAGGAAACCCCCTACAAAGAGATCTGCCACCGCATAGCTGAGGAGATATGAAAACAACAGTAAGACATCTGAGACAGATACTATGTGCCTTCAAATTCATGTATGATTTCTAATCCACGAGTATTTATAACAGCTATGTTGTTGCAACCGAGAAAATAGCCAGAAAACTATACAATCATGCAAAGCACAACCATTGAGAATCTATAACAAAACAATGTGACAGAAACTTGGCATATATTAATTAGCAGCCAACAATGCAAGGATGAAAGATCGAACAGGAGTACATTAGATCTACCTAATAGCATTTTAAATTTTAAAGAGTGGGAACCCAAAATTCCCAGTGACAATCAATGAAAAGAGAAAAAATGAGGAGTCCGTGGTAGACAAAGCATAAGAACACTTACTATTAAAACCCCAATTGGAGCCAACCATTCAATCCCTTAAGCTTTCATCAGTTGGTTAAGCTTTGATCACTCCAGCTGCATCAAGAAATGCCTTCCATGCATCTCCTGTGAAAATTGTAATCCACATTGAATTAGTTGAAACATCCAAAAAGAACTTACAGAGGAAAGGAAAATATGATGACCAGGAGAAGATGCAAAAAAGCCGAAGAGCTCCTTAAGAGAAGCAACTTCAGGTGTCATTCGCATAACAGATTTATCCAACTTAACCTCACCAATATGATTTTTTTCAATTTAATATATTCAACATTATCTTAAAAAGCTAATACAATGGAAAATGTTGAAATCGAAGGAGAAATTTGAAACAAGTTTTTCTTCGAGGTCTGTTGATCATGCACCAACATTGAACTACATTGCACTGAGGTCGTGTGGTTGGTATATGTATTGATATGATATAAAGGTTGGATATACCCTTAGAAACTGATCGAGAAACAACCAAAATTATAAACAAGAGTAGATGAAAAGGAAGAAGATAAGTTAATTTCTAAGTTGTCGTCAATCACTTGATGCCCTTGAAGCCAGGGAATATACTTGAGATGACTCCACCATAGTCACAATCCAATTTACTAGAGGATCAAACTGCAACAGGCATACGGACACTTAAGATATACAAAGAAAAAAAAAGACCCCCCCCCCCCCAAAAAAAAAAAAAAAAAAAAACGAAAAACAAAGAAGTAGAGAAACGAAAAACGTGAGTATCATCTATGAAAAAAATGTATTGTAAGTTACATCCAAAGAATTGTTTTATAATGCTCGGGAGTTCAAGTAAACGGAAAGATAGTGAAACTTATAGAAAAGAAGGGCTACCAGGGAACTTTTGACATATCAACCGTGAACTATCTGGACTGTAGGTGGTAGAGTTGCAGGTGTTGAAGTCGGCAGCTTGTGCAAAATCTTCTCCGTCGAAGCTTTTTCATCATAATGCGAGGTAAGAAAACAAAAAGGAAATCAGACCATTATGTGTAAAATTACAATCACAAAACTAGGCAATAGAATGCGACTTTCCTTACTTTCTCTGGCAAATCTGTTTAGATGACTTGAGGCATCATATACCTAATTACCAGAAAAAAAAAAGCATACATATACATGAAGATCAAATTCTTAGAACCCAATTTCAGATCTGTGAAAACCACTCTGTAGGAAGATTTCATCCTTGCAATTTCAGTCAACAACCATCACCAATTAATCCCATCCATTTCTTTACAACATCAGAACTTCTGCAGCTGCAACTCGTAGTTACACCAGTTTGCAACTTCAGCCACAACTCAACTCCATTATCACGGCTATCGAACAAATGCAGAAACTTTCAATGGAAGTAAGAACATGCATGGAGAACAATTTTCAAATTAAACTATATTCACTTAGACTTCAAAGATTGTTATAATGTTGGAATTTTAATGGATGCATGCCTTCTGGAAATGGCCAACAACATCGATGGTGTCAACCAAATAAATTATGTCTCCTTTCCGAGAAATGAGTAACGTCCTTGTTTACATGTTGAACAATAATAAACTTCATCTCCTGCCTTCTTCATCACAAGAAGAGATTCCCCTGTAAGTGGATACTGCAATGTCAATTAACATCGCCAACCACTTAGAAGAATCAAAAAATTGATGTAGGATAAGCAAAAAAACTTTTAACTCTTAAAATGGAAACTAAGCTGCATTTCTCTATTACCTGGTCATTTTTTAGGGGGTCTCCTCCAAGAAGACGAGCATCGGCAGGGATGATATCACCGAGCTTGATACTAATTATATCTACTTCTGGTACTAAAACTAAAGCATCTTACTCTTGCCACCGCCCATCTCTGAGTACCTGTATCACACAAATTTTGAGCCATTGCACATTTAAAGGATATTGTCAATGAGGACTGGACACTTCTTCAATGCTTCTTTATTGACTTAAATTCGCATCTGACACTCACCTTGGATTTTGAAGTACATGCTTTTCTTTTATCAAGGAGTACAGGCTTGAAAAGGATCGGATGCAAATCTTTCAGTGTAAAAGATTTTGAAAATTCATAAGCACTGGAATATAAAGTATTCACATCACATATATGAGTCAAACCTTATCAATATGTTAAACATACACCAAGAAAGTAGCTGCTTGAGTTTCAAATATATTCAGCTACAGGGAACTCACCGCTATCCTTCCACTACTACTTTGTGCCTGAATAAGGGAAGTAGACCGAACCTGGTGATTGGTCATGGGAGGCAAAGTCGAAGAAATACTGTTGACTTCTTCTTGGAGTTCGGGAATTGAGTTCTTTATTGCCAGGGAAGTTTCCTTCAGTTGATTCACAAGCACCTACATACAAGTACAATTTGAGTGCTTAAATGTATCAAGATTCTAGAGACACCACACTTCAGATCATGAAAATTAAGTAAATAACTGTAACTCTTACCTTTATGCTAACTAAATGTTTCCGATGTTAGCAAGGGGTGTGGCCAAAAATTTAGCATGGCCACTAGTACCACCATCATGGGGTCTTCATAAAAGTTCCTGACCCTCACCATTATTTTCCTTGACTGTAGTACCAATTACCATCAATCAAGAAAATCTAACAACCCATGCTTATCAAGAAAGAAGATAATATAAGCACTAGTGAGTTAAAGTAAGTTGATAATGTGAATATAATGACTTGGATGAAGTATACTATTTCATTGGAAATGGGCAAGAAACAAAATGAGATATAAGCACCAGGTTAACACCAGTAAGTTAAACTAAGTTGATTATTTGTGCTCTACAAACACTTACACAAGGTTACATACCAGTTCTCTATCATCTGCATGCGTTAACGCCGTGTCACCAGAGTGAATAGATAAGACATCTTGACAAAGAACTTGACAACTTTGATCCATCGCTGCAAGCAAATATGATCCGGATATTCGGTACCTGAATAAAATTGTTAACTTTGCAGACCCTTGGCAGGCAAAATTAGCTTCTCACTAACTCCCATTTTTTTCTGCAACAACAACAAAAACAATAGTTGATAGATAACCAATGAAAACACATATAGTCATATGACTCATATTAATAAACAAAAGAGTGCATCCCAGCAATGAATTGTATCCGAAGAACTTATTGCTAACCTACTAAATCAAAAATAAAATAAGAAATCTTCTATTAGAGATTACAAGACGAAAAAAATACCCAGCAAACAAGAAAATAAAGTAAAGTTTGGTTACCAGCAATTATGGCTTCTTGTTCAACGACTCTTATCCGTCACATGAATCTCCAGCGATTAAAGATCACTACAGTTACAAGCTTTCTCCACTAGTTCCATCCCCTACCACTGCAACCCAAATCAACACTTCAGCTTCTTCATAACAAAATTAGCACAAATTAATGAACCCTAAACATCCATCCATACTTCAATCAAGAGCAAACCCCTCACAGATTATTCAATTTATAAATCATTTGAGAAACCCTAAATCAACTTATCATTTTTGAGTTAATTTGAGAAACCCTAAATCAACTTACCTTTTATGCTGAGTTGAATCAACAATTGATTTAACAGCACCACCATGAATCACCGGGGTTCTCAACAGATACATCATATTTTCATGATTTCTTCACCTCAAGAATAAACCCTAACCCTAACTCTCTCCCTGATTCACACAGAGAACCTGAACCCCTACTTATACTCCTTCATACATCAACAATTAGAGCATCATTCTCATCATCTATACAGATTCATTCTCTGTTTTCCTAATGAATTTTCACGTCTCAGAATCGCCGGAGAGAAGAAAAAAAAATAGAAAAGAAGATAAATGAGTGAATGGTCGAGAGAGGAAAGGAAATACCCAAGGATAAGGAGGGGAGGAAACATCCTCTAGTTCGTTTTTGTTGTGGGTGGAAAAATTTGTCACGCATGTGACCCGGCACACGCGAAATAACAGTGTTACGTCCTTAGTGTGACCAAGCGTGTGAATGGCACGCCTAAAAAAAAAAAATTCGTAATTACAGCTTGGCACATGTTACAATTTTTTTAAAGATTAAATAATGGCTATGTCCTTACAAACCATTTTCAGAAACGGCCATTTGTAACGGGAAATTTGTAACGGCTCATAAACCGTTACGAATTTTAGTTACAAATCCGGGAATTTGGTGTAGTGGGAGGAGAAGGGTTGATTTGGGGAGGGAAGCAAAGAAAGGTGTTGAGGAGAGTAGTATCTCGACTTGTATCAGAAGGTGAAACCTTAGGAAGCTTGCAAGAGATGAAAGCTTTTTGGGAGAGCTTGCAAAGTTGCCTTTCGGAGAGTGTAGTATTTTTCTCCTGACCGAGACTTGTTGTCTGGTGGAAATAGGTAAGACCTATTTATACAAGTCGAGATTGAAACGTACCCTGGCCTCATGAAGGAAGAGAGTAAAGGGTGAAATAATGGGAGGAGGTGGTAACCGCATGGTGTTAATGGGTGAAAACGTTTTTCACCATTATTTCCTCTTTTTATTTGACCGCTTTATTCCTTTTCACGATTTCTTAATGTGAGCGTAGTGTACGCTGCATGCTGTGACCGCCAAACTAAAACCCTAAAAATCATCCCCCAGTTTGTGTTGATGTCTCGAGTGTTGGTTGCATCTTGGGTGCAAGTAGTGTTGCTAGGGACGCATGTGGCATGTGCGGAATGCCTTCGTTGCGAGTTGCACCTCGAGCGTAAGTGGTAATGCCAGAGCTGCTAGTGGCGTGTGTGGAATGTCCCAACAGCATGTGCGGAATGCCTTGGTGGTAGGTTGCACGGTTTGCAAGTTAGGCTACCAGCGTGTGTGTTTAACATGTGCCAATGGCATGTGCGGAATGCCTTAGTGGTAGGTTACACGGTGTGCAAGTTAGGATACCAGCGTGTGTGTTAGGCATGTGCCAACGGCATGTGCGGAATGCCTTGGTGGTAGGTTGCACGGTTTACAAGTTAGGCTACCAAAGGTGTGTTTGGCATGTGCCAATGGCATGTGCGAATGCCTTGGTGGTAGGTTGCACGGTTTGCAAGTTAGGCTACCAAATGAGCATGTTGGCATGTGCCAATGGCACGTACGGCCATGTTGACCTAGTTGCAAGTCTTGCGAGCCTAGGGCGCTATATTTGGCATGGGCCAATGGCATAGCGGCTTGGAAACATGGCTTGCGATACGTGTTGGCATGTGCCAATGGCACGTACGGCCATGTTGACCTAGTTGCAAGTCTTGCAAACCTAGGGTGCTATATTTGGCGTGGGCCAAAGGCATAGCGGCTTGGAAATATGGCTTGCGATACGTGTTGGCATGTGCCAATGGCACGTACGGCCATGTTGACCTAGTTGAAAGTCTTGCAAGCCTAGGGCGCTATATTTGGCGTGGGCCAAAGGAATAGCGGCTTGGGAATATGGCTTGCGATACGTGTTGGCATGTGCCAAAGGCACGTACGGCCATGTTGACCTAGTTGCAAGTCTTGCAAGCCTAGGGCGCTATATTTGCGTGGGCCAAAGGCATAGCGGCTTGAAATATGGCTTACGATACGTCCGGCATGTGCCAATGGCACGTACGGCCATGTTGACCTAGTTGCAAGTCTTGCAAGCCTAGGGCGCTATATTTGGCGTGTGCCAATGGCATAGCGTCTTGGAAATATGGCTTGCGATACGTGGCCGGCATGTGCCAATGGCACGTCACGGCCATGTTGACCTAGTTGCAAGTCTTGCAAGCCTAGGGCGCTATATTTGGCGTGTGCCAATGGCATAGCGGCTTGGAAATATGGCTTGCGATACGTGTTGGCATGTGCCAATGGCACGTCGGCATGTTGACCTAGTTGCAAGTCTTGCAAGCCTAGGCGCTATATTTGGCGTGGGCCAAAGGCATAGCGGCTTGGAAATTTGGCATTGTTGCCATGGTGCGCAGGGTGCGGCTTGGTTTGGCATTGTTGCCATGGTGCGCATGGTGTGGCTTGGTTTGGCATTGTTGCCATGGTGCGCAGGGTGCGGCTTGGTTTGGCATTATTGCCATGGTGCGCGATATGCGGCTTGGTTTAGCATTGTTGCCATGGTGCGCGGCGCGGCTTGTTTGGCATTGTTGCCATGGTGCGCGAAGATGCGGCTTGGTTTGGCATTGTTGCCATGGTGCGCGAGGGTGCAGCTTGTTTGCCCTTGTTGCCATGGTGCGCGATATGCGACTTGGTTTAGCATTGTTGCCATGGTGCGCGATATGCGGCTTGGTTTTGGAATTAGGGTTACGTGTTGAAAAACCCTAATCAGGTATTTTGAAAAATATACCCCTATTAATATTTACACTGAGTTAAATGCTCTTAGTTAATGTGTTGCAGGTAACACTAGGTCATGGGGGTTTACGATTTTACCCCTTGTTTAAAGACCACCATCATTCTCGAAACCAAGAGCATGGTGGTTTTTAAACAAGGGGTAAAATCGTAAAACACCATGACCTAGTGTTACCCGCAACACATTAACTAAGAGCATTTAACTCAGTGTAAATAATTAATAGGGGTATTTTTTTCAAAATACCGCATTAGGGTTTTCATTTCGTAACCCTAATTCCAAAACCAAGCCGCACACCGCGCACCATGGCAACAATGCCAAAACCAAGCCGCATTCTCGCGCACCATGGCAACAATGCCAAACCAAGCCGCACATGCGCACCATGGCAACAATGCCAAACCAAGCCGCACACAACGCACCATGGCAACAATGCCAAACCAAGCCGCACACCACGCACCATGGCAACAATGCCAAACCAAGCCGCACATCACGCACCATGGCAACAATGCCAAACCAAGCCGCACACTCGCGCACTATTGCAACGATGCCAAACCAAGCCGCACACTGCGCACCATGGCAGCGACGCCAAAACCAAACTACATATCGCACTCATTAGCAACCATGCCAAAACTAAGCCGCTATGCCATTGGCACATGCCAAATATAGCGCCTAGGCTTGCAAAACGTGCAACTAGGTCAACATGGCCGTACGTGCCATTGGCACATACCAACACGTACCACAAGCCATATTTCAAAGCCGCCATGCCATTGGCAGATGCCAACATGCTCGCTGGTAGCTTTTCCTACCAAGGCCACGACCCTAGCGGCCACGCGTGCCATTGGCACATGCCAACATGCTCGCTGGTAGCTTTTCCTACCAAGGCCACGGCCCTAACGGCCACGCATGCCATTGGCACATGCCAACATACTCGCTGGTAGCTTTTCCTACCAAGGCCACGGCCCTAATGGCCACGCATGCCATTGGCACATGCCAACATGCTCATTTGGTAGCTTTTCCTACTAAGGCCACGGCCTAGCCGCCACGCATGCCATTGGCACATGCCAACATGCTCGTTGGTAGATTTTCCTACCAAGGCCACGGCCCTAACGGCCACGCATGCCATTGGCACATGCCAACACGCTCACTGGTAGCCTTCATCACCTAGGCTTGGCCCTAATGCGCTGGTAGCCTAACTTGTAAGCCGTGCAACCTAGGCCAATTCGACCGTACGCGCCATTGGCACATGCCAAAACCCACGCTAGTAGCCTAATTTGCAAACCATGCAACCTACCACCAAGGCATTCCGCACATGCCATTGTCACATGCCACACACGCCACTAGCAGCTCTGGCATTGCCACTTACACTCAACGTACAACCTACCACCAAGGCATTCCGCACATGCCAATGGCACATGCCACACGCGCCACTAGCAACACCACTTGCACTCAAGGTGCAACCAACACTCGAGATATTAACACAAACTGGGGGATGCTTTCCAGGGTTTTGGTTTGGCGGTCACATCTTACAGCGTACACTACGCTCACATTAAGAAAGCGTGAAAAGGAATAAAGCGGTCAAATAAATGAGGAAATAATGGTGAAAACGTTTTCACCCATTAACACCATGCGGTTACCACCTCCTCCCATTATTTCACCCTTTACTCTCTTCCTTCATGAGGCCGGGTACGTTTCAATCTCGACTTGTATAAATAGGTCTTACCTATTTCCACCGGACAACAAGTCTCGGTCGGGAGAAAAATACTACACTCTCGGAAAGGCAACTTTGCAAGCTCTCCCAAAAGCTTTCATCTCTTGCAAGCTTCCCAAGCTTCTACTTTCGATACAAGTCGAGATACTACTCTCCTGCACTATTCGCCCTCAACACCTTTCTTTGCTTCCCTCCCCAAATCAACCCTTCTCCTCCACTTTGTGACCAAAGCAAGTCCTGAACGGCCATTTCTTGGTTTAGGCCGGACTTGTCTGATTGATCTCTCTAATCTATAAAGTGCTCACGTGCAACACATTTGTTTAGGGTTTGAACCAGTTTCTCACTCACCTACCGAATTTATACCGAAATCAGAAGAAACGATTTTCACCCATAAACAATTGGCGACCACAGCGGGAGGATTGATCTTTCGGTTACAATATCAAATTCTAGCTTCCATCCGCAAATTTCGCACAAGCATGGTCGGCTATCAGGCGATCTCCACAAATATTGATCCCGCTCAAGGTCATGATAACTCCTCAATTTCTGGAAGCAATACCACCAATGAAAAGGTCCCAAGACTGGTTGACCTGATGCGTGCTCAGGAGATCCACGCCAAAAACATGGACCTAATGAAGGATGCGATTAACGAAGATACTCGACTTCCTCATCAATCTAACATCGGGGCTAAGTGATTCATGCTCCCCGGAGATCAAGAGCGGGGACTAACATCCCGAATGAGCATTCTCAAATCAACGGTTTCGTCACCGACCGGAAGCCAGCGGACCAGGAGGCGACCATGTTGGTAGAAAACTTATGTGAATTGCTGCACCTCTCCAAGGACTAGCGAATAAAGACATTCTCTGCTATCAACCGAATAGCACTAAACGCATCACTAGTTCCTGCACCCACGGGGACTCCAAGGATCCCCGGAAGATCCGCCAACAATATTGTTTTCACCGATGACGACATGATGGTAGAAGATACTGGCAACCCCTTGCATGTTACAGACTCTCGTCAAGAATATAGAGTTTCAAGAGCGCTCATTGACACGGGTGCATCTTCCAATGTCATCACTCTCAAGACACTCAAAGCTGCCAGGGTGCGACCTAACGAGATCGTACGACAACCCACTACGATGACAGATTTTGAAGGCAACCAAACTAGCACATACGTCTACATCAACTTGGAGCTGGCAGTAGGGCCAATCCAGTCAAGCGTGAAGTTTGAAGTAATTGAAAAAGAACCAGACTACCACATGATACTGGGAAGGTCGTGGCTGCACAATCTCAAAATCGTCCCTTCAACATATACCACCAATGCCTGAAAACAGTATTGAACGGAGAAGTTGTTTATATTCCCGCGTCACTGTCCCCTATGCACCAGTATACTGCGTAGAAGCACATGGGCCGAAGGAGGGTTCAAAAGGCGTGGCGACCAGGATTCACAGATTTCTGCTACCAAAATGAACATCGCTCAGAGATAGCGACAGACTGGAGATACCCCGCAGAGGAGACCGTCCTTCCACCATCTCCTCAGAAGGAAGACCCGCCGGTCTCTCACCACCGGGCGTAACCCGTGCCCGCACTAAGCGAGAGTGCACCCTTACCGCAAGACGAACAAAAAGGGAAAGCTCACGCATTATCACCGCTGTTAGAAATTAGCATGGGAGACCATGACCCGGTCTCTCCGCCCGAAAGAATGTCTTCACAATGACCAGGAAGAAGTTCCAGACGCCCTCGGAAGCTACAAGATGGGACCGACTTAACCACCGACGAACTCGAAACTGTCAATATAGGGAATGAGGAATTTCCGCGACCCATCCCGATCGGCCAAACTCTACATCCTGCGAACGCTCGAAGCTAGTCGACCTACTCAAAGAATACCAGGGACGTCTTCGCATGGACTTACGAAGAAATGCCTCGGCTTGGATGGAAAATCGGTCACCCACCATCTCGCACGTGATACCTGGATCCAAACCAGTCAAGCAGCCTCCAAGATAATTCAGACACGACGTGGAAGAACAAATCAAGGCGGAGGTCAAGAAATTACTAGCCACTGGTTTTGTCAAGCCTATTCACCATCCTACTTGGTTGGCCAATATCGTTCCCGTTAAAAAGAAGAATAGTCAGATCAGATGTTGTGTCGATTTGCAGATCCGAACAAGTGCGCCCTAAAGATGATTTCCCGCTACCTAATATCGACATGTGGTAGACGCTACCAAATGGACATGGTATGTTCTCTTTCATGGATGGATATAGCGGCTACAACCGAGATAAAGATGTATGAGCACGACGCGAGTAAGACCGCTTCCGAACCCCTCTCGGAAACTTCTATTACACCGTAATGCCTTTCTTGTCCTCAAGAACGCTGGCGCTACTTACCAACGCGCCATGACTACCATCTTCCACGATATTATGCACAAGCAAGTCAAAGATTACGTAGATGATGTGGTGGTTAAATCGAAGACTCGAGCGGATCATCCAGAAACGCTGCGACAAGTGTTCGAAAGATGCCGCGAATACAAGTTGAAGATGAATGCTTTGAAATGCGCCTTTGGTGTCTCTTCGGGGAAATTCTTGGGATTCCAAGTAACGGCCACAGGAATAAAAGTTGATCCAGTCAAAACGTAAGCTATCCTCACGATGCCGCCACCGCGAACCGTAAAGGAGCTCCAGACTTTCATGGGCAAGGTAAACTACATTCGTCGCTTCATACCGTAAATCTGGCACACCACCACTACGTTTACTCCTCCGCTAAAAAAGGAGCGAATTTCGCATGGACTACGTCTCAGCAAAAAGCGTACCAGAAGATCCATCAAATACTGTCCTCCCCAACCGTCATGAAGCCTCCTATGCGAGGGAAGCCACTATGTCTCTACACAGCCTTTAGCGATACTGCCATCGGAGCTCTCCTCGCACAAGAGGACGACAAAGGAATGGAATACCCCATATACTATTTCAGTCGAACGTTGAGAGACGCTGAACTCAGATACCCCAAAGCGGAAAAGGCGTGTTTAGCACTGATTTATTCCATCCAGAAGTTCAGGCACTACCTTCTCTCCAATAAGGTGGTGCTAGTATCCAAATCAGACCCTGTAAAGCTTCTCCTCTCGAAACCTGCCCTGATAGGGAGGCCGGCTAAATGGCTCATGCAGCTGTCGAGTTCGACATAACGTGCGTTTCCCCAAGGGCCATAACAGGACAAGTCACAGTTGCACTCACTGTGTAGCGAGATTCCTGGAGAAAACACCGCAGAGTTACGAGAAGATCTCCGGGAGACCTTCCGGATATCTTTTAGTCAAAGAAGAAACATGGCTACTGTTCTTCGATGACTCTTCCACCCCCAAAGACTAATACCGGAGGAGCGGGTGTTGTACTAGTATCTCCCGCTTGGAGAAGTCTTCTCGCACTCTTTCAAGCTAGACTTTCCATGCACCAATAACTCAGCTGAATACGAGGCCTTCCTCATTGGACTATCACTAGATAAACAAGCCGGGGCCACGCGTTTGGAGATAAGAGGAGATTTTAAATTACTCATCAACCAGGTAAACGGGATCTATGCATTGAAAGAACTAACGCTCGGCACCATACGGTCCAAGCACAAAAACTACTAAATTAATTTGCCGAAGCAACCATCACACATGTCGGCCGTAGCAAAGAACAAGCATGTCGACTTCTTAGCTACACTAGCCTCAAAGCTACAAATCGAGGGAGCCGAGGAAACCACACAGAAAACGGCGAACCATAGCTTCAACGTGGCTTTCACAACCCGAGAAAGCCGAAGACGATGACCGGAGAACTCCTATCATTCAAGAACTCAACAACTCACTTTTCCAAGGGAAGGTCGACCTCAAGACTTTGCGGAATTTCTTTATGCTTCAAGGTGTGTTGTATCATCGAAATCCAGACAGCTCTCTGTCAAGGTGTCTCGAGAAAGAGGAAGCACAACAACGACTTGAACATGTTCATAACGAAGTCTATGGAATAACATCAGTAGTAACCCTCTACTGCCGTTTACAACGACTTGGATACTATTGGCCGGAGATGGAAACCCAATCCCGATTACTCCAGAAAGCGTGTCCAAATTGCCAGGCGCCCCCATGTCAGACAGAAGTCCTCAACATCAGTCACACTGGGGATCAAGGGAGCCGTACATCGTTTTCCTTCGCGATGGCATTCTTCCTACTAACAAAGAGGATGCGTCCAAGCTAAGACAGAAGTCCAAACGATTCGTCTTCCATGATGGGGTTTTATATCGCAAGAGTTTCGGGGGAAGTCTACTAAGGTGTTTGAACGGTACAGAAATCCCAGTTATGTTAAGAGAAATGCACTAGGCGAACACCAAGGGAAACAGAAACTATTCCCGCAGATACACGAGAGGTACTGCGGCCGACCATGGAAGACGACGCGGCTACTTTCGTTCGAAATGCCGAGAATGCCGTTCACGAAACCTCATCCACGCGCCTCCAACACCCTTGCACGCGATAAGTAGCCCGTGGCCCTTTTATAGCCGGGGACTCGACATCATTGGGAAGATCAACCCACCATCCTCAAAACAAAGATGAGTACATAATAATCAAGGACCAAGTACTTTACCAAGTGGGTCGAAGCTGTCCGGCGAAAGGAACCACTGGAGCCACAATCGCGGCATTCATCAAGGAGCACATCATCTGCCGTTTTGGCGTACCTAAACACGTCATCACCGACAACGGCACACCTTTTGCTAACAAGCAAGTACATGAACTACTTGAGAGGTACGGAATCAAACAAGTCTTCTCTACCATCTATTATCCTCAGGGAAATGGGCAAGCCGAAAGTACCAACAAGACTCACGATCCGAATCCTCAGCCGAACAGTACACGACAATCCCAGAACCTGGCATGAGCAATTGCCAATGGCTCTCTGGGCATACAGAACATCTCATAGAAGCTCCACCGGCATGTCTCCTTACTCCCTCGTCCACGGTGCAGACGCGATCCTCCCAAAGAAATCAAGATCCCGTCGCGAATTGCCGCAATGCGAGCGGACCCAGTGGAATGAAGCCGAATCACTCAATGCCGAGTGCGGAACTAGATACTATGGACTCCAGAAGATCCCGGACGTAGGAACATGCACAATCATACGAAACAGGATTTCATGCGTAAACGACCATGTAAAACCCGGGGTTTTCAAGGAAGGAGATCTCGGTGCTAAAAACCGCCAAACACATCTAACAAGATGCATCGGCATCAAGTTTTCTCCCAAATGGGAAGGGTCGTACATAATCACTAAAGCATATAACGATGGTTACTACAAAATTATCAAAGAAGATGGGGGAAAGCTAGAGGCGCGCATCAATCGGAAAGTGTCTTAAGGCGTACTACGCCTAATCATTTCCACGCAACATGCTACATCAAAAGTGTGAACGTCCGGGCACTCTCTCGCTTTTACTTTCTTTCTTACCGCTTATCGAATTTCAATACAATCCAATGATTAATGGAATTTCTTTATTTCTTCAAAAAAAAAAAGAAAGAGGAGCCTTTAAGTCTCATAATGCAAATCGGAGCAATACATCTAGTAAATTATAATCCCTACAAAATATCATCTTCAATCGGCCATCATATCTTTCGGTCCTACTCTTCAAATCTTGAGTTAACTCTTCAATCCTCCGAGACTCCTGGGCCAAAACTTCCTCCTCTTCCCAGATGGCTTTCGTGGCGGGAATCACAAGCGGAAGAATACCAGTACTGTCGACCTTCACAATATTGAGGCGTCATGAACCACCAATGTTAAACTCCAAGGATTCACAGGTGGACACCATATTCTACCACTTTTGAATGGCTGACTCCGCAACAACATGAATGGACACATTCTCCATCTCAGCAATCATTGGCAAAAGACAGTTCACTACGGAAACCAAAGCGGACGAACAACACTTCACCACGCTCCTGGTAGCAATATGGCCGTATGTCTTCCATATCCTCGTATAAAGGGCCACGAATTCTTTCCGCACTGAAACCACCAACATTCCGATAATTGGAGGAGAGACACCTCATACGAGTCCCAAACGACAAACCTGCGGAAGGGTATTCATGACAAGAGAGCCACTAAATCGGCGTCCTCCAAGTCTACAAAAGAGTCAACAAGGTCGGACTAGAAGGAAGGGGAACAACTAGGTCATCCTCGTCGATAACGATGACGCATGCTCCAACAGATATCTCTGCACAAAAGGAAAACTTTCCATTTATACAACAAGCATTAAAGTGTACGTCGGTCACAAAGAAAGAAGAAAACATACCGGTATGATTTTCTTAACCCGAATAACATTTGTTGGGATGCTCATGCAACAGTCAGACCTCGTGCCTTCATCCGGAGAAACTGACTGGTTAGAAGACGATTCGAATCTGCGTGACATGACAAAGAGAGAAATCCAACAAGGAAAACCTTTTCTCAAACGAGGAAGATGATGCAGTTGCGTTAGGTTTGGATACAGAACCTTAAAAGGATAGGAAGCAATGAGGGACATAACGCTTCCAGGTTTTTTTGTCATGGACGATGCCCTAATTGAATCTGCGCGTGAAGGAAAGGCAAAATAAGGAAACTTAGTATCTGTAGAAACGCCTACTCCCTCCTTGTCCGCACCGGCCCCACCAATTGCACCGACTTCCCAATGGCCGCCCAAGTCACGCCTGCAAGCACGCACAACTTCCACACCTTGCGCCGGTCCCACCAGCTAGCGCACTCAGTTTCCCAACTCACGCCAACTTCCCAAGGTCGCCCAAGCTGCACCGGCCCCACCAATTGTGCCAGCCTCCCGATTTGTGCAAAACTACCAGAGGCAAGGATTTCAAATCCTATTTATAAAAGGTCGGACAAGCCTCCTCAATTCTTTTTACGGTTTGCTTGTTGATAGTTTGTCACCATCTTATGCTTACCTCAAACAAAGCCCCCTGCTCCGAGCTAAGCGGGGGACTTAATGTTGATGGTGGTTTTCAAATAAGGGGTAAAATCGTAAAACCCCATGACCTAGTGTTACCCGAACACATTAACTAAGAGCATTTAACTCGAGGTGTAAATAATTAATAGGGGTATTTTTTTCAAAATACCGTTAGGGTTTTCGACCACGAACCCTAATTCCAAAACCAAGCGCACACATGCGCCCATGGCAACAATGCCAAACCAAGCCGCATTCTCACGCACCATGGCAACAATGCCAAAACCAAGCCGCACACTGCACCATGGCAACAATGCCAAACCAAGCCGCACATCGCGCACCATGGCAACAAATGCCAAACCAAGCCGCACATCGCGCACCATGGCAACAATGCCAAACCAAGTCGCACACCGCACACCATGGCAACAATGCCAAACCAAGCCGCACACACTGCGCACCATGGCAACAATGCCAAACCATTCCGCATTCTCGCACCATGGCAACAATGCCAAACCAAGCCGCACATCATAAGCACTATGGCAATAATGCCAAACCAATCCGCACAATCGCTTGCGCACCATGGCAATGACGCAAAAACCAAACTACATATCGCACTCATTAGCAACCATGCCAAAACTAAGCCGCTATGCCATTAGCACATGCCAAATATAGCGCCCTAGGCTTTCAAAACGTGCAACTAGGTCAACATGGCCGTACGTGCCATTGGCACATGCCAACACGTACCACAAGCCATATTTCAAGCCGTATGCCATTGGCACATGCCAAATATAGCTCCCTAGGCTTGCAAAACGTGCAACTAGGTCAACATGGCCGTACGTTCCATTGGCAGATGCCAACACGTACCACAAGCCATATTTCCAAGCCTCCATATGCCATTGGCACATGCCAACATGCTCGCTGGTATCTTTTCCTACCAAGGCCACGGCCCTAGCGGCCAGGCATGCCATTGGCACATGCCAACATGCTCACTGGTAGCTTTTCCTACCAAGGCCACGGCCTAACGGCCCACGCATGCCATTGGCACATGCCAACATGCTCGCTTGGTAGCTTTTCCTACCAAGGCCACGGCCCTAACGGCCACGCATGCCATTGGCACATGCCAACATGCTCGCTGGTAGCTTTTCCTACCAAGGCCACGGCCCTAGCGGCCACGCATGCCATTGGCACATGCCAACATGCTCACTGGTAGCTTTTCCTACCAAGGCCACGGCCCTAACGACCCACGCATGCCATTGGCACATGCCAACATGCTCATTTGGTAGCTTTTCCTACCAAGGCCACGGCCCTAACGGCCACGCATGCCATTGGCACATGCCAACACGCTCACTGGTAGCCTTCATCACCTAGCTGTGGCCCTAATGCGCAGGTAGCCTAACTTGCAAGCCGTTCAACCTAGGCCAATTCGACCGTACGCGCCATTGGCACATGCCAAAACCCACGCTGGTAGCCTAATTTGCAAACCATGCAACCTACCACCAAGGAATTCCGCACATGCCACTAGTGGAAAGTGGGGTATCTTCAACCCCCATCCGTGACCCTCATTGACGGTCAATGGACCTTGGACCGGTCAAGACCGTCCTAGATCTAATAAAAATGCGGAGCATAACTAGGAGCGTCAATAACGGTCATTGTATAAGATTTTTATTACTATTTTATTCCTCATTCTTTAACCCACACTGTGACCGATGATCTTAGATTTTCCTATAGTTAGGATTTTTTGGGCCCCACCATTTTGATGGTCACGATTAACCAAACTGAACAACTGGATAAGCTATACATATTTCTTCTTTTGACCACCTCACACATATCTTCTTTATACTCCCTGTCAAAAAGAGAACGAAGCTCAGTTCTCTTTCATCCTCTCACATCCGCACCTCAAATGCTTCTCTAACTTATTTCTCTTAGCGTTTGATAATCATGTCTCCATGTGCTACTAGAAATAGAAGTAAAGGTGGTTAATCAGGAAGTAGAAGAAGACATTGGGTTGAATCTGAACAATATGAAACCAATGAATCTCACAGTGTTGTTGTTGATTAGAGATTCACAATATCTTCTTTTAAGGAATATCATACATGGCAAGTTTATTTTGTTTTTCTCCCGTATTTTAATTTTGGGGTTAGGGTTTTGATTTTATAATTTTTAGGGCTCGATTGTTGGATGAGTTTGAATGTTTTATGTTATTTGTTCTTGATTTGAAAGTGTGCTCTTCTTTGAATCGGTTCGAAAGGGTCTTTGTCGATTTTCAGAAAAGAAGATTTAAGAATAGTTACTGCTGTCTATTGCAGATGATGAGATTCTAGAGGCTGATGTCTTTGAATCCCCTGATTAAAGATTAAGGCTCTTACTTTTGGTTAGTATTCAGTTTCTTCTACTGATCTTCAATTTTTTATTTAATTTTGATTTTTGTTTTAATTTTATGATCTACGGGTTTTGGTTCTAATTTGTTTGTGTTTTGTGTGGTTATAGATGTGGAAGAATTTTTCTCCTTTTACCGATATCTCTATTTACGCCAATTTTTTTTTAATTTTGGGTCATTTTCATGTTCTTTGGTTTTTTCTTGATTTCCAGTTATCAATGTTGGTATGATTAGTAAATTAGGGTTGATTTGGGGGGGGTTTCTGGTTAGGGTTTTTGTTTTCTTGATTTTTGATGTCCTGATTTGACCAAATTAGAGGATTAGATTTGATTTGATTTGATTTTGATTAAGAATTCTTAGTGTTTGAAGAGGGTTTTAGTTTGGAGTTTCAAAATGAGTATGACTGTATGTTGTGTTAGACTGAGATAATGGGTTTTAATACTCAAGAATGACCTATGCATATGATTCTTGTAGTTAAATTCTGGGATTGTTGCTCAAATGGAGTCATAGTAGTCAAATTCTGGGGTTGATGCTCAAATTGAGTTTGTAATTGATTGTGTTAAGCCTTGGTTTGGAATTGTTGGAACTGCGTCATTGGTGGAAATGCAATTTTAGCTTAGGGATGATAGCAAAATATGATTTATGTCCCTTCTTCTTAAATATTGCTCTATTTAAGTGTTGTACGCATGGCTAACAAACTAATCTTCCTAAATTTAGGATCTATCCGGTGTATGGTTCAGCAACATGTGGATCCAAACCAGTGGCATGCTGCAATATGTATTAGATACAATGGAGGTTATAAATTATTCTTACCAAGGCTACGACAATCCCAGATAATCAACAACACCAACACCAGGTAAGATCTCGTTCTTGCTCTCATTTTTCTGATTTTAAGTTTCAACATCTAATTTATCATGTAAACTATAGCCAGCTAACAACTCTCTTAACTTGATTTTGTTTTTGCTTCTTCCAGTGATCTGATTAGATAAGATTATATGGTGGGTTTGGTTTGCTTGAGACAAGATCATAGTTTTTCATGGGATGTTTTCTGTCTTTTATCTTAATTAGTTAATTCTAATTTTGGTGGGTTTGGTTTGCTTGAGACATACAAATGTATACTCACATCTCTTATAATTGTGCATTATGATTTGGTTCGCAGGCTAAACAATGACTTGTACTCCCCAAGAAGTGGATGTGAGGAAAGATAATGTTCTTATTACTCCTACAAAGGCTACTAGAACTAGTGCGGTATGAATAACTATCCCATGTGGTCAGATGGTTGGTACTCGAGAGACATCAGTAGAGAGTGTCATGACCTTTGGGTTTGTTAGATTTAAGTAAGCATTTTGGTTTGATGCCTTTTAGTGTTGGTCTCTGATTATTTGGTACTTATCTACTGGATTCATAGATCCAGCTTTCCTCGTTATGTTTATAATTTGGTCTGGGATCTGACAGTTCATGTTGATTGTTTTTCTTTTATGATTGTGTAAAATGGAAGTACTATGTGAGGTAGTTCTATTTGCTATGTGCTCTTCCTGTCAATTGATTCACATACAATACCTTGGGTTGCGCTTCATAACAGGTTCTTTTCTCAAGATGAATAGAGTAGAAAGATATTGTTAAATTTAATATTAATCCTACTTAGGTTATGGGATACTCAAGCGACGGGTCAAACTTTAGAACAATTTTTGTGATATGTGTGTTGAGTTCACTTCCACACTGTGTGTAAGTCTGTTGGTTTTGAATAATGGGGCTCAAGGATTCAATCTATCCTTACATCTCTATATGAGCCACAAATTAAGCTGTTGACTCACTTATAATGGATTTTTACCTTCTTTTTTATGGTATATATATACCTGTGATTATAGTAAACCAATATATACTATTTATGAATTAAAATAACAATTCTACTGCAGTCTCTTATCCTTAATGCTGATTGTTAATTGTGGACCACTATATAGATATTAAGGTAGCTAAACTTTAATTGGATTTCGTGAATGGTTAACTGAGTATTGGATCTGGAACTGTTGCGTGCCTTCATGTGTTGCCTATCTTCCCCCAGCTTGTTGGCCTTCCCTTAGAAAAGTTCCAGGCATCACTGGCTCGTATTCTTCGGGTACATGCTTGGTGTAAATTGTTATTAATATTTGAAGAGTTTGTATGAATGATCTCTCAGTGTTCTAGTTGTGTTCATTTCCGGGGTCACTCATCTTGGTCCAGTTGCTTAACACCAGCAGAAATGTTGGTTGCCATCCATAGGATTCACCCGGAAAGAGATGGAGTTGCACTTAAGAAGGCATGCATCGTTCTCTCTTTTCTCTCTCTGGTGTACAATGTCTAGTTGTTCTGTTACTATTACAACCTTATTCCAGAAAGAATTTTTGGAGTGTCAAAGTGAACAAAACTTGAAGAAAGAAGTGAAAAATGAAACTCAATCAACACATTATAGTTTTAAATAGCCACTCATATCACTAATTTATGTAATTTTCTGTGGTTACGTATAATGATGCTTACACAAATTGTTTTGAGCGACGAACGGTCTTTACACGAAGGTCTTAGCCAAGGCCTTGAACCGGTGGGTGTACGTTGATTCTCTACTTCTGCATTCAATTTATAGACCTATTTTAATTCTTATATCTTTCCTTTTTGCACTCTAACCACTGATGCGGTCGTAAAATTCCTTTTCAGGTTGACCAGACACCTCTTCCTTTGCTATTCATGAGAACAATTATTCAACCTATTGATGCTTTTCCAACTCTGGTAATTAAACTATCCGTTGTTTTCTGTTCAATATCCATTTTTCTAAATTACTGGGAAAATTTGGAAAATCATTGCCACTGCAGTTGCCATAGCATAGCATAATATGGAGTGAGATCCTGTACCTATTATGTGTGATTGTGTAACCACATGATCCCGCCATTCAAAGACAATGAATGTATGAATTATGTAGCCGGGACGAAGATTGGCTATTTTGACCAATAAGTAACACCAATGAATCCATGCAAGAGTTTTCTCTTTGAGTGTTCATGTATTTCGACCATTGTGACCCCTTTTACACTTTCTAAAGGGCGCACATCTTTTATCTTTGAGTACAACAGACGGTTGTTAACTTATATGCTTCTTTGCCTCTTAGGTTAATTTTGTGATGGAGATACTCACCAAACTTGTCAATAAACAGTGCGAGGTTCAAACCATTGCCTTGTCTTTGTCCAATATTTGTCTCTGCATATGTTCAAGGTTGTGAATGATGTTTGGTGATATCTTGATTGTTATTTTTGGCTTTAGATTTGGAAGATGCCAAAGTTGTGGGTAGGATTCTTAAAATGTGCATCTCAAACCCAACCGCATTCTTTTGGCGTGTTATTGCAGAGTAACTCATCTAGTTGCTTTTGGATGATGGGCACTTTTGTTTTACTTTTTGTTGTGTTGTCTTAAATCCTTAAATGGTGCCACTTCTTGCGATTTACCTCCTCCACAACTTGAAAGTACGCTAAACAGTATGCAAACCTCGGAGTCGGGTCTTGCTTCTCATGCCAACCAACAAGATCCACACTTGCCAAAGTAATCAATCATATCATTGTACCTCTAAACTTAAATATCTGACTATTAAAATGAAAGATGTTGCCCATTAGCATATG
Source organism: Papaver armeniacum (assembly GCA_023531295.1). Lineage (NCBI taxonomy): Eukaryota > Viridiplantae > Streptophyta > Magnoliopsida > Ranunculales > Papaveraceae > Papaver > Papaver armeniacum. Next base: position 137,045 of record JAJJWW010011307.1, on the reverse strand, counting down.
GTAGGAACAGGCTAAAGTTTCTGACCGTGTTTTATTTAGTGGAAATGAAATTTGTCTCTAGTTACCTTGTGCAAGTCCTTGGTTTTGGGATCTAGGTTTTAGGGTGAGTACATGTTTCCAAAGAGTGGTGGATGTTCCAAAACGTGTCTGCCAACACAACTTGAGTCAGCCAACTTCCTCAGAGTTACCCTAGGAAAAACTCTCTCTAAGGATCTTATCTTAGGTTCATATGAAGGTCTCAATTGTATATAAAAGGGATTTGTGTTCTTTTATTCAATTTTCCAATGGAAAATTTTGTTTCATTGTAAATTTCAGGTAATATTATCTTCCTAGTTGTTTATTGCAGAAAGTGTTAAATTGCTATCGCTAGTTTTTGGGTATATCTCCATGCATCTGTCTTATGGTAAAGAGATTAATATTTTTACCTCCCACATTAATCAGTTGATGGATTTTGCTGTGCAGGTACACCATTATGAAGTAGGAACAAGTTCATCATCGGAATTTATATTTTGCTGTTTTAGTTCATCGTTTTGTATACATATCCTGTAACTCGGTTACTTTTCTTGTAAGATTACACTGGTCAGAACTCCAGATTTTAATCTTTTTATGTAATTCAAACCAATGAATCAATGATTGTTAAATTGAATGATTGTTGGTATGCAAGTTTAATTTGTTCTCATTTTAATTTCATTCTCATTTGAATTCAAATTTGGTTTTCATTTGAATCTCATTTTCATTCAAATTTGAGTTTTCATTTGAATTCAAATTTGAGTTTTATTTGAATTCAAATTCAAATTTGAGTTTCATTTGAATTTGGTTTACATTTGTGTTTGATTTCAGATTCAGTCAGTCCAGACAGCTGATCTGAATCTATTTTTTTTTATATTAAGATTTATATCAATGACTGATGGAAGTCGGTCATGACTTATTACGGTTAAAATCAGTCGTTGATATAAGATATTCAACGACCTTACGAAGCACGTCATAGTTAAAAACAACGCTCAAACAAATGACCCTTTTCTTGATTTTGCCAAAGCAAGTCATATAACTCGGATCTATGACTTGCTTCATCCGTCGCGAAACTGCTATTTTCCACTAGTGTGCCATTGGCACATGCCACACACGCCACTAGCAGCTCTGGCATTGCCACTTACACTCAACGTACAACCTACCACCAAGGCATTCCGCACATGCCAATGGCACATGCCACACGCGCCACTAGCAGCACCACTTGCACTCAAGGTGCAACCAACACTCGAGATATCAACACAAACTGGGGGATGCTTTCCAGGGTTTTGGTTTGGTGGTCACAGCTTGCAGCGTACACTACGCTCACATTAAGAAAGCGTGAAAAGGAATAAAGCGGTCAAATAAATGAGGAAATAATGGTGAAAACGTTTTCACCCATTAACACCATGCGGTTACCACCTCCTCCCATTATTTCACCCTTTACTCTCTTCCTTCATGAGGACAGGTACGTTTCAATCTCGACTTGTATAAATAGGTCTTACCTATTTCCACCAGACAACAAGTCTCGGTCAGGACAAAAATACTACACTCTCAGAAAGGCAACTTTGCAAGCTCTCCCAAAAGCTTTCATCTCTTGCAAGCTTCCCAAGCTTCTACTTTCCTGATACAAGTCGAGATACTACTCTCCTGCACTATTCTGGTCTCAACACCTTTCTTTGCTTCCCTCCCCAAATCAACCCTTCTCCTCCACTTTGTGACCAAAGCAAGTCCGAACGGCCATTTCTTGGTTTAGGGCTGGACTTGTATGGATTGATCTCTCGAATCTATAAAGTGCTCACATGCAGCACATTTGTTTAGGGTTTAAACCAGTTTCTCACTCACCTACCGAATTTACCGAAATCGGCAGAAACGATTTTCACCCATAAACACCTGCGTTTTTGGAAAAAGTAACCGAACTACAGTTTCAGATGAGTTCGGTAACCTGTTCTTCACATAAGGTAATCGAACAAGCCCAAAGCTACTCTAAAAATTTACAGTTTATTGAAAGTTTGGAGCAATTCAACCAACATTATCTAAATTTAGAGCTCGTTTTTTCAAGTGTACATCTCAAAATTGGATATCCCTTTCTCTTTGGCGACCAAATACAATTGTTTATAAGGGTGTAATTGTCACCGTAATTACACGTTTTTAATATTTTGGGAAGTATATCCATATTTGGATATTAGAACAGTATATTTTGGATCCTTGATTATTTCTCCCATGGCCATATTTTGCTTGTCTTATAGACCCATCAATTCAAATCTAAGGGTCATTCAACCAAAAAACTGTTTACTCAATCGCATACACAAAAATTGTCAAATTGTCAACCTATGGTAAAGAATTATGTAAAATTTACATCAATTTGTTACTTATGGGCACGTCAAAATTTATGGTCTTTGGTAACTTTGTAAAATTGGCCAAGAATGGGAATTTGAGGATCACTCAAGATGATCATCGAGAATTCACACAAGATATTAACGTGAATCCTCATGTTATTTATTCGGCCAATAGAAATCATAGCCTATGTATCACATGGATCGCTTATCTCTGTCCGCTCATTATCACACGGATTTCCATCTCGACTGTTCAATATAAGCTTGGCACTATAATTTTCTTTGGCACCCAAAAGTTCGGGTGATTGGAATATGACGACAACTTTTGCGTTCGCGCCTTCAATTTTCGCGCCTTCAATTTGTGTCCCGCCCAAACAATTTGTGGAACAAATAAATATCGATACCAATACCCAAAATTGAAACTTGGACACAAGTCTCCGAACACCCTTTATTTTTTGGTATAGTCTAGACAAACTCTGTACGAAACTTTTACTTCACCTATGCGAACAACTTCAAATCTCTCTTACTGCAGGAGAAACTTAAGAAAGTTACAGTTGATGATATTGTTTGTACCGTGTATTTTATACATGGAGAGACCGTAATTAAGCCCGTCTAGCCGGCCCGTGATGGAAGATTCTAGAAGTTTCGAGAAGGATTGTTGCCCAAGTTGCTTGCACATGAAGTTTACATCAGAATTAGGGTTAAATAAATAATAAAAATACATGTATCCTAAACCCTAAAGGGATATGGAATCCTAGGTTAGCTAACCATAAAATACCTATTATAATCTCACATCAATACAATACTCTTCCTATGGGATTCCTCCGTGGAAGTAGCAACACTTTCCGAACCACGTTAATTCTTTGTCTCCTTTATTTATCATTTTTCTATCCCTAATTTCTCATCATAATCATCAAATCATCGTGTTTAGTGCCTAGAATTTATTTTGGGTACAAACATTGGCGCCGACTAAGGGGATTCGTGTAAAACAATCGTGTTTTGCCATTGAGAAAGATGCGGAAGAAATCGTGCACGAGATTCCATCCAAAAATCATCAAAAAAGAAAAAGTTAGGGTTCAGAAAACTGTTGCGAAACAGTTGAAGGAACCGTTGCGAGATTGAAGAAACCGTTACGAGGTTGAAGAAACCGTTGCGAAAGGGTTGAAGCAACCGTTACGAAGATTGAAGAAATCACATTAGGTTGAAGAAACAGTTGAAGAAACTGTTACGAAGATGAAGAAACTGTTGCAAACAGTTGAAGGAAGCGTGGCGATAAAGATTGCAGCAACCATTGCCAAAGGTTTCGTTCCATCCAACCTCAGGTACACTAGCGATCCAGTGCTTCTCGCGCCACGTGGGTCCACCTCAGCAAAAACTGTCCAATCACCTTGTGCCACGTCACCGACACATCATCATCAAGGTCCAGTCAACCTGGCCGTCGCGTCAGCGACCAGTCAGCAAATGGTTCACGAGGCCATTGCCACGTCGCAGATTAGACGGGTGCCACATCAGCAGACCTGATCCAGTCAGTAAACCCTTGTCAGCTTTTCTCTGCCATGTCAGCGTGATGTGTACTGTCAACACTGCCACGTCTGCAACAGCAATGCGCGCTTATTTCAAACCTTGTTTCGTCAATAACTTCTTCGTTTTAAGTCCGAATTGAGTGATTTTTGGCTCGTTGGAATCGTCTTTCGATTCCAACAACATGGAAGCAAAAAATCTAGTGTTCGAGAAATTTAGATGTGCACTTGGAGCAGGAACATGATCGAGTTCGAGGTTCGTTGATAGCGACATGATCGAGTTGGAGATGAAGATTGCATAGACCCTTTAATATTTAGCCTTGCATCACATAGCAAGCACCTAAAGCCTCACGTTGCATGTGAGCACCTAAGTCTTGTTTTTATGGCAAGCATAAAATCTCGTCTTGCACGCGAGTATGAAAGACTTGCACCTTAGCAAGCATAAAGTCTCGTCTCAACCGCGAGCCCAATGCCCTATATTGGTCCAAATACTCGTACTCAACACAAGCAATACAGCCAGCTTTCCCAAGCAGCGAGCGCTACAGCCTTGTTACGTTGCGAGCAAAAAGCCTTGCCCCATACGCAAGCACACTACATTCCTCTCAAGACTCGACTAGCACTAGAGAATCACAAGTCCACTACGTGGCAAAAATTCTCGCCTAGCACGTGATCAATTTTTTGTTTTTTGCAGGTAATTATAGTTGGGGGCGTATTTGTAATATCTCTACTCACACTTGGGGGCGAGTTACATAATCAACGGTCGACGCAGAAGGAAAAACAAATTTCTTAACCCCCAACAAGTTGGAGGTTAAGAGGGGGCGATGTTTGTACCGTGTATTTTATACACGGAGAGCCCGTAATTAAGCCCGTCTAATCGGCCCGTGATGGAAGATTCTAGAAGTTTCGAGAAGGCTTGTTGCCCAAGTTACTTGCACATGAAGTTTACATCCGAATTAGGGGTACATAAACAATATAAATACATGTATCCTAAATCCTAAAGGGATATGGAATCCTAGGTTAGCTAACCATAAAATACCTATTATAATCTCACATCAATACAATACTCTTCCTATGGGATTCTTCCGTGGATGTAGGCAACACTTGCCGAACCACGTTAATTCTTTGTCTCCTTTATTTATCGTTTTTTCTAGCCCTAATTTCTCATCATAATCATCAAATCATCTTGTTTAGTGCCTAGAATTTATTTTGGGTACAAACAAAAATGTTGAGAAAAAGATGTAGGATTTCCACTTGATGGGGAAGAAACGAAAGACGAGAAAGTTTGATGGAGAAGTTATCGGAGAATTTGCCTTTTCTACTTGACAGTTGTGTTTGACCTCAAGTTAAGTTTCTTACATTTCATATGCTATTTACGTATGCTTATGTTCTGTTTGAAAAAATTACTCTAAGAATTTTCTCTCATATTTGGTTAAGCTAATTTTTGATGAACTCGATCCATACTGCAGATGGAGGTTGGATTGTTAATGAGATTGATTGCTTTTTCTCATAATTTATAAATAACCATATCAAATACTCAAATTATAACCGAGAACTAGCTGATTTGGGGTTTTCAATTGATTGGGTGTAGTTTGTCTAATTTATTTGTTACTTGATCGATGGAAGCTGATTTTTAATTGACCCATATTTTTAATTTCTATATGATTTTTGTTATTTGCTGCAGGTAAGTCTTTGAGTACAAGGGTGTTCATATCTATCCCCACCTCAGTTGCATTTGCTGGACAAGGTATACTGAATATATCACATGATTGCTTGATCTTTATCACTTATTGGTGTATGGTGTCGGATATTAAGCTTTAGGAGCATTTTTATCCTCTTTTCTAGTGGTAATTCGAACGGTTGAATTTAAGATTATTTTTTTTTAGGTTCAAATTTGACTCGAGTTAGACGATTATGCAACAAATTTTGGCCGAATATTGGCAGTTTAAGTGACAAATTTTACCGACTTATGTTAATTGAATTGAGAGGTACACTGATGAAAAATAGATTGTATCGAAAATGAACCTGGTGTCAATTTGTCTATGGAATCTACTAATTAAGTGATCTGAGTAGAGGTAAAAAATCTTTGTTAAATAAAGAAAGGTTAGGTTGCTAAACGGTGAACACATTGTGTAATTGAAGCAAAAAAGATAGTCCATCTCTTTGTGATCCTATTGGAAGGGTTTGTTCGGTACTATAGCCATATTAATGGCTTCATAATGTGTCTGTTTTATGTTCTTCCTTTTTTTGGTTTATTTTCATCTTCTTTTTCTATATAAGTTGTTTCCTGCTAGACACAAATTACTCGACTTTTTTTGTTGTTGTTCTGTGAAGTTTCACCATTGGTGGGTTTTTTCCCGTGATTGCATAGTAGGGAATGTAGTATTTCGGTACATTTATTTCATCACAAATTCGCGAAATTACTTGTGTTTGCAAGTGTTTTGTAGAATCTATTTAGCATGGTTTGCTTTCTGTTAAAACTTAACTGGTGATCGGAGGCAACAAGCTGGTGTTCTTTCTTTAAATCAATTTTGTGAGCATATTGAGTAATTATTTATAGAATACCTCTGCTTAATATGGTTTATGTTCTATTAATTAGAAGTCGTTGAGCGGAGATTTTATGTTTAATCCACTTTTTGGGTTCATGTATTATACAGATATAAATAAGGACGGGAGGAATACCATATGCATGTGTGCCTCTTGCACCTTCAGATGATCACTGGTCGCCATATGATACATTGTCTCCAATGTTTGCAACCGAACAACCATAGAATGGTTTTTCAACATGTCCATTAACAAACTGAAGGCGACATTAGCAAATTAGACAGAGAAAATTATAGTAGGAAATACCATATAATCTTACCTGTTGACCTAGTCATGTGTTTATTTGGTCCTTTTTGGAAAAATATATTATAGTTTGGTCCTAGGGTGATGTCATGGATGATGTAATTGTCATCTTGTAGTGGCAGAAATACTCTTTTAGATTAGGACCATATATATAGTCAAAAAGTAAGAGAGAAGAAATCATTCTCAGATTTACTTTCTATCTCCAATATTTTCAGATCTAGAATTTCTCTCTCTTTTTTTCTTTTTATTTTCTTCCTGCTAGTGTTTGAAGATGTAAACAATTTTGTTGAAGATTTGATCTGCTGCTGCAACTTTTAAAGATGTTGAAGATGAACTCGTCGTTGTTGAAGATGAAGACGACGAAGACGATGTTTGTTTGAAGATTTTTTGAAGATGAACTCGTGTTTGTTTGTTGTTGAAGATGAAGACGACGTTTGAAGATGATGAACTCAAATCTGCTGATGAAGACGACAGTGAACTTGTGTGTTGTTGAAGATGAACCCTAGAAATATGTTGATGTTGAAGATGAACTCGTCAAACCCTAGAAATCTGCTACTGATATTGTTGAAGATGACGAAGAATTTATTTCTACTGCTGTTGAAGACGACGAAGATGATGAAGATGATGATGATGCAGTTCATTCTAGAAATGAACTCTGTTTTTTTTAGGTTTTTATATGGAGTTCATTTCTGGAATGAACTCTGTTTTTTAGGTTTTGATATGGAGTTAAAATGGAATGAACTCGTTTTTAGCTTTATATATGGAGTTCATTTCGAATGAACTCTGTTTTTATATGTTTTTATACGAGTTCATTTCGGAATGAAATGCGGTTTTCTTAGGTTTTTATATGGAGTTCATTTCTGGAATGAACTCTGGTTTTTTTAGTTTTTCATATGGAGTTCATTTCTGGAATGAACTCTGTTTTTTTTAGCTTTTTACATGGAGTTCATTTCTGGAATGAACTCTAGTTTTTTTAGGTGATTTCTGAAAAAATAATTAGAAATTAACAGGAGTTCATTTTTACGAATGAACTGCTACAAAAAAATAAGTAAAATTAACACGGAAGGTTACTTTTGTCCATTTAATATTTTTAAATAAGTATGGACCAAACAGTAAATGCGTCTTACCAAAGGACCAAACTGACATGGGCCCACCTAAAAAGGACCAAATGATATTTTTCCCACAACTATGAGCTTCCCCAAGGAATTAACGGCTGACCTCCTCACCTTCAACCATAGCAATAAAAACAGCGCAGTGTGTGAGAAAGCCGAGTTCAAGCCCGAAAACAAAGCATATTGTATTGCCATGGGTTTATCATGGGTTTACGCTCAAATTAAGCAAACTGCTAATACTAATAGAATCACCTCATAGATTTGGTCCTCGATCCCATGAACAAAAGCACCAACGACATTTGAAGTTGGTAGGTCCAAATTCTTTTAGGTTACTTATGACTTTCTTTGACAAGGTGTGCAGTAGTATATCTTCAGACACCAACTTCATTTTCCAAATCCAGGCCTCGTCGTAATTTCCATTCCTGACACATCTACAGCAAGAAGAATCTTTGAGTCCTTGAAAATTGGTAGAATACAGTCCCCACTAGTTACAGACAAAAGCGGTGGAAAAACCTATCTACTTCATAAGCAAGACTCTGACATCTGCAGAGAGGAGAAAGAAAGTTGCTCCGAGCTCGAAACCTGGCTGGGAGTTGACTACTATAAGTCGGAAACTTCGTTGGAACGATGAATCTAACCATTCATAGGTAAGTTTCCATGGAATATTCTGCAAAACCTTAGACAAACCATTTATTAGCGAATTCGAAAAAGAAAGTGGCTCCGAGCTCGAAACCTGGACAGGAATTGACTACGATAAGTTAGAAATTTCGTTAGAATGATGAATCTAACCATTCATAGGTAAGATTCCATAGTACCCTCTGAAACCTTAAACAAACCCTTTTCTGACGACGTCGATAAACAAAGTGGCTCCGATATCGAAACATGGCCCCGAGTTGACTATTATAAGTCGGAACTTCGTAAGAACGATGAATCCAACCATTCATAGGTAAGATTCCATCTAAATATTCTATGAAACCTCAAACAAACCCTTTTCTGGCGACTTCGAGAAAGAAAGTGGCTCCGAGATCGAAACATGGCCGCGAGTTGACTACTATAAGTCGGAAACTTCGTAAGAACGATGAGTCCAACCAATCATAGGTAAGATTCCATCGGAATATTCTCCGAAACCTTAAACAAACCCTTTTCTGGCGACTTTGGGAAAGAAAGTGGCTCCGAGATCAAAACTTGGTTGCGAGTTGACTACTATAAGTTGGAAAGTTCGTAAGAACGATGAATCCAACCATTAATAGTTAAGATTCCATGGAATATTCTCTGAAAGCTTAAACAAACCCTGTTCTGGCGACTTCAAGAAAGAATCCAAGCTCGAAACCTGGCAGCGAGTTGTCTACTATAAGTTTGAAACTTCTTAAGAACAATGAATCCACCCATTAGGAGGTTGTTATATATAATACCATGAAACCTCAGTGTCCAAAGTGGTACTAACTCCAAATTTAACAGGAGAAATCATAGAAAATTGTAAAGGTGGAGCTCATGTGTTATTTCTCTCTTCAAATGTGGTTCAAGGGAATACGAACCAGGAACCCTCAGCGTCCGAAGTGGTTCTAGTTCCAAATTTATCAGGATATATCATAGAAACTCGTAAAGAGGAACCAATTAAAGGTAAGATTCCATCAGAATATTCTCTGAAACCTTAAACAAACCCTATTCTGGCATATTTTATGCATACCCTGGCTCAGAGATCGAAACCTGGCCGTGAGTGGACCACTATAAATCGGAAACTTCTTAAGAACGATGAATCCATCCATTTACAAGTAATATTCCTTCGGAATATTCCCCAAAAACTTAAACAAAACCTATTCTAGCATATTGTATCCTATCCTGGCACCCAGATCGAAACCTGGCCGTGAGTGGACTACTATAAGTCGGAAACTTGGTAAGAACGATGAATCCATCAAAATCGATAAATATGAAGCTCAATGTCGATTCGAACTTCAAACTTGGTATAATGACATATAATCTATGAACCACGAAGCTCTGAGAGGGTTCTGACTTCAAGCTTAGCATGATACATCATCAAAAATGATGAATATGAAGCTCAGTGTCGATTCAAACTTCAAGTTCGGTATAACGACTTACAAACTATGAACCAAGAAGTCTGAAAGTTCACAAAAACGATGAATCCAATCATTCACGGGTAAGATTCCATAGGAATATTCTCATAAGCCTTAAACGCACACAAATTCGTCAACTTCGAGAAAGAAAATGCCTCCGAGATCGAAACCGGGCCAGGAGCGGACTACTATATAAGTTTGAAAGTGCACAAAATCGATGAATCCAACCATTTACGGGTAAGATTCCATCGGAATATTCTCAGAATCTTTAAATACACACAAATTCGTCAACTTTGAGAAAGAAACTGGCTCCGAGATCGAAACCTATTCAGGAGCGGCCTATTATATAAGTCTGACAGTTCGCAAAAACAATGAATCCAACCATTCACAGGTAAGATTCCATAGGAATATTCTCAGAAACCTTAACACACACAAATTCGTCAACTTCGAGAAAGATAATGCCTCCGAGATCAAAACCTGGTCAGGAGCGGACTACTAAATAAGTCTGAAAGTTCGCAAAAATGATGAATCCAACCATTTACTGGTAAGATTCCATGGGAATATTCTCAATAACTTCGAACTTCCGGGTTCACGAATTTGGTCCTGGAAATGTTTTCGGATATTTCTACCCAATCTGAATAACCCTAAGTTAGTGATTTAGCCCTTTTTTTTCTTTTTTTTTTTTCTTTTTTTTTTTTTACAGAAGTGAGAAATTTTTTGCAGAACCGGATTGATGAAAATTTCAATTGAGTTGTAGTAATAGGTTCGTTCAAGACTTGTGAAAGCAGATTTTTTAGACTTAATTTTCGTAAATAAAAATAACAAGCTCAAAGTGATGGAGAGATCGGGGCTAGGATTCCGCTTTTTACCAATTTCAAAGTGATACCAATTACAATCATGCAATTTCACACGTTTTAATTTGATTCTCAACTATTGCAAAAGTAGATTTTTTAGAAACAACAAATGTTAATCCAAAGCATGGGATATCAAAACCCTAGGGAAAGCATATTCCATCAATAGAAAATACAATTGTTTAACAAAAATCATAAATTCTATTTTCAATCTAGGCAAATAATCATAATTAAAAATTGCACAAATTAAATAATTAAGAATTACCACTTTTTCATTGGCAAGATAGCTTCCTCCGTCGCCCCAGAGGATGGGTTTAGCTCATCATGTTGGAAACACGCTCAAAAGTTGATTTCATTGCTCAAAAATGGTTTACAAATGATGAATAAGGGAGAATTATTGAAAAATCGGGTTTGTAACACTTATTTCTTGTTAAACCGAAGTGTTAGAGAGAACGATAAATGGTAAGTGTCGTTGTCACTATTTCTTTAAGTCTGCCTCCAATATGCGACCCACTAAGCGAAGTCGTTAGCACTGTTCAAGAACGACGGTCTTTGTAGGTCCGTTCTTCGGGTTCTTCGTCTTCTGCAGCGAGAAAAATATTTTACGCAACTTGAGTTTCTGCCTGCGTGAAGCTCTCTAATCTCCCAAACCTCTCCCAAACTCTCCTCCTCCTTCTAGGACACCCAGGGAACCTATTTATACCCAAAAGCGACAAGAAATCACGCTCATTAACTCTCCACGATCCTCCATTACTAAGTGTTAAAAGAAAATATTTTACTTAATATTTTCTTCCCGAATTCATTCTCCACGCGTAAACAGCCTTCGATACTCCCTTATTTAGCTTCTACACGCATCTTCAATGACTAAGTGTCATCTAAACACGAGCAGCACACATCAAACTTGCTGAAAATCCGTGAATATCATTTTCAAACTCGTGTTGCCTGATTTCTTCCACGTGATTATCCGGCCAAATTCGGTCGAAACAATCACCCATACCAAATTTTTATGATATATTACATCTTTCCAAAAGTTTCATTGATTGAATCGCACAAAATCACGTCCAAATGCAATCGAGAAAATCTGCGGTGAAGAGCAAATATTTTCCCGCCAAAATAATTTTTTTGAATTTGTGAAGAAGGTCACCCCTTATCCAAAGGGTCGCCCCTTATCCGTTCTTTGGAGTCCGAATAACACATTCCCAAGGGGTGCCTTTAGTAATTTATCCTGGGGTGTAAAACACCACTTTTTCGAGCCAATTTCGCAAGTAAAGAGCTTATTTCTCTATAAATACCTATAAAGACATAAAATAACAAAATAAATACAAAAGTCGAGTACTAACAATACATACAATTGAGACATATTAGACACATAAATGTGTCTATCAACACCCCCAAACTTATTATTTGCTAGTCCTCGAGCAAAACTAATCTAGAAAATAAAATGACTACACTTAGCACGTGCAGCAAGCCGTTAAACCACTAGGTTGCCCCAGTGGCGGAGTGTTGTCTCCGGAGGGTTTACCAGATAACAGATGCTTGCACAGCTTGTTTTGAGCAGCGAACGGTCTTTACACAGAAGGTCTTAGCCAAGGCCTTGAACCAGCTGGTGTACGTTGATTCTCTACTTCGCATTCAATTTATAGACCTATTTTAATTCTTATATCTTTCCTTTTTGCACTCTAACCACTGATGCGGTCGTAAAATTCCTTTTCAGGTTGACCAGACACCTCTTCCTTTGCTATTCATGAGAACAATTATTCAACCTATTGATGTTTTTCCAACTCTGGTAATTAAACTATCCGTTGTTTTCTGTTCAATATCCATTTTTCTAAATTACTGGGAAAATTTGGAAAATCATTGCCACTGCAGTTGCCATAGCATAGCATAAGATGGAGTGAGATCCTGTACCTATTATGTGTGATTGTGTAACCACATGATCCCGCCATTCAAAGACAATGAATGTATGAATTATGTATCCAGGACGAAGATTGGCTATTTTACGGTAATAAGTAACACCAATGAATCCATGCAAGAGTTTTCTCTTTGAGTGTTCATGTATTTCGACCATTGTGACCCCTTTTACACTTTCTAAAGGGCGCACATCTTTTATCTTTGAGTACAACAGACGGTTGTTAACTTATATGCTTCTTTGCCTCTTAGGTTAATTTTGTGATGGAGATACTCACCAAACTTGTCAATAAACAGGTACTGAGGTTCAAACCATTGCCTTGTCTTTGTCCAATATTTGTCTCTGCATATGTTCAGGTTGTGAATGATGTTTGGTGATATACTGATTGTTATTTTTGGCTTTAGATTTGGAAGATGCCAAAGTTGTGGGTAGGGTTTTTGTTTTCTTGATTTTTGATGTCCTGATTTGACCAAATTAGAGGATTAGATTTGATTTGATTTGATTTTGATTAAGAATTCTTAGTTTTTGAAGAGGGTTTTAGTTTGGAGTTTCAAAATGAGTATGACTGTATGTTGTGTTAGACTGAGATAATGGGTTTTAATACTCAAGAATGACCTATGCATATGATTCTTGTAGTTAAATTCAGGATTGTTGCTCAAATGGAGTCATAGTAGTCAAATTAAAGGGTTGATGCTCAAATTGAGTTTGTAATTGATTGTGTTAAGCCTTGGTTTGGAATTGTTGGAACTGCGTCATTGGTGGAAATGCAATTTTAGCTTAGGGATGATAGCAAAATATGATTTATGTCCCTTCTTCTTAAATATTGCTCTATTTAAGTGTTGTACGCATGGCTAACAAACTAATCTTCCTAAATTTAGGATCTATCCAGGTGTATGGTTCAAGAACATGTGGATCCAAACCAGTGGCATCTTTGCAATATGTATTAGATACAATGGAGGTTATAAATTATTCTTACCAAGGCTACGGCAATCCCAGATAATCAACAACACCAACACCAGGTAAGATCTCGTTCTTGCTCTCATTTTTCTGATTTTAAGTTTCAACATCTAATTTATCATGTAAACTATAGCCAGCTAACAACTCTCTTAACTTGATTTTGTTTTTGCTTCTTCCAGTTGATCTGATTAGATAAGATTATATGGTGGGTTTGGTTTGCTTGAGACAAGATCATAGTTTTTCATGGGATGTTTTCTGTCTTTTATCTTAATTAGTTAATTCTAATTTTGGTGGGTTTGGTTTGCTTGAGACATACAACAGATACTCACATCTCTTATAATTGTGCATTATGATTTGGTTCGCAGGCTAAACAATGACTTGTACTCCCCAAGAAGTGGATGTGAGGAAAGATAATGTTCTTATTACTCCTACAAAGGCTACTAGAACTAGTGCGGTATGAATAACTATCCCATGTGGTCAGATGGTTGGTACTCGAGAGACATCGATTAGAGTGTCATGACCTTTGGGTTTGTTAGATTTAAGTAAGCATTTTGGTTTGATGCCTTTTAGTGTTGGTCTCTGATTATTTGGTACTTATCTACTGGATTCATAGATCCAGCTTTCCTCGTTATGTTTATAATTTGGTCTGGGATCTGACAGTTCATGTTGATTGTTTTTCTTTTATGATTGTGTAAAATGGAAGTACTATGTGAGGTAGTTCTATTTGCTATGTGCTCTTCCTGTCAATTGATTCACATACAATACCTTGGGTTGCGCTTCATAACAGGTTCTTTTCTGAAGATGAATAGAGTAGAAAGATATTGTTCTGTTTAATATTAATCCTACTTAGGTTATGGGATACTCGCGACGGGTCAAACTTTAGAACAATTTTTGTGATATGTGTGTTCAGTTCACTTCCACCTGTGTGTAAGCTGTTGGTTTTGAATAATGGGGCTCAAGGATTCAATCTATCCTTACATCTCTATATGAGCCCTGCATTAAGCTGTTCAGCTCACTTATAATGGATTTTTACCTTCTTTTTTATGGTATATATATACCTGTGATTATAGTAAACCAATATATACTATTTATGAATTAAAATAACAATTCTACTGCAGTCTCTTATCCTTAATGCTGATTGTTAATTGTGGACCACTATATAGATATTAAGGTAGCTAAACTTTAATTGGATTTCGTGAATGGTTAACTGAGTATTGGATCTGGAACTGTTGCGTGCCTTCATGTGTTGCCTATCTTCCCCCAGCTTGTTGGCCTTCCCTTAGAAAAGTTCCGTGCATCACTGGCTCGTATTCTTCGGGTACATGCTTGGTGTAAATTGTTATTAATATTTGAAGAGTTTGTATGAATGATCTCTCAGTGTTCTAGTTGTGTTCATTTCCAGGGGTCAGCTCATACTGGTCCAGATTTAACACCAGCAGAAATGTTGGTTGCCATCCATAGGATTCACCCGGAAAGAGATGGAGTTGCACTTAAGAAGGCATGCATCGTTCTCTCTTTTCTCTCTCTGGTGTACAATGTCTAGTTGTTCTGTTACTATTACAACCTTATTCCAGAAAGAATTTTTGGAGTGTCAAAGTGAACAAAACTTGAAGAAAGAAGTGAAAATGAAACTCAATCAACACATTATAGTTTTAAATAGCCACTCATATCACTAATTTATGTAATTTTCTGTGGTTACAGATAACAGATGCTTGCACAGCTTGTTTTGAGCAGCGAACGGTCTTTACACAGAAGGTCTTAGCCAAGGCCTTGAACCAGCTGGTGTACGTTGATTCTCTACTTCTGCATTCAATTTATAGACCTATTTTAATTCTTATATCTTTCCTTTTTGCACTCTAACCACTGATGCGGTCGTAAAATTCCTTTTCAGGTTGACCAGACACCTCTTCCTTTGCTATTCATGAGAACAATTATTCAACCTATTGATGCTTTTCCAACTCTGGTAATTAAACTATCCGTTGTTTTCTGTTCAATATCCATTTTTCTAAATTACTGGGAAAATTTGGAAAATCATTGCCACTGCAGTTGCCATAGCATAGCATAATATGGAGTGAGATCCTGTACCTATTATGTGTGATTGTGTAACCACATGATCCCGCCATTCAAAGACAATGAATGTATGAATTATGTAGCCAGGACGAAGATTGGCTATTTTACAGCCAATAAGTAACACCAATGAATCCATGCAAGAGTTTTCTCTTTGAGTGTTCATGTATTTCGACCATTGTGACCCCTTTTACACTTTCTAAAGGGCGCACATCTTTTATCTTTGAGTACAACAGACGGTTGTTAACTTATATGCTTCTTTGCCTCTTAGGTTAATTTTGTGATGGAGATACTCACCAAACTTGTCAATAAACAGGTACTGAGGTTCAAACCATTGCCTTGTCTTTGTCCAATATTTATCTCTGCATATGTTCAGGTTGTGAATGATGTTTGGTGATATACTGATTGTTATTTTTGGCTTTAGATTTGGAAGATGCCAAAGTTGTGGGTAGGATTCTTAAAATGTGCATCTCAAACCCAACCGCATTCTTTTGGCGTGTTATTGCAGGTAACTCATCTAGTTGCTTTTGGATGATGGGCACTTTTTGTTTTACTTTTTGTTGTGTTGTCTTAAATCCTTAAATGGTGCCACTTCTTGCAGTTACCTCCTCCACAACTTGAAAGTACGCTAAACAGGCATGCAAACCTCAGAGCTGGTCTTGCTTCTCATGCCAACCAACAAGATCCACACTGCCAAAGTAATCAATCATATCATTGTACCTCTAAACTTAAATATCTGACTATTAAAATGAAAGATGTTGCCCATTAGCATATGGTAGGAACAGGCTAAAGTTTCTGACCGTGTTTTATTTAGTGGAAATGAAATTTGTCTCTAGTTACCTTGTGCAAGTCCTTGGTTTTGGGATCTAGGTTTTAGGGTGAGTACATGTTTCCAAAGAGTGGTGGATGTTCCAAAACGTGTCTGCCAACACAACTTGAGTCAGCCAACTTCCTCAGAGTTACCCTAGGAAAAACTCTCTCTAAGGATCTTATCTTAGGTTCATATGAAGGTCTCAATTGTATATAAAAGGGACTGTGTTCTTTTATTCAATTTTCCAATGGAAAATTTTGTTTCTGTTGTAAATTTCAGGTAATATTATCTTCCTAGTTGTTTATTGCAGAAAGTGTTAAATTGCTATCGCTAGTTTTTGGGTATATCTCCATGCATCTGTCTTATGGTAAAGAGATTAATATTTTTACCTCCCACATTAATCAGTTGATGGATTTTGCTGTGCAGGTACACCATTATGAAGTAGGAACAAGTTCATCATCGGAATTTATATTTTGCTGTTTTAGTTCATCGTTTTGTATACATATCCTGTAACTCGGTTACTTTTCTTGTAAGATTACACTGGTCAGAACTCCAGATTTTAATCTTTTTATGTAATTCAAACCAATGAATCAATGATTGTTAAATTGAATGATTGTTGGTATGCAAGTTTAATTTGTTCTCATTTTAATTTCATTCTCATTTGAATTCAAATTTGGTTTTCATTTGAATCTCATTTTCATTCAAATTTGAGTTTTCATTTGAATTCAAATTTGAGTTTTATTTGAATTCAAATTCAAATTTGAGTTTCATTTGAATTTGGTTTACATTTGTGTTTGATTTGATTCGATCGGTCCAGACCGTGATCCGAATCTATTTTTTTTATATTAAGATTTATATCAATGACTGATGGAAGTCGGTCATGACTTATTACGGTTAAAATCAGTCGTTGATATAAGATATTCAACGACCCACAGAAGCACGTCATAGTTAAAAACAACGCTCAAACAGCGACCCTTTTCTTGACTGCCAAAGCAAGTCATATAACTCGGATCTATGACTTGCTTCATCCGTCGCGAAACTGCTATTTTCCACTAGTGTGCCATTGGCACATGCCACACACGCCACTAGCAGCTCTGGCATTGCCACTTACACTCAACGTACAACCTACCACCAAGGCATTCCGCACATGCCAATGGCACATGCCACACGCGCCACTAGCAGCACCACTTGCACTCAAGGTGCAACCAACACTCGAGATATCAACACAAACCGGGGATGCTTTCCCGGGGTTTTGGTTTGGTGGTCATGACTTGCGGCGTACACTACGCTCACATTAAGAAAGCGTGAAAAGGAATAAAGCGGTCAAATAAATGAGGAAATAATGGTGAAAACGTTTTCACCCATTAACACCATGCGGTTACCACCTCCTCCCATTATTTCACCCTTTACTCTCTTCCTTCATGAGGACAGGTACGTTTCAATCTCGACTTGTATAAATAGGTCTTACCTATTTCCACCAGACAACAAGTCTCGGTCAGGACAAAAATACTACACTCTCAGAAAGGCAACTTTGCAAGCTCTCCCAAAAGCTTTCATCTCTTATAAGCTTCCCAAGCTTCTACTTTCTGATACAAGTCGAGATACTACTCTCCCGAACTATTCTGGTCTCAACACCTTTCTTTGCTTCCCTCCCCAAATCAACCCTTCTCCTCCACTTTGTGACCGAAGCAAGTCTGGAACGGCCATTTCTTGGTTTAGGCCGGACTTGTACAGATTGATCTCTCGAATCTATAAAGTGCTCACATGCAGCACATTTGTTTAGGGTTTAAACCAGTTTCTCACTCACCTACCGAATTTACCGAAATCGGCAGAAACGATTTTCACCCATAAACACCTGCGTTTTTGGAAAAAGTAACCGAACTACAGTTTCAGATGAGTTCGGTAACCTGTTCTTCACATAAGGTAATCGAACAAGCCCAAAGCTACTCTAAAAATTTACAGTTTATTGAAAGTTTGGAGCAATTCAACCAACATTATCTAAATTTAGAGCTCGTTTTTTCAAGTGTACATCTCAAAATTGGATATCCCTTTCTCTTTGGCGACCAAATACAATTGTTTATAAGGGTGTAATTGTCAGCTGTAATTACACGTTTTTAATATTTTGGGAAGTATATCCATATTTGGATATTAGAACAGTATATTTTGGATCCTTGATTATTTCTCCCATGGCCATATTTTGCTTGTCTTATAGACCCATCAATTCAAATCTAAGGGTCATTCAACCAAAAAACTGTTTACTCAATCGCATACACAAAAATTGTCAAATTGTCAACCTATGGTAAAGAATTATGTAAAATTTACATCAATTTGTTACTTATGGGCACGTCAAAATTTACAGGTCTTTGGTAACTTTGTAAAATTGGCCAAGAATGGGAATTTCAGATCACTCAAGATGATCATCAGAGAATTCACACACAAGATATTAACGTGAATCCCTATGTTATTTATTCGGCCAATAGAAATCATAGCCTATGTATCACATGGATCGCTATCTCTGTCCGCTCATTATCACACGGATTTCCATCTCGACCGTTCAATATAAGCTTGGCACTATAATTTTCTTTGGCACCCAAAAGTTCGGGTGATTGGAATATGACGACAACTTTTGCGTTCGCGCCTTCAATTTTCGCGCCTTCAATTTGTGTCCCGCCCAAACAATTTGTGGAACAAATAAATATCGATACCAATACCCAAAATTGAAACTTGGACCTGAAGTCTCTGAACACCCTTTATTTTTTTGGTATAGTCTAGACAGCTCTCTCTGTACGAAACTTTTACTTCACCTATGCGAACAACTTCAAATCTCTCTTACTGCAGGAGAAACTTAAGAAAGTTACAGTTGATGATATTGTTTGTACCGTGTATTTTATACATGGAGAGACCGTAATTAAGCCCGTCTAGCCGGCCCGTGATGGAAGATTCTAGAAGTTTCGAGAAGGATTGTTGCCCAAGTTGCTTGCACATGAAGTTTACATCAGAATTAGGGTTACATAAATAATAAAAATACATGTATCCTAAACCCTAAAGGGATATGGAATCCTAGGTTAGCTAACCATAAAATACCTATTATAATCTCACATCAATACAATACTCTTCCTATGGGATTCCTCCGTGGAAGTAGCAACACTTTCCGAACCACGTTAATTCTTTGTCTCCTTTATTTATCATTTTTCTATCCCTAATTTCTCATCATAATCATCAAATCATCGTGTTTAGTGCCTAGAATTTATTTTGGGTACAAACATTGGCGCCGAAACTAAGGGGATTCTGTAAAACAATCGTGTTTTGCCATTGAGAAAGATGCGGAAGAAATCGTGCACGAGATTCCATCCAAAATCATCAAAAAAGAAAAAGTTAGGGTTCAGAAAACTGTTGCGAAACAGTTGAAGGAACCGTTGCGAGATTGAAGAAACCGTTACGAGGTTGAAGAAACCGTTGCGAAAGGGTTGAAGCAACCGTTACGAAGATTGAAGAAACTGTTACGAAGGTTGAAGAAACAGTTGAAGAAACTGTTACGAAGATGAAGAAACTGTTGCAAACAGTTGAAGGAAGCGTGGCGATAAAGATTGCAGCAACCATTGCCAAAGGTTTCGTTCCATCCAACCTCAGGTACACTAGCGATCCGATTGCTTCGGTCGCCACGTGGGTCCACCTCAGCAAAAACTGTCCAATCACCTTGTGCCACGTCACCGACACATCATCATCAAGGTCCAGTCAACCTGGCCGTCGCGTCAGCGACCAGTCAGCAAATGGTTCACGAGGCCATTGCCACGTCAGCACTGTACGGGTGCCACATCAGCAGACCTGATCCAGTCAGCAAACCCTTGTCAGCTTTTCTCTGCCATGTCAGCGTGATGCGCACAGTCAACACTGCCACGTCTGCAACAAAGAATGCGCGCTTATTTCAAACCTTGTTTCGTCAATAACTTCTTCGTTTTAAGTCCGAATTGAGTGATTTTTGGCTCGTTAGAACCGTCTTTCGATTCCAACAACATGGAAGCAAAAAATCTAGTGTTCGAGAAATTTAGATGTGCACTTGGAGCAGGAACATGATCGAGTTCGAGGTTCGTTGATAGCGACATGATCGAGTTGGAGATGAAGATTGCATAGACCCTTTAATATTTAGCCTTGCATCACATAGCAAGCACCTAAAGCCTCACGTTGCATGTGAGCACCTAAGTCTTGTTTTTATGGCAAGCATAAAATCTCGTCTTGCACGCGAGTATGAAAGACTTGCACCTTAGCAAGCATAAAGTCTCGTCTCAACCGCGAGCCCAATGCCCTATATTGGTCCAAATACTCGTACTCAACACAAGCAATACAAACCCGACTTTCCCAAGCGTGAGCGCTTCTGACCTTGTTACGTTGCGAGCAAAAAGCCTTGCCCCATACGCAAGCACACTACATTCCTCTCAAGACTCGACTAGCACTAGAGCATCACAAGTCCACTACGTGGCAAAAATTCTCGCCTAGCACGTGATCAATTTTTTGTTTTTTTGCAATTAATTATAGTTGGGGGCGTATTTGTAATATCTCTACTCACACTTGGGGGCGAGTTACATAATCAACGGTCGACGCAGAAGGAAAAACAAATTTCTTAACCCCCAACAAGTTGGAGGTTAAGAGGGGGCGATGTTTGTACCGTGTATTTTATACACGGAGAGCCCGTAATTAAGCCCGTCTAATCGGCCCGTGATGGAAGATTCTAGAAGTTTCGAGAAGGCTTGTTGCCCAAGTTACTTGCACATGAAGTTTACATCCGAATTAGGGGTACATAAACAATATAAATACATGTATCCTAAATCCTAAAGGGATATGGAATCCTAGGTTAGCTAACCATAAAATACCTATTATAATCTCACATCAATACAATACTCTTCCTATGGGATTCCTCCGTGGATGTAGGCAACACTTGCCGAACCACGTTAATTCTTTGTCTCCTTTATTTATCGTTTTTCTAGCCCTAATTTCTCATCATAATCATCAAATCATCTTGTTTAGTGCCTAGAATTTATTTTGGGTACAAACAAAAATGTTGAGAAAAAGATGTAGGATTTCCACTTGATGGGGAAGAAACGAAAGACGAGAAAGTTTGATGGAGAAGTTATCAGAGAATTTGCCTTTTCTACTGACAGTTGTGTTTGACCTCAAGTTAAGTTTCTTACATTTCATATGCTATTTACGTATGCTTATGTTCTGTTTGAAAAAATTACTCTAAGAATTTTCTCTCAGATTTGGTTAAGCTAATTTTTGATGAACTCGATCTGTACTGCAGATGGAGGTTGGATTGTTAATGAGATTGATTGCTTTTTCTCATAATTTATAAATAACCATATCAAATACTGAAATTATAACTGAGAACTAGCTGATTTGGGGGTTTTCAATTGATTGGGTGTAGTTTGTCTAATTTATTTGTTACTTGATCGATGGAAGCTGATTTTTAATTGACCCATATTTTTAATTTCTATATGATTTTTGTTATTTGCTACAGGTAAGTCTTTGAGTACAAGGGCGTTCATATCTATCCCCATCTCAGTTGCATTTGCTGGACAAGTTATACTGAATATACCACATGATTGCTTGATCTTAATCACTTATTGGTGTATGGTGTCAGATATTAAGCTTTAGGAGAATTTTTATCCTCTTTTCTAGTGGTAATTCGGACGGTTTAATTTAAGATTCCTTTTTTTAGGTTCAAATTTGACTTGAGTTAGACGATTATGCAACAAATTTTGGCCGAATATTGGCTTTTTAAGTGACAAATTTTACCGACTTATGTTAATTGAATTGAGAGGTACACTGACGAAAAATAGATTGTATCGAAAATGAACCTGGTGTCAATTTGTCTATGGAATCTACTAATTAAGTGATCTGAGTAGAGGTAAAAAATCTTTGTTAAATAAAGAAAGGTTAGGTTGCTAAACGGTGAACACATTGTGTAATTGAAGCAAAAAAGATAGTCCATCTCTTTGTGATCCTATTGGAAGGGTTTGTTCGGTACTATAGCCATATTAATGGCTTCATAATGTGTCTGTTTTATGTTCTTCCTTTTTTTGGTTTATTTTCATCTTCTTTTTTCTATATAAGTTGTTTCCCTGCTAGACACAAATTACTGACTTTTTTTGTTGTTGTTCTGTGAAGTTTCACCATTGGTGGGTTTTTTCCCGTGATTGCATAGTAGGGAATGTAGTATTTCGGGTACATTTATTTCATCACAAATTCGCGAAATTACTTGTGTTTGCAAGTGTTTTGTAGAATCTATTTAGCATGGTTTGCTTTCCTGTTAAAACTTAACTGGTGATCAGAGGCAACAACTGGTGTTCTTTCTTTAAATCAATTTTGTGAGCATATTGAGTAATTATTTATAGAATACCTCTGCTTAATATGGTTTATGTTCTATTAATTAGAAGTCGTTGAGCGGAGATTTTATGTTTAATCCACTTTTTGGGTTCATGTATTATACAGATATAAATAAGGACGGGAGGAATACCATATGCATGTGTGCCTCTTGCACCTTCAGATGATCACTGGTCGCCATATGATACATTGTCTCCAATGTTTGCAACCGAACAACCATAGAATGGTTTTTCAACATGTCCATTAACAAACTGAAGGCGACATTAGCAAATTAGACAGAGAAAATTATAGTAGGAAATACCATATAATCTTACCTGTTGACCTAGTCATGTGTTTATTTGGTCCTTTTTGGAAAAATATATTATAGTTTGGTCCTAGGGTGATGTCATGGATGATGTAATTGTCATCTTGTAGTGGCAGAAATACTCTTTAGATTAGGACCATATATATAGTCAAAAAGTAAGAGAGAAGAAATCATTCTCAGATTTACTTTCTATCTCCAATATTTTCAGATCTAGAATTTCTCTCTCTTTTTTTCTTTTTATTTTCTTCCTGCTAGTGTTTGAAGATGTAAACAATTTTGTTGAAGATTTGATCTGTCTTTTGCAACTTTTAAAGATGTTGAAGATGAACTCGTCGTTGTTGAAGATGAAGGCAGCGAAGACGATGTTTGTTTGAAGATTTTTTGAAGATGAACTCGTGTTTGTTTGTTGTTGAAGATGAAGACGACGTTTGAAGATGATGAACTCAAATCTGTCTGATGAAGACGACGGTGAACTTGTGTGTTGTTGAAGATGAACCCTAGAAATATGTTGATGTTGAAGATGAACTCGTCAAACCCTAGAAATCTGCTACTGCTGTTGTTGAAGATGACGAAGAATTTATTTCTGCTGCTGTTGAAGACGACGAAGATGATGAAGATGATGATGCTGCAGTTCATTCTAGAAATGAACTCTGTTTTTTTAGGTTTTTATATGGAGTTCATTTCTGGAATGAACTCTGTTTTTTTAGGTTTTGATATGGAGTTAAAATCTGGAATGAACTCTGTTTTTAGCTTTATATATGGAGTTCATTTCTGGAATGAACTCTGTTTTTATATGTTTTTATACGAGTTCATTTCTGGAATGAAATCTGGTTTTCTTAGGTTTTTATATGGAGTTCATTTCTGGAATGAACTCTGGTTTTTTTAGTTTTTCATATGGAGTTCATTTCTGGAATGAACTCTGTTTTTTTTAGCTTTTTACATGGAGTTCATTTCTGGAATGAACTCTAGTTTTTTTAGGTGATTTCTGAAAAAATAATTAGAAATTAACAGGAGTTCATTTTTACGAATGAACTGCTACAAAAAAATAAGTAAAATTAACACGGAAGGTTACTTTTGTCCATTTAATATTTTTAAATAAGTATGGACCAAACAGTAAATGCGTCTTACCAAAGGACCAAACTGACATGGGCCCACCTAAAAAGGACCAAATGATATTTTTCCCACAACTATGAGCTTCCCCCAAGGAATTAACGGTGACCTCCTCACCTTCAACCATAGCAATAAAAAACATGCGGTGTGTGAGAAAGCCGAGTTCAAGCCCGAAAACAAAGCATATTGTATTGCCATGGGTTTATCATGGGTTTACGCTCAAATTAAGCAAACTGCTAATACTAATAGAATCACCTCATAGATTTGGTCCTCGATCCCATGAACAAAAGCACCAACGACATTTGAAGTTGGTAGGTCCAAATTCTTTTAGGTTACTTATGACTTTCTTTGACAAGGTGTGCAGTAGTATATCTTCAGACACCAACTTCATTTTCCAAATCCAGGCCTCGTCGTAATTTCCATTCCTGACACATCTACAGCAAGAAGAATCTTTGAGTCCTTGAAAATTGGTAGAATACAGTCCCCACTAGTTACAGACAAAAGCGGTGGAAAAACCTATCTACTTCATAAGCAAGACTCTGACATCTGCAGAGAGGAGAAAGAAAGTTGCTCCGAGCTCGAAACCTGGCTGGGAGTTGACTACTATAAGTCGGAAACTTCGTTGGAACGATGAATCTAACCATTCATAGGTAAGTTTCCATGGAATATTCTGCAAAACCTTAGACAAACCATTTATTAGCGAATTCGAAAAAGAAAGTGGCTCCGAGAGCTCAAACACGACGAGAATTGACTACGATAAGTTAGAAATTTCGTTAGAATGATGAATCTAACCATTCATAGGTAAGATTCCATAGTACCCTCTGAAACCTTAAACAAACCCTTTTCTGACGACGTCGATAAACAAAGTGGCTCCGAGATCGAAACATGGCCCCGAGTTGACTATTATAAGTCGGAACTTCGTAAGAACGATGAATCCAACCATTCATAGGTAAGATTCCATCTAAATATTCTATGAAACCTCAAACAAACCCTTTTAAAGCGACTTGAGAAAGAAAGTGGCTCCGAGATCGAAACATGGCCGCGAGTTGACTACTATAAGTCGGAAACTTCGTAAGAACGATGAATCCAACCAATCATAGGTAAGATTCCATCGGAATATTCTCAAAACCTTAAACAAACCCTTTTAAGCGACTTTGGGAAAGAAAGTGGCTCAGAGATCAAAACTTGGTTGCGAGTTGACTATAAGTTGGAAAGTTCGTAAACGATGAATCAACCATTAATAGTTAAGATTCCATGGAATATTCTCAAAGCTTAAACAAACCACGTTTCGGCGACTTCAAGAAAGAATCCAAGCTCGAAACCTGGCAGCGAGTTGTCTACTATAAGTTTGAAACTTCTTAAGAACAATGAATCCACCCATTAGGAGGTTGTTATATATAATACCATGAAACCTCAGTGTCCAAAGTGGTACTAACTCCAACGTTAACAGGAGAAATCATAGAAAATCGTAAAGGTGGAGCTCATGTGTTATTTCTCTCTTCAAATGTGGTTCAAGGGAATACGAACCAGGAACCCTCAGCGTCCGAAGTGGTTCTAGTTCCAAATTTATCAGGATATATCATAGAAACTCGTAAAGAGGAACCAATTAAAGGTAAGATTCCATCAGAATATTCTCTGAAACCTTAAACAAACCCTATTCTGGCATATTTTATGCATACCCTGGCTCAGAGATCGAAACCTGGCCGTGAGTGGACCACTATAAATCGGAAACTTCTTAAGAACGATGAATCCATCCATTTACAAGTAATATTCCTTCGGAATATTCCCCAAAAACAAACAAAACCTATTCTAGCATATTGTATCCTATCCACGGCACCCGGATCGAAACTGGCCGTGAGTGGACTACTATAAGTCGGAAACTTGGTAAGAACGATGAATCCATCAAAATCGATAAATATGAAGCTCAATGTCGATTCGAACTTCAAACTTGGTATAATGACATATAATCTATGAACCACGAAGCTCTGAGAGGGTTCTGACTTCAAACTTAGCATGATACATCATCAAAAATGATGAATATGAAGCTCAGTGTCGATTCAAACTTCAAGTTCGGTATAACGACTTACAAACTATGAACCAAGAAGTCTGAAAGTTCACAAAAACGATGAATCCAATCATTCACGGGTAAGATTCCATAGGAATATTCTCATAAGCCTTAAACGCACACAAATTCGTCAACTTCGAGAAAGAAAATGCCTCCGAGATCGAAACCGGGCCAGGAGCGGACTACTATATAAGTTTGAAAGTGCACAAAATCGATGAATCCAACCATTTACGGGTAAGATTCCATCGGAATATTCTCAGAATCTTTAAATACACACAAATTCATCAACTTTGAGAAAGAAACTGGCTCCGAGATCGAAACCTATTCAGGAGCGGCCTATTATATAAGTCTGACAGTTCGCAAAAACAATGAATCCAACCATTCACAGGTAAGATTCCATAGGAATATTCTCAGAAACCTTAACACACACAAATTCGTCAACTTCGAGAAAGATAATGCCTCCGAGATCGAAACACAGTGGGAGCGGACTACTAAATAAGTCCGAAAGTTCGCAAAAATGATGAATCCAACCATTTACTTGGTAAGATTCCATGGGAATATTCTCAATAACCCGAACTTCCGGGTTCACGAATTTGGTCCGGAAATGTTTTCGGATATTTCTACCCAATCTGAATAACCCTAAGTTAGTGATTTAGCCCTTTTTTTTTTTTTTTTTTTTTTTTTTTTTTTTTTTTACAGAAGTGAGAAATTTTTTGCAGAACCGGATTGATGAAAATTTCAATTGAGTTGTAGTAATAGGTTCGTTCAAGACTTGTGAAAGCAGATTTTTTAGACTTAATTTTCGTAAATAAAAATAACAAGCTCAAAGTGATGGAGAGACTGGGGCTAGGATTCCGCTTTTTACCAATTTCAAAGTGATACCAATTACAATCATGCAATTTCACACGTTTTAATTTGATTCTCAACTATTGCAAAAGTAGATTTTTTAGAAACAACAAATGTTAATCCAAAGCATGGGATATCAAAACCCTAGGGAAAGCATATTCCATCAATAGAAAATACAATTGTTTAACAAAAATCATAAATTCTATTTTCAATCTAGGCAAATAATCATAATTAAAAATTGCACAAATTAAATAATTAAGAATTACCACTTTTTCATTGGCAAGATAGCTTCCTCCGTCGCCCCAGAGGATGGGTTTAGCTCATCATGTTGGAAACACGCTCAAAAGTTGATTTCATTGCTCAAAAATGGTTTACAAATGATGAATAAGGGAGAATTATTGAAAAATCGGGTTTGTAACACTTATTTCTGTTACAAACCGAAGTGTTAGAGAGAACGATAAATGGTAAGTGTCGTTGTCACTATTTCTTTAAGTCTGCCTCCAATATGCGACCCACAGAAGCGAGTCGTTAGCACTGTTCAAGAACGACGGTCTTTGTAGGTCCGTTCTTCGTGTTCTTCGTCTTCCACAGCAGCAGAAAAATATTTTCTGCAACTTGAGTTTCTCGGCTCTGTGAAGCTCTCTAATCTCCCAAACTCTCCTCCTCCTTCTAGGACACCCAGGGAACCTATTTATACCCAAAAGCGACAAGAAATCACGCTCATTAACTCTCCACGATCCTCCATTACTCGGTGTTAAAAGAAAATATTTTACGAATATTTTCTTCCCTGAATTCATTCTCCACGCGTAAACCTTGATACTCCCTTATTTAGCTTCTACACGCATCTTCAATGACTAAGTGTCATCTAAACACGAAAGCAACACACATCAAACTTGCGTTTGAAAATCCGTGAATATCATTTTCAAACTCGTGTTGCCTCGATTTCTTCCACGTGATTATCCAAATTCAATTCGACTCGAAACAATCACCCATACCATTTGACCCCAATATATTACATCTTTCCAAAAAGTTTCAACGATTGAATCGCACAAAAAATCACGTCCAAATGCAATCGAGAAAATCTGCCAAAGTGAAGAGCAAATATTTTCCCCGCCAAAATAATTTTTTTTGAATTTGTGAATAAGGTCACCCCTTATCCAGTGGTCGCCCCTTATCCGTTGCTGGAGTCCGAATAACACATTCCCAAGGGGTGCCTTTAGTAATTTATCCTGGGGTGTAAAACACCACTTTTCGAGCCAATTTCCAAAGAGCTTATTTCTCTATAAATACCTATAAAGACATAAAATAACAAAATAAATACAAAAGTCGAGTACTAACAATACATACAATTGAGACATATTAGACACATAAATGTGTCTATCAACACCCCCAAACTTATTATTTGCTAGTCCTCGAGCAAAACTAATCTAGAAAATAAAATGACTACATTTGAACGTGCGACAGTTTAAACCACTAGGTTGCCCCAGGTGGCGGAGTGTTGTCTCCTGAGGGTTTACCGGAGGTGTACCCACAAAACCTTGACTTCTAATTGGTCACCAAGATCCAAAGAGCTATGAGGACATACATATTCTCAACCTATCTCCAAGTGACTAGAATGCCGAGAGAAATTGATGGTGTCGACTCTAAAGCCGATCAAGAAAAGGGGAGACACACCCGCAACACTTGCTAGATAAAGAGATA
Source organism: Papaver armeniacum (assembly GCA_023531295.1). Taxonomy (NCBI): domain Eukaryota; kingdom Viridiplantae; phylum Streptophyta; class Magnoliopsida; order Ranunculales; family Papaveraceae; genus Papaver; species Papaver armeniacum. The sequence goes on along the minus strand of JAJJWW010011307.1, from coordinate 108,156 downwards.
TCCGCTACACGACTAGATAAACATTGTAAGATGCGTCCCACGATTTACGGTGGACTAAGATTAGGAGAGAGAAAAAGATGAGAGGGACATCTGCTACAAAATTGGACTAATTACGTGTGATGAGTTAAACCAAAGTGCTAGAAAGATCTTGTGCCAGTTGAAAGCGGACTAACAAAGCAACCAAATGTATCTTTCTTCGACTCTCTCATAGTGCTCAGTAGAAACAACGTCTTCTTCGGTTTTCAACTGTTGATGATAAACTCTTGAACCTCGTAGAACCTTGACAATTAACTCTTCTCTTTGATTTCTTGCTTGACATAAAAATTTCTACTTCCTATGGCCTTATTGAACAAAAACTAATTATAGAACAAAAGGAACGTAATGATGATTTCATTTTTTTTTTTTTTTTTTTTTTTTTTTTTTTTGAGTAATAACAAGACAAAAATTTACATGGCCATCACGGAAGGAATTTAACACTTGGATCTTCGCAACTTGTAATGTCTTAGTATCATGAACTTCAACAACTTATATCATTTGATTTTTTCTTGCTCTTTTGAATTCTTGTAACCCTTGATTTTGAATTCTGATTTTCTATTGTTGCTTATAAACCTTAAACGTCTTCAACTTTCTTCATAGATTTTGATGTCGCTCCGTTTGTTGATGATGATAAGTTTCTACTGAGAGAGAGTCGTAATCCAGGAACTAAGACTACATTGTGAGGTTGTTTTGTCTTTCCGGCATTTCCCGACTTTACTTGCCTTTCTATCATGGATGGTTAGGTCCATCACGGTTAACCTCTAATAGGAATAAGTTCCCTCCTGAATTTCAAGGATCTCAATGTCTTTTTCTCTAATGTCTCAATAGGTTGTTATCCCTAGCATTCCAATTTCTATCTTTTCGGTGAGAAAACAAGATGTAAACTTAGCTAACCGGATACCATGTGACGCTAGAAGTTTCAAAAGTGCAACTAAAAAGTTTCTCCCATACCCCAAACTTAAGTCTAACATTGTCCTCAATGTTCTAAAGATGAAATTAAAAGCATGAACAAGGAGAAACCGTTACCACTAGAAGGAAATGAGGAAAAAAATTACCGTGTTGCATGAGCAAGGGATACCTCCCAAGGAGTGCTAAGTTTAAAGTCTTGACCAGACATCAAATACCTCAACAAGGATCTTCACCTTCCAAAGTCATACACCAATAGCCGAAATAGTTGTGGGTCCATAAGACCAAATAGAGCTAACACCAATATCGAGAACCGCACCGGGTTCGGATAAATGAATAGAAGGAGCACATCCTCGTCTAAGGTTTCATCCAAGACAACTAGGTTCATCCGGGTAGCATAATTGAGCTTCATATGTGTATCTTGATAAATAGATTCATCCGAAAAACGGGTCTCTAATACCTGGGTTACCTCCTGGACAGTATCAGGAGGATCGGGTTGCGGAGTCTGAATAGACTCGAGTAATATCTCAGACGCACATGGCTCGAGTCCCAAGTTAGGGACTCTAATTAGGGATATTTGACGATCACAAGAACCATCACTACCCCCAAACTTAGGGTTTTCACTACTCACAGACAAACCTCTAACTATTGCTTGAATTTCCGGATCTTCAGAGTCCTTAAAATACTCAATAGATTCTTCTAGTTCTCTACCCCCAAACTTAGGGTCATCATTATTCTCAGAAAGACCTAACACTATTGCCTGGAATTCTGGGTCCGTAGAGTCTTTAAAATACTCAAGGGATTCTTCTAAAGATTGATCACATATCTGGTCTAAGAGAATGGTTTCCTCAAATTCATCTAAAGAATCTCCCAGTAAAATGTCATGCCAATTATCCTGAACTAAATCCTGAACTAAAGTGTTAATCATATTCACTTCTTCTAAATCATCATTCTCAGAAGGTTGTCTAGTAACATTAAAGACATTTAGTTCAGTGGTCATATTACCAAAGGATATGTTCATAAGCCCAGTCCTACGATTGATGACAGGCGTTAGCCGTGGCTAAAAATGGGCGACCTAGAATCACCGGGATTTGAGCACTTGGGTCCCGAACGGGTTGGGTGTCTAGAACAACGAAATCCACCGGATAAATAAACTTATCAACCTCAATCAGAACATCCTCTATGACACCACGAGGGACTTTTACAGACCTATCAGCTAATTGTAGTGTCATTTTAGTCGGTTTCAACTTACCAAGACCTAGCTGGGTGTATACATGATACGGGAGTAAGTTAACACTAGCTCCTAAGTCAAGTAAAGCTTTATCGACCATGTGATTACCAATCGCACAAGATATGGTGGGGCATCCAGGTCCTTATACTTAGGGGGTGTTTGGTTCAGAAGAATGGAACTTACTTGACCAACTAAAAAGGCTTTCTTTTGGACATTAAGCTTACGCTTTCGTGTACAAAGATCTTTAAGGAACTTGGCATAAGCAGGCATCTGCCTAATTGCTTCTAATAACGGAATATTGATGTTCACCTGTTTAAATATTTCCATTATCTCGTTGAATGTCGACTCCTTCTTTGTCGGGGATAACAACTGCGGATATGGGGCTCTAGGCACAAAGGTAGTCCTAACAGGAATTTCTTGGGACTCCTTGATTGTTTCAGTTTCCTCAGCTACAGGTTCCTCTTGGGACGTAGAAGGTGGAACTACAGCATGTCCACTAGGCATGGCTACCTTATTGTCTACCGTTTCCGCTCCTAAGGGTTTTTATCGAGTTTACATGGTTTGATGATTCCTCACCAACTAAAGATATTTGATGGACCCCCTAGGATTGGGTTGAGATTGACTAGGAAACTTACCTTCTTCTCTCTCACTTAAATACTTAGCTATTTGGCCGACTTGAAGTTCTAATTTAGCAAGAGTCTCGGAATTATCCTTATGGTTCTCATCGCCATTTGGTTTCTTGTTGAAAGCTAAGGTGGTTGGTGATAACATAGTAAGAGCTTCTTCTAAGGTAGAGATCTTTTTCTCGAAGTGTTAAACCGGTTTGACTCAAGGGTTCTAAGTATAACCAAAACACAGGGAGGCTGAGAATGACTAGATTGTCCTTGATTACGTCCCTTAGACCAAGAAAAATTAGGATGGTTTCTCCAACCAGGGTTGTAGGTCTCTGAGTAGGGGTCAGACTTCTGACGGTTCTCAAACCTAGCATTGTTATAGACAGCGTGGGCTTGTTCTTCACTAACATGACCTTCCCAAAATGAGTTATCAGGCTCTATTCCACAACTAGAGACTTGAGAGGCTCTATTAGGTTCAACAAGGGACCTATTTTTAGACTGACCCATTTCCAAAGCTTCTAACCTTCTATACAAAGCGACAAACTTAGCATCGACTCAAGCTTGTATCTACCACATCGGTGCCACTTCTATTGACCAAGAGTCTTTTAGGGGTTCAACACAAGGCTCCCACTGTTGGGATCTTTCAAAGAATAGTTCCTAAGAAGGTATAAGCATCATCAGCAGTTTATTTGTGAATTCACCGGCACACATAGACTCGACCATGGATTTAGTCGAATAGTCTAAACCATTATAAATAATCTCCACAAGTTTCATCTTATCAAATCCATGGTGAGGACAATGGGATAGGAGATCATTGAATCTCTCTAAAAACCTATAAAGAGACTCTCCCTCTTGTTGCACACTAGCACTAATTTTACGCCTAACACCTGCAGTTTATGCTTAGGGTAGAATTTCATATAGAAAGCTGCAGTCATTTCTGCCATGTTTTAATGGATCCAGGATGGTAGGTTGTTCAGCCAGTCTTGGCTTTATCTCTCAAGGAAAAGGGAAACATCTTAAGTTTCAAGACTTCATCGATGAGGTCTTTTATTCTAACTCTGTCCCACAAATTTCCTCAAAGTACCTAATATGAAAATAAGGGTTCTCATCATCTTTTCCTAAGAATATAGGGATCATCCGAAGAAGACTAGGTTTTATCTCGAAATTAGCCGTATTGGGTGGCAATTTAATACACGGTTCGGTTGGTCCTAGTTGGGAACATGTAATCTTTCAAAGTAGCCATCGGCGCCGGCACAAAGGAAGTACTAGGGAACTTTCCTCACAAATAGACAGATTCTCAAAACTGAAGTTTCCAAAACGGGGCTCTCAAAAGAAGAGTCTTCGAGCTCCCGCCTTCACAAGAAGAACTACTAGGTTTGTCACTAATCAAACGACCTAGAGTGTTTCTTTTCCAAGCCCGTTCTTTAATGACCTCGGGCATACACTAGAAAAACAAAAGAAAATGAAAAATCCTAAAAGGAAGGGAAGTTCTATGCAAACACAAACAAGGCCGACTCCACCACAAAGAAACCTAGTGATATCTAGCAAACAAAAAGCATGATGGCTCCACTTAGATTGTTTTCTAGACCCGACTTCTAATCGTCCGAAAGGGAATTCGTTACAATTTAAGCAAACCCTCTGGATCAATCCGAGTCAAAGTAAGTTGAATCAAGGCGAGGGAAGCTCGGTGGAGCTTTGATACCCAAGGCCTTACCGCTATTACAAGGCGGCGCAGTCACGCATTCAACTTCACAGACCATCATGAACTTCAAAGTATGCTAAAAGAGTAACCAATATTTTTCGGAAGACTTTCCTACTAAGCTCGTTACCCTATCGGTCTCATTCTATTCCAGATTTTAAGGCTTAGGTTCGCGTTAAGTAGTGTTTTCCTAAGGCGGGCAAGAAGAGAACGGTGATGAAATCCGAACCGTTATCTTATATGGTCAGTCCTTGCCCTTTAGTAGGAATTTAAAAACAGCCGTTTTCAAGTCCTCAACATATATTCACACGAAGGAAGACAAGAACTCGCTAGCGGGGGGATTCGCGAGTGTTTCGACAAACTTACCTCCCGTACAGGACGGGGATGAACCGTTGTAGTCGACTCGGGCCACGACTCCTATGTCATGTACGAACCCGAGGGCCGAGATGATATCGTAATCACCGTCCTTCTCTAGCAAACAGTTTGATATTTAATATTACCCTTCCGTAGGGTTTAAAAAATAAAAGAATGTCCAAGTCCAAAGTCCAAGTCCAAAAAGGTAAAAGTGCAAAAGAAAAGAAAAGAAAAGTCTAAAAAAAAAAAAAAATGTCTAAGAAAAATAAAAATGCCTCTCTTTTTTTTTTCTCTCTTTTTTATAAACAAAAAAAAAATTCTTCTTCTTTCGCTCCTTTCGCTTTGCCTTTTACTCCCAGTCATTAAGTATTCACCAAAAGGTTTGGCAAAATTTTCTTTTGCTCCAATTCCAAATTACGTAAGGAAAAGACAAAAACCCAAAAACGTAAAGAAGAACAAATAAAATAAAAACAAATAAAAAAAAAAAAAAAAAATCTAAAAAAAAAAATCTAAAAACTCTAGCCTAAAGACAAGTCCCCGGCAGCGGCGCCAAAAATTGATGAAAATTTCAATTGAGTTGTAGTAATAGGTTCGTTCAAGACTTGTGAAAGCAGATTTTTTAGACTTAATTTTCGTAAATAAAAATAACAAGCTCAAAGTAATGGAGAGACTATGGGCTAGGATTCCGCTTTTTACCAATTTCAAAGTGATACCAATTACAATCATGCAATTTCACACGTTTTAATTTGATTCTCAACTATTGCAAAAGTAGATTTTTTAGAAACAACAAATGTTAATCCAAAGCATGGGATATCAAAACCCTAGGGCAAGCATATTCCATCAATAGAAAATACAATTGTTTAACAAAAATCATAAATTCTATTTTCAATCTAGGCAAATAATCATAATTAAAAATTGCACAAATTAAATAATTAAGAATTACCACTTTTTCATTGGCAAGATAGCTTCCTCCGTCGCCCCAGAGGATGGGTTTAGCTCATCATGTTGGAAACACGCTCAAAAGTTGATTTCATTGCTCAAAAATGGTTTACAAATGATGAATAAGGGAGAATTATTGAAAAATCGGGTTTGTAACACTTATTTCTGTTACAAACCGAAGTGTTAGAGAGAACGATAAATGGTAAGTGTCGTTGTCACTATTTCTTTAAGTCTTCCTCCAATATGCGACCCACGGAAGCGAGTCGTTAGCACTGTTCAAGAACGACGGTCTTTGTAGGTCCGTTCTTCGGGTTCTTCGTCTTCTACAGCAGCAGAAAAATATTTTCTGCAACTTGAGTTTCTCGGCTCTGTGAAGCTCTCTAATCTCCCAAACCTCTCCCAAACTCTCCTCCTCCTTCTAGGACACCCAGGGAACCTATTTATACCCAAAAGCGACAAGAAATCACGCTCATTAACTCTCCACGATCCACCCATTACTCGGTGTTAAAAGAAAATATTTTACGAATATTTTCTTCCCTGAATTCATTCTCCACGCGTAAACAGCTTCTGATACTCCCTTATTTAGCTTCTACACGCATCTTCAATGACTAAGTGTCATCTAAACACGAGCGACACACATCAAACTTGCTTTGAAAATCCGTGAATATCATTTTCAAACCCGTGTTGCCCTGATTTCTTCCACGTGATTATCCCGGCCAAATTCTCACCGAAACAATCACCCATACCATTTCTGTTATGATATATTACATCTTTCCAAAAAGTTTCAGCGATTGAATCGCACAAAATCACGTCCAAATGCAATCGAGAAAATCTGCCAGTGAAGAGCAAATATTTTCCCGCCAAAATAATTTTTTTGAATTTGTGAAGAAGGTCACCCCTTATCCAGTGGTCGCCCCTTATCCGTTGCTGGAGTCCGAATAACACATTCCCAATGGGTGCCTTTAGTAATTTATCCTGGGGTGTAAAACACCACTTTTCGAGCCAATTTCGCCGCAAGAGCTTATTTCTCTATAAATACCTATAAAGACATAAAATAACAAAATAAATACAAAAGTCGAGTACTAACAATACATACAATTGAGACATATTAGACACATAAATGTGTCTATCACGGATAACAAAATATTTTTTTGCTGAAGTGAGAAATTTTTTGCAGAAGTAAGAAAAATTCTGCAGAAGTGAGAAAAATTCGCCGTATCCTTACGACGACTTTTCTCTAAGAGTTGTGGTAGGGGATGTATTAAAAAAAAAAAAAAAAAAAAAAAAAAAATTGTGAATGGTAAGGATGGTTGATGAGCTAGACTTCCATACAGTAGATTCATGTTTGAATCTCCCCTCTAACCTCATTTTTTCCAACATTCTATATTTTTACTTCAACAACACTTATAAGTGTTGTTATACGTTTTTATTAAAAAAGAAAGAAAAAAAACCAAAACTTGTGAACTGTAAGGATGGTTGATGAGCTAGACTTCCATGCCATAGGTTCATGTTCGAATCTCCCCTCTAACACTTTTTTTCATCATCATATTTTGGTGTTCTTCAACAACTCTTGTGAAAATTGTGATAGGCTTAGTCACTACCTTTAATGAACAGAGTTGTTATAGCTAAATGTCGTCACAACTCTTTTGCTTAAGAGTTGTCGTTTGTTTTCTTAGCGCAACCCCTTGTTTCCTAATGGTTGGCAGGGATGATATACGACAACTCTTCCTTTGAAACCAGTTGTAAAACATAGGACTTTCTAGGATGTTTAGCGAAGACTTGTAATCTCCAGTTGTAGATGTATATTTTTCCCGTAGTGTGTATACTAAACAAATCTACAATCAAATTTTTTTTTAAAAAATATATTGACTGTACTCCCAATCCCAGCCTTGTTTTCTCCAGCTGGCCCAGTGTTGGACGATTCTGGGGATATAATCTCGGCTGGTCTATCGTCCCTTGTTTCTAGTCCCCCATTTGGTTAAGTTAGAGTTTGGGCCCACCTCTAATACTTAATAAGCGGAAATTAAAAAGATATTAAATAAAACGGAAATTGGATCAATTGTTCAAATATTTTTAAAACAAGGTTCCAATGGACGAGTAAAAATTAGTATGGGTGAAATGGACACCAAAAAATAGCAAGATTGAATCTGGATTCATCCTGGCTTAAACTTAAAAAATAGTGAGGATGAAACTGGATGCATCCTGATGTAAATTAAAAATAAGAAAAAGTATTTGAAAATGGGTAGGATGAAACTGTTTACATCATGTCTGTTTTTACATTCTCGTCCATTTAAACAGTAACAAATTTTACATGTCTTTTTCATCCAGGAATTGTCATTATGGAAAATGGGTCATTTGTCCAAATATTTTTAAAACCTGTTTTAAATGGACGAGTAAAAATTAGTATGAGTGAAATGGACAAATAAAAAATAGCAAGGATGAAACTGGATTCATCCCGACTTAAACTTAAAAAATAGCAAGGATGAAACTGGATGCATCCTGATGTAAATTAAAAAAAAAAAAAATATTTGAAAATGGGTAGGATGAAACTGTTTACATCCTGGCTATTTTTGTCCATTTAAACAGTATCCGAATCTAGATGTCTTTTTCACCCAGGATTTGTTGATTTTGGTCTTTTTAACCAATTTTGTGTTGTTGTCAATATTGGTTTAATTGACCAATTTTGTGTAAATAAAAACCGTTATCATCTATCAACTCAAGTTAACCAAAAGTTTAAACGTTCTCTATCTCCCGAGATAGATCTAGGCTAACGCAGAAAGTTAATTATTCATCATGTCTATCTCAAGTTTGGGTGGTGCAGTCAAAATTTCGCTAAAAAGAGAAGCATAAAAATAACAACACAGAAAGTTAACCATTCATGTCTATCACAAGTAAAATTATATTGTATTACAAAAAGATCACGATAATGAGTCTCCCTGATAGGATTCTTGCTGATGAAACTTGAATTTAAAGCCTAGTGCTGTAGTAGTGTTCATAACTAACGGTCTATGTAGAAGTAATAGTGTGTGAGACTTTTGTAGTAGACCAGGTTACAGTTTCTCGACCACACCATATTAAGCTTTACACGACAAAATGTTTCCTCATGGAAAAGAGTATATATAACGAGAGACGGATCTAGGTCTGTAATGAGTACCCGTGCTAGCTGGACGAGCAAAACCAGCCCAAATTCCTTTATAGACTTGATCTTAATTTCCTATACTTTTTTTTCCCTTTTTTTTTCTACACTTTATTCATACAGAACTAGACCCATCTTTGATTATTTTTTTCTCCCCAAAAAACAATAAGATAAGCACTTCTTTTGTATTTGAGAAGACATAATGATCATTCACTAATCCATATTGTCAAAACAATAAGTCTTCTCATAGCAGTAGTAGTGTTCATAACTAACGGTCTCTCTGTAGAAGCCAGCTACCTACCAACTTGTTTCTGTCTAAAGAGGAAAGGGCGCCCAAGAGGAAAAGAATTCCGAAGTTTTTAGTTGGTGGTTGACCAAATGCTACGTACTTATTGTTGCGCGCATGACCTGCACTAGATATTATTTGACTGTTTTTCTCCAAATTGATGCCACCAGCTTCTTGCTATTAATACTAAACAGATGTGAGGGTTTAAACAAATAACTGTTGACAAGGTCTTACCTACGACGTACCTTGGGCGAACGAAAACTCCAAGCGACCAAGAAATCAATTAGGTTTCAATACTCCAAATTCAAACTGATCAAGAAGAGACAGAGACGATAGCAAAACTTAAAGAATAATAAAAAAAAATATTAGTAGAGAGAAAATCTTACTATTTGGGATTTAATAGATGAGATATCGATGGATAGTGGCTCTACGAAGGATTAGATGAAGAGATTAAATAAATAACCAGCCAAAGTATCAGCAAGAACTCAGATTTCATCATGAGTTGGTGACTTGAAGCCCCCATGAGTTGGTGGCCTGTCAACGGTACCTATCGAATATGGTATCTACCATATTCGTTACCGATAAGGATGACCGGATATTCGATATCCGATAGTATCTGACATTAAAAAATATTTTCCGTATCTGTTCCGATAATAATGTCCGATAATATCCGATAGTAATTCATTATAATAAAAATAATTTAAATTCTTTTGTAGTCTTTCTCTCTGTATATGATAAATTACAAACAAATCAACGAAGCCCCAACGAAATTGAACTAAATAAAACCAACCTTGATCAAATGCAAAAATTTGACTTTAAAATTATTACATTTAAACAAAATTCAAATCTTCTCTATCAAAATTGAAAAAGTCTCCGCTTTTCTCACAACCAACAAAACTAGTTGTGTTTTTGTTCATTCATAGTATTTTTATTTCTACTTCTTCATATACTACAAGTTAACAAATAAATATCACTAAAAAAAAAACAATTATTTTTTGCATATGCATTCTTTAACGGATATCGGATGTTATCCTATGCCTTTTCCGTATCCGTTTCATTAAAGTAAGAATATCAGATAAGGTAATCGTATCCGATATCTATTATTCGAAATTCAGGATAATATTCTAACGAACCGAACGGATATCAAATATTCGGTTATCCATTGATAGCCTTACGATCACTAGCAGGTTTTTTTCTTAAATGCAGAGTGTTGCCATAATTCACACTTCCTCCTTTAGTAAGCAAACAAGAAAAAGTACACTCAGATTCATGCCAGGTAACCAAATTTTCAATCAAATAGTAATAAAAAATTAGTACAACTCCAATGATCGATATGAAATCAGATTTATTAATTAAGTTATCAACGGGTATTTCCACCGGATATGCAACAACGAACCTCAGTGCAATGCGTCCTGTGAGTGTACGTGGTAATGAAAGCTAATCTTGTTGCCTTGGATAAACATGAGCCCACAATGGATTCTTCATGACCGTTGTAAACTCTCTTTTCTCCGTCAAATCTATATCATCTCCTGCTTTAGGCGTCCACTTGAATTCCTTGATGAGATTAGCAACAAAATACTCAAGATGAAGCATTGCCAAACCATACGCAGGACATATTCTTCTACCAGCTCCAAATGGTATCATCTTAATCGCTTTATTACCTGTTACATCTGACATTTCTTCATTCAAACTACCATCATCTTCATTCAAAAATCTCTCAGGTTTAAACACCATTGAATCTTCCCCCCATACTTTTGTGTCCCACCCAATTTCTGCTACCATGAAATTCACAATAGCTTCTTTTGGTACAATATATCCATCTAACCCTACATCTTGAGTAACTGCATGATCTAGAACAAAATGGGCAGGTGGATGTCTTCTTAGTCCCTCCAGAATTACAGCTTTCAAATATGGCAGTTTCTTCAAATCTTCTTCTTGCATCTCATCATCATCACAATCATCAGATATTTTTTTGATTTCATCACATAATTTGGATTGAATATCTTGGTACTTCACTAAATTAGCCAGAATCCACTGTAAAGCTGTTGATGTAGTATCAGTACCTGCATCAAAAAACTCCGAACACAAACTGACTATTTCATTTTCAGTCAGTTTTCTTCCACCTTCATCAGGTAATTCAAGATTCAATAATGAATCAACATAACAAAACCCTAAGGAAGATTTCTCATCATGAATTTCACTACTAGTTTTTTTCATTTGTTCTTGTCTTGACCTAATTAAAGGAATTAGTACCTCTTCTTGATCACTTCTACACTTAGAAAAATCTCCCCATTTTTTCTTGAAAATAATTTTTCCTAATTTTGGAAAAAAGTTTAGGAACTCAGATCTTGTAAACCCCAATAAGAAATTTCTCTGCACAGATTCAACTTGTCTAATTTTTTCCTCATCAAGTTTTTCTCCAAAACACATAAAAACAAGTAAACAAAACATACCAAATTGAAGATGATCAACAACAAGAACAGGGTTTTTCCCTGAATTAGATTCTTTTTTAATACTTGACTTGATTATATTCAATACCCATTTTCGAGCCGGTGAAAATGATTTGATCTTTGATGGATGAAGAATCTGAAGCGTAAGATTTTTCCGAAGTAATCTCCATAATGGACCATAAGAAGCATCACTTATAGTATGTTGATTACTTGAAGCAATTTTGGTTGTCGCTGATACTGGTGGACGATCACCAAAAATTGCTCCATGTTGAATTAAGGCTTCATGAGCTAAACTTGAGTTGGTAATGAAAATTGATTTCTGATGACCAATTGATAAAGTTATGATTGGTCCATATTTTTCTTTGAGACTTCTGAGAGTTGGTTCTAAAGCTTCGCGTGGTTTCCTAAGCCATTGGAAACTTGTTATGAAGGGGATTGAAACAGGACCAGGTGGTAATCTTTTTGGAGTTTTATGAAGAAGATTGAATAGACCTGCACATAAGGATAGTGTGATTACGATAATTATGAACCATAGAGATTCCATTATTGGAGATGGGGAATTAATATGTGTGATGGTTTCAGTTGTCACTGTATTTTAAAAAGGTGAGGATGAGGAAGAAGTTGATCATCCTTTTTACACACTTGCAAACATTTTCTTCCCAATAGTGGGCAGTGGTCGATCTCTCTAGCTTTTGTATCCTTGTTTTTGCTTTTTGCATATTAGAATATGAACTCTAGAATACGTACTTTTCTAGTAAAGGGTATCTACTGGTTTTTTTTTTTTAGATAAAGGGGAGTGAATTTATTAAGAAATACCAGGATCTAAAAGGCTTGATAACACATTTTGAAGATGTGAAACATCATGACTAAATTTTTCTAATAGAAGTTTATCTCTTCTTAGTATTACTTTCGAAATGGAATCTGCTATAGAATTAAAATTCTTACTAACATAAGAAACCTTAGAGAAATTAAAAGTGATAAGCAAATGCTTAATCTCTTGAATAATCTTTCTATTCTCCCATCGTACTGAAAGAGTACTGTTGGTGATCGAGTTTACAACTGTCTCAGCATTAGATATGAGATGTATGATGTCTAAGTCCATTGCTTTTGCCCATCTCAGTCCTTCAAGAATAGCTCTACACTTTCCGGCTTCTGCATCAATTATTCCAGCTGCATGAGATCCTTTAAAGTATCTACTGGTTAATTACACCAATTTATATCTAGATTATTTTTTGGGAACGGATCCCTTAACTTCAATTTTTTGACTTAATTTATGACTTAAGTTTCTAGCCATGGATCACTTAAATCTGACCGTACAAATTTTAAGCCTTAACAATATATAGACTTAAGCTAGCCGTCTCAAGCCAAACAAAAAATATTCACCGTATATCTGAAAAACATGTCATATGAAATCTACCTTCAATTCGTAATCTTCTTGGTCATCAAGTATTCACAAGTTCTACAGCTACTTCAATAGGTACTATTCATCTAGTTAGCGTTTTCATAAATCGAAACATGAGACTAAATCAGTTTTAATGAGAAAATAGTAATTGAAAGGATTATCATTTAATTTTGGAAACGTAGGACATAGGCTTGATTCAAAGAAATGGACGATCTAATTGAGGTTGGTTGTTAATTATTTAATGTTATTGATAATCATGATCTCACTCCAACTGAGATGAGATTCATTAGAAGTACATAATAAACTCGTAAATCCAAGAACAAAACATGACCGAAGACCGAAACCTTTTTCCAGTAACAAAACATAATAAGCTCGCATAACCTGGGAAACCCGCAAAGTAGGAAAAATTCCGACCATATGTGATTTTAGGTGGAATAATTCATATCATGATTATTAAGGTTTGGATTGATTTATGGTGACAGCAAGTAATATTGTATGAATTTTTTATAACGACGAAGATGAATTAAAGGGACATGGCATGTTTCCAATTATACTGCAGGTATAGATTTTGGCTTGGCTTTAGCCAACCAAAATCCCCGCTTTAGGCTGAGTTTGGTAATGTTTTTATTTTTCCTAAAGCACTTTCAAAACCTATATATGTCGATAATTTTTGAAATTGGTGTTTGGTAAAAAAAAATCAAAGTGCTTTTTACCCAAAGCACTTCCCAAATTCCTCAATTTTCATAAGCTGGGGAGGAGGAGCTTTTAAAAGCTACAAAAGCATAAGCTTTGGTCCAACCTAAATTTAATGATTGATTTATATTTTTTGTCCTTATTTTATTTTATAAATGACAAAAGTTACCCTTAAACTTATATAAAATCAATTTTTTATTTTTTATATTTTAGTCTTTAAATATTATTATTTTTTATTTTCAAACTATTTCATTTCATTTTTCAATAATAAAAAAAATATATATTAAATAATAATTTAATTAATTTTAGTTTGATTTTTTGTTTGAAAATTATATATATATATATCTTAAAAAGTGTTAAGTAAAATAATTTTTTTAACAATCATAATGATAGTAACAATTAGTAAATTATAAATATTTATATTACTATATTAAAAAAGGAATATATTATTTTATAATATTAAAATACAAAGCTCTAGGTTGGCAACCTGGCGACAAGCTGGGCTCCAACTCCTCTTTGAATAGCAACACCTAATCTATAAAAAATGAACTTACCTACTCCACTACTAGCGTCATTGCTAAAGAGACAATTCTTCAGACGCTTGAAAAAAGCTAAAGTATCCTCACCAAGTTCGCCTAAGGTAGTAAAAGCCAGAACACCCAATCCATATCCATGTGCAAAGACACTTGTCCGAGTATTTGGTATGTTTACGTGAAACAGCACCAGAGATAGCCTTACCAGGGACAAAGGAGCGGACACCATCACCATCGAAAGGAGAGACACCTGTAACATCCATACAAACATCTTTCCCATTCTCCCAGTTGAAAACGAGGATATCAGCGGGCTTAAGATCTTTGCCATCATCTGATCGAAGACCAAGAGGAACCTCCTTGCGCGTAGGCACATTGGCTTTATATTGAATAGTAAATTTAATTAATTATTTTTAAACCCAATAAAATCGAATAAAACTATTTTCAAAGATATGTCAGTTTTTGTCATTTGCTATAACAACAACAGTTGAATTTGATATTTTACCAAACACACTTTGACAGCTTTTTTAATCAGCTTTAACTTTAGTTAATATTTTACCAAATGTCAAACTCGCTTTTTCTCACAAAAGACAGACAAAGAAGAACGCACAAAGAAAAGTGCTTTTACAAAAGCTGCAGCAATACCAAACTAAGCCTTAGTGTATTCTGACTCCAAATTTTGTGTGGCCGGATTTAATCCAATCTATGCCTAAAAACTTAAGTCACAAGTGAAGTCAAAAAATTTAATTTAGGGGATCCGTTCCTTTTTTTTTTTACCCTTTTCTTATCCTGGCTAAATTAAGGCCTATGGTGATTAAATGAGCCCTATGGATTTATTTATCCACCCCATAGAAAATGATAAGGGGTGTCTAAGTTTGATGAAACTACCGTTTTACCCTCTATGAAATTTTAATACTACCAATTTATCTTCATTAAATTCTAATAACAAAAAGAAAAAGAAACCTAATCAAATCAAAATCATTTCTAGTTCCATTTCCATTTCCATCAAAATTAAGATTCAAAATCAAACGAAAACATTGTCGATAATCACCAAATTCACTAAAATAGGTAATTTTTCGTTTTAGCTCGAATCAGGTAGTTTTTTATTAACCCAATCCCCTAGTGTAGGTTTCAATAACATGTAATCACTCAAACAATCCAATTTCTTTAAATCAAAGTTTTTTGTGTTTATAAAAATCGGTCTACGTCAATGCACTTGTAAACCGATTTCATTTAGAAACGATTGTTGTTTATGCCCACAAAGACCGATTGTCCTGGATGGGCATTCTGGTTGGAGGAAATTGAACCAGAATCGGTTTACGTTAATGCCCACATAGCCCGATTCTAGTATGGGAGAGATAATTATTTTTCTGTGTATAATTTTTTTTTTTTGTTAGAATCGGATTACATGAGCATTTTTGTAAACCGATTCCTGTTGTGCAATGTCAGGAATCGGTTTTTATATATGTATCGTGGAAACCGATTCAAGTTAAACCATTTTTTTTTTCAGTTAATTAACTCGATCATAAAATGAATATTAAAACATACTCGATTTCATTTCGGTTACAAATGAAAATGACAATAGTTCTGTATGATTTTAACCAATTTGAAAACGAGTATAACTTTATACTCGAATTGAAAACGAGTATAACATCTTAAACGATCTGACATCTTAACTCGCGTATAGAATGAATTTTAATTTTATTTGATGTTTAACGACACATAATTCACAGATAAAAAAGAAAAAATTTACCCACAATCGGTTTATGTTCATGCCCATATAAACCGAGCCTCGATAATCGGTTGATTTTCATGTCCATATAAACCGATTCGGTAGAAGCAAGTTTCAAAAAATCTATGTATGTTTTTGAGGTTACAATCGGTTGATACCAATGACAACATAAATCGATTCTGAGTTGGTGTTCTTCAAACAATTTCAAATTTTCAAATTTTTCATGTTCAAATGATTCATTAACACAAGTTAATTTCACATCTAACACGATATTTAACCACTAATCACCCGAATTAACACTAATTAATCAGGGGTAAATTAGCCACTAAAAAATAATTGGTTAAGGGGTATTCCATTTTATTTCAAAATGTCTTTTTTTTTGTCAGGTAGTGATAGGCCCCAATTAATCACCATAGACCCCAATTTAACCAGGTTTCTTATTTTCATTTTTTTTTTCTTGAAGAGATATCTAGAATATTAAAGTACTAACGATTAACATCTTGAAGAGATATCTAGACTATTAAAGTACTAACGATTAACATCTTCTGCAAAATTTTGAATACGTTTTTGGTAAGCTACCTAAGGAAATTAACAAATTCCACCACCAACGGACAAATAGCCGGCATCTTTATTTTGGAATCTTCTCTAGTCAAGTGATAAAATATTTATCGGTTAATTCTTTTACTTTTTCTCGATGGTATTTATTTCGAAAATGATTTGTGACTCCCAAATTTAGTACTCCCACTGCTCCCAACATTAGGTGGCGCTTAGGTGGACTTTCTCTTAACAAAATCCTAATGAACCGTATTTCCAAGTTTTATTGTTGATTTTGATGTGTTTCTCTTCTTGAGAACATGATATAATATCAATCTGCAAATCATTGGGAGTCACAAATCATTGGGAGCATTGGGAGTACTAAATTTGGGAGTCACAAATCATTTTCGTATTTATATCTAGACTAATATCTTCTGCTAAATTGTGCTAAATTGTGAATGCTTTACTAGCAAACTATCTAAGGAAATGAATAAACGTCACCACCAACGAACAAATAACTGGCACCTTCATTTTGATAAAGTACTTACTGTTAATTGTAATAATTTATATCTAGATTATCTTTTTACATTTTTTGATGAGATGGTAAATCTTCCGCTAAATTGTGAATGCCTCTTTGGCAAGTTAATTAAATGAATCGCCACCACCGAGCCGACATCTTCATTTTGGATATTTTTGCAGCACATTTATCAACACTTTCAACACAAT
The DNA here is from genome assembly GCA_023531295.1 of Papaver armeniacum. NCBI lineage: Eukaryota > Viridiplantae > Streptophyta > Magnoliopsida > Ranunculales > Papaveraceae > Papaver > Papaver armeniacum. Next base: position 90,888 of record JAJJWW010011307.1, on the reverse strand, counting down.
AGTAACGAAGATATTTATTCATTTAATTCAGGGAAATATGAAGGTCATTCCATCTTAATTTGGACAAAAGAGGAACGCGTAATTGGGGGATATATAATCTAATTGGAGTCCAATTTTGTGCACACTCCTTTAAAGAGTGTGCACGTAACAAAACGTTCCCATTGGATGTTTTAAACAAACTGTTATCTTAAAAATATATTAGATTTTATTTTTGTTTTAATTTGATTCAAATTTAAGAAAGGTAAGTATATATTTTTGGAGTAATAATTACCTAAAATGTAGGATTCTTAAAACTAACAATAAATGATTAATTTTGACTGGAAAGTAATTGATCATCGCCTTGTTATATATTTTTTTCATTGTACTGATGCTATCGGTTCTAATTGTGCTGATGCTAAGTGATTTTGGTTTAATGGAGTCCAACTACTAGTACTGTTGCTGCTACTCCTACAGACAAAAACTGTCCTGCTACAACTCCTAGGCCCTATCGAATCTTTGCCCTATCTACCAAAGATTAAACTTTAATCCATCAATTGTGCACTACAAGAAAAACAGGCTTAAGCAACCAAGCAAATTAAGTTGCAAAAGCCCATATTAGGTCGCTCTAACCCTTGGAGCGATTAAAAATGGCACTCGCTTTGGAGTTGCAAAAGGTGGGATGTGTAGAGGTCTTAAGCAGCTAGGTAGTCGCTTTAGTTATCAATCAACTATCCTACAGCGTCTGTTTTGTTCATTGATTTAGAGTTAGACCAACCACCCCAGAGCAAGTAAAATGCCCATCGTTTCAGGGAAAGACCGACCATCCTAGAGCAAGGAAAACACCCATTGCTTGATAGATGGACCAACCACCATAGAGGAAGTAAAACATCTATAGTTGATAGATACATGGAACAATTTTCCTTAAGTTGGTTGCTCAACTTTTTAAGCTCTCAAACTTTTGTGCTCGCTACATCTGTTGTTCTGGTGTCGGAAGTATCTCACTGATTCCGATTTAGACAATCCCAAAATGTAATTAAAATTAAAATTAATACCGATCGAAGTAAATTATGAACCAAATTGAAAACAGAATTAAGCTTTATTATATCATAGAAATCAATTTACATCATTTCTTAAAGAAATTACAATCTTTACAGGGAAAAGGGATCAAACATACGATCCAATCGTTTCTTTGAAAATAATTACAATCTCCTCAATTTTAAAGCAAAAGATGAAGAACCCATGAAAGTCTTTGGATCCCCATGGGCAAAGTTCATAAAAAGAGACCCATAGCCATCATTCCTGTGTTTAGATTCCTCTCTGATCATTGGGATCTTGATGGACTACTCACTAAAAAACCAATTCCTCCGTCCCTAAAATGATGAAACCACGGTCCTGCATAAAACACCCAAATACAATAAATAAGATTATTACTTAGTAAAACACAGAAAACAAACTAAAAGAAAACAGTAATCATAGAACATACATACTCTGATAACATCATGAAGGGTATCAGAAGCACCCAGAGATTCAGATTTAGAGATTTATAGAGTGCTCATTCCAGATCCGGTTCCTCCATCCAAAATTGATAGTCTGCATACCAGCAAATACAAAAAGAGACGAGAACTAACTAAATACATTAACAAAGCAAATTAATGAGCAATTCATTAAAATTGCAAAAAAAAAAAAAATTGAATTGTTTTCTTTTTATTCAATTAGTCCCACAAATGATTGTTGAGAATGGAAATCGTTGGTTAAAACACAGATTGAAAAAGATGAAACATAAGGATCTATTATTGAGTAGCACTAAACAGAAAAAACGAAAACCCCAAAACAAAATCAATCTATCAACAATAAACATACATCAAAACATTAACCTTGAAACTATCTTCATCTCCTACATCCGGTTTAATTCTTGTCTTTCTCTCTCTATAAAAACCCCCTGAATCATTATCAGGATTAAAAAAACAAAAAAAAAAAAAAACAATTAGTTAACCGTAATCACTTCATTGCCCGATCTAATCATGTTCTTTTTTCACATAAATTCTATCGTGATTGAGAGACATAGAGGAGTTTGATTTTGGTCTTGATACAGAGAGGGTGAGAAAGAAAGATAAATTAGAGTACCCGAAGAGATAGGGTTTTCTCTCTCTCTTCAACATTATATAGCAGTATAAACAAAAAAACCAATCTCTAGAGAGATCCAACGTATCACAATCTTTGATTGGAATGGTGACCACGTGCATTTTACACGTACATTGTCATTTAGTCTCGGTGTTACATGGCTAGACGCAAAACTCAATCTATGGAGGGATCTGACGTCTCAAAATCTTTGATTGAAATCTTAGGATGCTCTCAACCAAATCAAGGGTCCGATTGTTGACACGTGAATTATGTTTCCTGGCTAGACACTATATCGAGGCCCATCTTACTTTTTTTGAGAAACAATTCATAGCTTAGGATTTGTGGGGTCGAAAGAATTATAGGCGATATAATAAAATAAAATTGGGATATTTTGAAATAATATAAAAATAAAAAACCCTTTATCGACGTAGTTTTAATTAGTTGTACTGGTTATTGAATTTTTTTACTTATTAAATAAGTTTAACTATTATCATTGAAAAATTAGTCATACAAAATTTTTGGTGGGTAGTCTGGCGACAAGCTCGGCTTCAACTCATAAAAATTAAATTAGTTTAACTGTAATTAATTAACTATTTTTTATATCTCATGGGTATGGTTTGGGTGTCCTAGCCTTCTCTACCTTAGGGGAACTTGGCGAGGATATCTTGGATTTTTTCAAGCGTCTGAAGAACTGCTTAGTTAGGAATGATGCTAGTAGCGGCTTAATCAGTTTTATTTTTTATAAATTAGGCTTGCTTATTCAAAGGGGAGTTGGAACCTAGCTTGTCGCTAGATTACCAACTAAAAGCTTTATACGATACTATCAATTATTAGTAATGCATGATTTTTTATATTAATTATTTTTTTTAAAAAGTCAAATATATTTTAAATTTTTCTCATTAACTTTTTATTAAATTCCTAGTATATTCGGTAATTTTGGTAATTTTAATTATTGACAATTGTATAATAATAAGCCCTAAGTAGATTGAAATTCTTTTTCTTTCACAATTGCTAATTTTGTCAAATTAATATTTATTTAATTTTTTTAAATTTTAAAAATTTTAAATTAATTTTTTATTTGGATTAACAAAAATGGAAAACTTATATAAAAAAAATAATTAAAAAAAAAAAGCTTAAAGTTTAAAGGGTAGAAACGTAAATTGAACAAATAAGGGTAACTTAGTCCTTTTAAGGTTTATGAGAATATTCCCATGGAATCTTACTCAGTAAATGGTGTAATTCATTGTTCTTACGAACATTCAAACTTATAGTAGTCCGCTCCGGCGTTTTCGATCTTAAAGCCGGTTTCTTTCTCAAGTTTATGAATTTGTGTGTGTTTAAGGTTTCTGAGAATATTCCTATGGAATCTTACCAGTAAATGGTGTGATTCATCGTTCTTACGAACTTTTAGACTTATAATAGTCCGCTCCTGGCCAGGTTTCGATCTCCGAGCCAGTTTCTTTCTCGAAGTTCACAAATTTGTGTGTGTTTAAGGTTTCTGAGAATATTCTCATGGAATCTTACCAGTAAATGGTGTGATTCATCGTTTTTACGAACTTTCAGACTTATAGTAGTCCGCCCATAGCCAGGTTTCGATCTCGGAGCCAGTTTCTTTCTCGAAGTTCACAAATTTGTGTGTGTTTAAGGTTTCTGAGAATATTCCCATGGATTCTTTAATCACACCATTTACGGGTAAGATTCCATGGGAATATTCTCAAAAACCTTAAACATACACAAATTCATCAACTTCGATAAAGAAACTGAAGCGGACACTATAAGTCTGAAGTTCACACTATCGTTTAGTTATATGATGAACTGGAGAGGCAAAATATCAGAATTTATGGTTCTCGGTGGAATTAGGTATCAAGTACACAAACTCAGGCTACCAGGTTGTTAGAGATAAAATCTCTTATGTTTCTAATGTGGTCAGAGATACATAATTCTCAATGCGATTTTACGAACTTAACCGTCATCAAAAATCCACTGTCAACAGTATGCATACCTTTGATTAGTTCACGAATTCAGGCTCAAGGGGTATGTGTATCACTGCTAGCTCGTGAAAGTCAGATCCAAGTGGTATGCGTACCTTCCCATATTCACGAACTCAAACCCAAGGGGTATGCATACCGTACTTTCCCTCACTCACTTTCTAGAGATTAAATGGGTAATCTCTAACTACGTGTCCAACATAAGAGTCATTGAACGGTTGTCCTTATTTTTACAATTTTGTGGCATTTTATAGTTTAGTGAACTATGAAACGTAGTTAGGTTGAGGTCCATAATTTTGGGAAGAAAAATCTAGATTTACGACGTGTATACCATACTAAATTCAAAAAGAAAATCTAATAGATTTATGTTTATTCCGACGCGTATACCACACTAAATTCAAAAAAAAAAATTAAAAAATCTAATAGATTTAGAGAATATATAGAATTATTGTAAATCTAGATACAAAGATTACTAGAGTTAGACCTAAGTTTCTCGTTCGGATGAACTGAAGACAAAATATATAAGATTTGAACATCCCAGGTTCAAATATTACTAGAGTTGGACCTGAGTTTTTCATTTGGTTGAATTAAAGATGAAAATTTTCAGATTTGACTATCCCAGGTTCAAAGATTACTAGAGTTGGACCTGAGTTTCTCATTCGGGTGAACTGAAGATGAAATTTATCAGATTTGACCATTCCCGGTTCAAATATTACTAGAGTTGGACCTGAGTTTCTCAATCGGGTGAACTGAAGATGATCTTTATATTTATCGATTTCGATGATGTATCATGCTAAGTTTGAAGTCAGAACCCTCTCGGAACTTCTTGGTTCATAATTTGTATGCTAAGTCTTATTACACATTTGAAGTTCAGATCGACAATGAGCTTCATATTTATCGATTTCGATGATGTATCATGCTAAGTTTGAATTCAGAACCCTCTCGGAGCTTCGTGGTTCATAGTTTATATTTTGTTATACTACATTTGAAGCTCGAATCAACATACCTGAGTTTCATATTTATCGATTTCGATGATGTATTCTGTTAAGTTTGAAGTTAGAACCCATCCAGAATTTCGTGGTCCATCTATAGTAATCTTATAACCTGAGTCTACCAATGTGAACTAAAGCTACTTCATGACCTGTATGACTAGTCGAAATTACTTCATGACCTATGCGAGTAGTAGAAATTCAAACCAGAAGCACAAAAAGAAATCTCAAAAACACAAAGAGAAAGCATACAAAAATAGGGTTTGTTTAAGGTTTCAGAGAATATTCCGAAGGAATCTTACTTGTAGATGATGGATTCATCGTTCTTACCAAGTTTCCGACTTATAATACTCCACTCACGGCCAGGTTTTGATCTCGGAGCCAGGGTATGCATACAATATGCCAGAATATAGTTTGTTTAAGGTTTCAGGGAATATTCTGAAGGAATCTTACCTGTAAAAGGACGGATTCATCGTTCTTACGAAGTTTCCGACTTATGGTAGTCCATTCACGGCTAGGTTTCGATCTCAGAGCCAGGGTATACATACAATATGCCATAATAGGGTTTGTTTAATGTTTCGGGGAATACTCCAAATAAATCTTACATGTAAATGGATGGATTCATCGTTCTTACGAAGTTTCCGACTTATGGTAGTCCACTCACGGCTAGGTTTCGATCTCAGAGCCAGGGTATACATACAATATGCCATAATAGGGTTTGTTTAAGGTTTCGGAGAATATTCCGAAGGAATCTTACTTGTAGATGATGGATTCATCGTTCTTACCAAGTTTCTGACTTAGAGTAGTCCACTCGCGGCCAAAAGAACTAATATCAAAAGAATATGCATATTGATGGCAAACAGTTGGTTGTTTGCTTGTGAAATTTTCCAAAAGATCAGTTTTAAAGAAAATAGTTTGTGAACAATAAATTGTTTTAATTTAGTTTGCTAAAGATCTATGAATATCCATTGCTCGAATATATTTCAAGAGTTTAAACAAGACAAGCTTGAACTTGAAATTTGTCTTAGAAGTGTGTACAAGAAATATAGCAAAAGTGAACTATAGCCATGGTCAAGGTATGCACAACAAGTATGCTTAACCTTAGGCACTTCATGTACTTTTGCCTTTACATTTCGACTTAAACTAGGTTAGATTAACCGGTATGCATACTGAGTATGGGTACCTTTGGCGGTTAATGAAATCGGATCCAAAATGTGTTTGTACGTTCTCTTGGAAGTTCGCGAAGTCATATCAAAAGGGTATACATACCGGATATTCGTATCGTCGGAAGTCCCGAACTCGAGATCAAAGGGTATGCCTACGATGGTAAACAGGTTGGTTGTTTTCTAAGGAAATTTTCTAAAAGATTAAGGTTGCGAACTCTCGGACTTATAGTAGTCCGCTCTGGCCAGGTTTCGATCTCGAAGCAAGTTTCTTTCTCGAAGTTGACGAATTTGTGTGTGTTTAAGGTTTCTAAGAATATTCCCATGAAATCTTATCCTTAAATGGTTGGATTCATCGTTTTTGTGAACTCTGAGACTTATAGTAATCCGCTCTTGGCCAGGTTTCAATCTCGGAGAGAGTTTCTTTCTCGTAGTTGACGAATTGGTGTGTGTTTAAAGTTTTTGAGAATATTCCCATGGAATCTTACCCGAATCGGTTGGATTCATTGTTATTGCAAACCCGTCGACTTATAGTAGTTTGCTCTCGGTCGTTTCGATCTTGAAGCGAGTTTCTTTCTCGAAGTTGACGAATTTGTGCGTGTTTAAGGTTTTTGAGAATATTCCCATGGAATCTTACCCGTAAATGGTTGGATTCATCGATTTCGATGATGTATCCTGCTAAGTTTGAAGTCAGAACCCTCCTGGAGCTTCTTGGTTCATAGTTTGTATGTCGTTATACCACATCGAAAGTTCGAATCGACACTGAGCTTCATATTTATCGATTCCGTGATGTATCATTCTAAGTATGATGTCAGAACCCTCCCGGAGCTTCTTGGTTCATAGTTTGTATGTCGTTATACCACATTTGAGGTTCGAATCGACACTGAGCTTCATATTTATCGATTTCGTGATGTATCATGCTAAGTTTGATGTTAGAACCCTCCCGGAGCTTCTTGGTTCTTAATATGTATGTCGTTATACCATATTTGAAGTTCGAATCGACACTGAGCTTCATATTTATCGATTCCGATGACGTATCCTCCTAAGTTTGAAGTCCGAACCCTCCTGGAGCTTCTTGGTTCATAGGTTGTATGCCGTTATACCACATTTGAAGTTCATGACCAGTATGACTACTCAAAATTGCTTCATAACCTATGTGACTAGTCGAAATTCAAACTGGAAGTACAAAGAGAAAGCACAAAAGCACAAAGAGAAAGCACAAAGAAAACACACTTTCTTATTTTTCAGCGTCATTCTCATATAATTTTCGGATTTTTTTTATAACTGAATATCGATAATAATATCTTAAATTTATTGATATATTTTTTGTATTTTTTTCATATCGAAAGCTGATATTAAAAATCGAATACACGAGTTTGAACTAGCACAAAGAGACACACAAGCATCTCAATCCGTATGAGCATGCTAAAACGAATCTACACCGTCCTTTAATTTTATAATCCGTATGAGACTAATCCGACCAATAGAAAAGTTGAATAACAATCATGATCCGTATGCCATTAATCGGACCAATAGGAAACTAGGATAAAAATCATGATCTGTATGACATTAATTGGACCAATAGGAAACTAAAATATACTATGGACGGATTGCCTATTTATCCAACGACCGCTAGTTCGTTTTGATTTGGAAACATATATGTCGTGGCAAAATTCCCACCACTTAATTAAAGAAGCCAAACTAATTAAGAGAGCCCCTAGTATTTCGGATCAATACAAACTTGGTAGTTGTGTAGTTGACTGCTTGTCCTCCACGTGTGAACTTGAAAAAGATTCACTAACAACTAACAATGTTTCTATGGGATAATATTCATGTATTTTAGAAAATTTGTCATTCATTTTGATTTTTTTAGGATCGGTTTAATATGACTTCTCTTTAAAAGGGTGGAGGCTAAGACTTGGTTGCTGAGATAGGATTATACCAACCAAATATTTTTTGAGTTGCTGCCCCTACTATGCCTCAAAGCAAATAGCGACTCAAGCACTTTCGTAGATGCTGTGGATAACTTGAAAAAGTGAAGTAGCGACCAAACATCTTTATTGGTCGCTATGAAATAGTTGAAATATGTTTACAAAGAAGTAAACTATCCGTGGTTGCAAACCTGGTTGCTCAACATTTAAAGCGACCAAAACTTTGGGATCTTGCTAAGATTTTGGTCGCTTAAGTCATGTTTTCTTGTAGTGGTGTAACACTTGCATTTTTTTGATCGAATCGTGTAACACTTGCATATCCTACCGATTGTGTAGCACTCCCAAATTACAGATACCTAGAGGTGTTCGTATTTCATTAAAGTAAAGCTAGGAGATGATGAGATCATATCAGTGCTCAGTTCGTATTTCTGTAACTGCTTTTGATTATTTTTTAGATAATAGAAAATTCTTGCTTAAACTTTAAATTTCATCTTCTTCCGTAAATTCTACTATGCATGATCTGTTTTAATGGTCAGAAAATTCCATAATGTTGAAAAATAAATTTGATAATTAAACATTAATATTTATTTCCTGTTTTAAAAATCACATATTCCAGGTAATTATTAGATGTGATATATATCCTTACCATTTAAAAATTTAAATCAAATTAAAATTAAAAGAAAACTCAATTTTATTTATTAGATAACGGTATGTTTGAAGCAACCAATGAGATTGTTTTGTTACGTGCACACTCTTTAAAGGAGTGTGCACAAAATTGGACTCATCTAATTGGGGGATATGACTAAATGACAAAATAGGGATCCAAATATCCTAGCTGGGTTACCCTTATATAATTAAATTATTAATTCCTAATCTAACCCTCCCTAATCATAATTAGTAATTAATCCTGATTAGTAAAATATTAATGATTTGGGGATATAATTTGTGTATTTATGTTTATTTGAATTTGTGTGGGTTAGTTTAGAGGGAAAAAATTTTGAGTAGAATTTTTTTTTTTTTTTTGAAAATGGAAGATGATTGTGATGAGAGACTTGCAAAATTCTTAATCTTTAGCTCAATTACAACAACAATCATATCTTCAATCTTCGATTAATGATAACAACTCACAATTGTTGTATGATGAACCAACACCTTTGAATCATTATTTTCTTGACCATGAAATGTTTTGTGAAGAACCAACTCAAGAAAGTAAACATGTTCAAAGATACAAGCAACCCCAACACACAGTGTAATGCTTCGAAGAGGTCGAAAATTTGTTTTTTTTTTTGAAACCGCCATTTCGTCTCGAAAAACCTTTGTACCTAAGATGCTCGTTGTATGAATACTACGCCGGTATCATGTTACTGGGCATTGTATTCATAGATATTTGTATGCCGGGACTAAATATCCCCACTGTTCAAGAACATACCGGCGTGTGTATTTTTATTTGTGTTTGGGTGAGAGTAGAAGGAGGGAAAATATTTGAGAGGAATTTCTTTTTTGAAAATGGAAGATGATTGTGATGAGAGAATTACCGCTAATAAGATGTTGAAAAATTGATTTTTTCTTTTGAATCCACCATTGTTGCAAATTTGAAAAGCTTGGTGCCGGCATGGTATTCAACCAAAAACCCATGCGGGCAATTGTTGAAAATGTTCATAAATTGTTTGCCACTATCCGGGGGGGTTCGGGGGGGCGTAGCCGGTACCGGCATGGTAATCATGGATTCGAGCATGCCGGTACATGTTCCGGCATAGTATTTTGCTTAAATTTCTATGCCGGAACAGGATGAAAAGTATCCAGAATGTTGATTTTTTTTTTCACTTGACTACCGGCATTGATAGGAAATTCTCGAGCATGCGTATCATGTTCCGACATATGGTCTTCATCAATTCGGCATGGTCTTCATCACTTCCGTTTTGAATTTTTTCTGTATTAATCGGTCCACTAGCCGGTGCATGGGTCGGTTGATATGAAGACTATGCCGGTATCATGATACCTAAGCATGGTCTTCATCAATTCCCGATGGTCATCATCACTTTCAAAGATGATTTTCATCACTTCCGAATAAAAAAATTGGTTTCCAAAGTGAGGAGAAGAGAATTTGATATAGAGTGGGGAGAGTTTAGAATTTGAAAGGGAATGGGAAATATTTGGGTTTCAAAGCTCCACCCCTAAATAAGATTAATAAGAAGTGGAGATGGAAATGGGGGATATGATTTTGTTTTTTGATTTTAAGTTTTTGATTTTTATTTTGTGGGAAGGGTATTTTAGTATTTTCATAACCAATGATCACCCCTTAGCCGAAATCATGGGTTGGGGGAAGTAATTCATATCCCCCAATTAGATTATATATCCCCAAATTACGCAGCAATAACGTTTTTTTCTATTTTTTTTGATAGAAAGAGATAGATTTTATTAAAAAGAGGAGAATGTACCCAAAAAAAAAAAAAAACTACAAGGAGTAGCAAAGAAAAACAGAGAAAGAAAAATTACACTTAGTAAAAATTTGCATCCCTATTGTAACCCACTGAGACATTGTAATGGCCGAAAGCAGATGCCAATTTTAACAGAGTGAATAATAACTAATTGGGTTGAACGTACTAAAATTTCGTGAAAATCTAATGGTGATATATCTATGTTTGATAATCATACATTCGTGGAACCCTCGAAAATACTATGAAAACGAAATTCTTTTGTGGAACGAAAATACCTGGTATCACATCCAATAATAAGAATTAATTTTGATCAGAACCACGCTAATATCTTCATGAAGGAATCCATGAGTGATCTCAAGCGATAAAAATTAATATGAATTTTTGTTTGCACAAAGTGGTAGAGTCGTGCTTGTTAACGTGTTGCAGTGGAAAATACGGAGAAAGTAAAGAGGCAAAGAGACATTTACATTAATCAAGATAATAGGGTTACGTGGACGATACAATTTCCTTTATATACATGTAAAGGTGAACTCTAGGTAACTAGATGGATCGACGTCCATGGGCCACAGGCACTGTAACAAATAAATGTTTGCTAACACTGCTATGTTGACACCTAAAAGTCACAGGGTAAAGTCCCGTAGGATAATCCAGAGGCTAAGAAGGGGAGCCCTCTCTATATTTGGATTCTAAAAGGCTGAAGTGAGTCCCCTGTATCTCACTCGGTAATTTTCCCAGGATTTTCTCCAGGAATGTTAATCATTTTCGATTGTTTATTCCTTTTATCGGCAATGTATACTAGACAAATCTACTATCAAATGTTTTTTTTAAGAAAATATATTGACTGCACTCCAATCCCACCCTGTTTTCTCCGGCTGGCCCCAGTGTCGGACGATTCTGGGGATATAATCTCGGTTGGTCTATCGTCCCTTGTTTCTAGTCCCCCATTCGGTTAAGTTAGAGTTTGGGCCCACCTGTAATACTTAATAAGCGGAAATTAAAAAGATATCAAATAAAACGGAAATTGGGTTAATTGTCCAAATATTTTTAAAACAAGGTTCTAATGGACGAGTAAAAATTAGTATGGGCGAAATGGACACCAAAAACTAGCATGGATGAAACAGGATTTATCCTGGCTTAAACTTAAAAAAGAGTGAGATGAAACTGGATGCATCCTGATGTAAATTAAAAATAAGAAAAAGTATTTGAAAATGGGTAGGATGAAACTGTTTAGATCATGGCTGTTTTTACATTCTCGTCCATTTAAACAGTAACAAATTTTACATGTCTTTTTTATTAAATCTCCCAAACTACTCACATTATTCTCACGTGTACAGGCGCAAAGGTCATATGTACAGTTGGTTGTAGTTCAAACTAGTAGTCCTACTTCTCTGTTTTAAAGTCCTATTCCATAGGCTATTAGGTTTAGTCTTTCGCTTTATCCGCTGTATCTATTCTTCAGCTCTTGCTGTTACGTATTCTTAGCATCTACATCTTGTAACTCATATAAATACTACTCAATGAAATCAATCTCAACAGTTGTGTGAGAAAGTTAAAACCAATATTTGTTTATGGTATAGTAGAGCTAGGTTAATTTTTTTTTCCTACGAATCAGGCTTCATGGCCATTGATGGTGATCAATCAAATCCTACAATGGAATCTCACAACATCAACAGCTCCGATAAGGATACTGCTTTATCTCCCAGCAGCCCTTATTACGTACATCCAGCAGATAATCCCACATCTGTGATATTTACTCCTCTTCTAACCAGCGATAATTACTGCACCTGGGGCAGAGGGATGACAAAGGCTCTTAGTGCAAAGGGAAAAACCGGCTATATAGATGGTACGGTGAAGAAACCTACAGATCCAGCTTGATCTTCAACACTGGACGCTGTCTTTGATGATCTCGTCGGAAGTTGGATATCAAACTCGGTTGATCCCGAAATCCGATCCAAAAATGCGATGAATTTTCCTTCTGCTAGGGAACAATGGTGGAAATCAAATCGAGATTCTCTCATCATAATGCATCAAAGCCGTATGCATTAAAGCAATCTATCTCCAACCCAAGCAAGATAATCTGAGCGTGGCGATGTACTACACACGACTCAAGTCTCTCTGGGATCAGCTGGATGTTTTTCGTCCCGTTGAACCGTGTATCTGTGGAGCAGGAAAAAACTACGTCGATAACCACAACCAGGATAGAGCCATGGAGTTCTTACAAGGGTTACATGATCGTTTCTTCTTTGCGCAAGTCAAATCCTTCTCATGGATCCTATGCCTTCTTCCTCGCTAAAATTTACAACCATGTCGGCGGAGGAAGAGCAAGAAGGTATAAACTCATCTTATACTCCTTCAATTGAATCCGCTTACTTTGAATGTTGTTTCTCGTGGTGATTCTCGCAACCAAAGGAATTTTGTATATTCTGGTTCTGGAAGCAACAGCACCCCTGGCAATAATAAGCGTCCTAGGCCGTTTTGTGATCACTGCACAAAACACGGTCACTCTCGAGCAACATGCTGGAAGCTAAACGGATATCCAAAAGACTTGCCAAAGACCCGTTCAACAGATTCCAATATGGTTGCTGCAGTTCATGCTCCTAATACATCTGTCCAGCAAGCTGCACCAAGCATCAGCGCGGCTCAATATGCTCACTTGCTCTCTTTGCTAGCACCGCGTGGATGGTACCGACAACGTTCCTTTCGCCAATTTCGCAGTATTTCCCTTTCTTACTTCTTTAAATGATTGGATTGTAGATAGTGGTGCTACTCACCACATATGTTCATCTCTGTCGTTTTTTACTTCTCATGTCTTGGTTTCTACACCAATCCAAGTTCAATTGCCAGATGGAACTCATACATCTGTGACTCATGTTGGGAATGTTGATTTATCACCAACTATCAAACTACTGAATATTTTTTACATTCCTAGTTTCAAATTCAATTTACTTTCTGTCAGTCAATTGACTCACACGGCTAATTGTTATGTATCTTTCTCAAACGGATCTTGCATCTTTCAAGACCGTCAAACAGCCAAGAGATTGGATGGAGTAGATGTATAGCCGGTCTATATCACTTCATCCTCAACCATTTGCTTTATCTCATTCGTCAAAATAAGCCCGTGGATACATGGCATCGCCGTCTCGGCCATCCAAATATGGATTGTTTCAAGTTTTTAGCTAGTCAGTTTTCTTACATTCATTCTCAATGTAATCACTTATGTGATGTTTGTCCAAGGAAGAACAAACTCGCCTTAAATTTAATAAAAGTGTTTCTCTTCTTCTTCACATGTTTTCCAATTAATACATGCTGATATATAGGGACCCTTTTCAACTCCATCTCTTTCTGGTGCAAAATTTTTTCTCACTATAGTAGATGATTATTCTAGATGCACTTGGGTTTATCTAATGAGAACCAAATCAGAAACTTTAAAGTTTCTTCAATATTTTTTCAATTTTGTTATGACTCAGTTTGGTCATAAACTAACCAGCATCTCCTCTGGTACTAACAATTTAATTGTTCCATCATTGCAAACTTTCCGTTCTGACAATGGTGCTGAGTTCAAATCTAAAGAACTTCAGTCTTGGTTTCATACACAGGGTATTCTACATCAAACAAGCTGTGTCTATACCCCACAGCAAAATGGCATTGTTGAGCGCAAACATCGACATTTGCTCAATGTAGCAAGGTCATTACGATTTCAATCGAATTTACCCCTCCGTTTTTGGGGAGAATGTGTTCTTGCTGCTGCCTATTTAATCAACAAATTACCATCCCCTGTACTGTCTCATAAATCTCCTCATGAGATGTTACTCCGTCAATCTCCAGATTATTCGAATTTACGTGTTTTTGGCTGCCTTTGTTTTGGAAGAAATACACGTATCTCTCACAAATTTAATCAACGTGCAAAACCCGGCATTTTTGTTGGTTATCCTCATGGCCAGAAAGGTTACAAGGTTTATGATCTTGAAACTAAATCAATTTACACCTCTAGGGATGTGGTGTTTCATGAAAATTCTTTTCCTTTTGATGATTTATCACACAATTCCAATGTACCAGCACCTGTACATTCTATGAATCCTTATCTGTTTGATATTCCTTCACAATTGTCCACTGACACTCTCACGCCTGGAAACAGCACAGGCCAGTCCACTGACAGTTTCACGCCTGGAAACACAACAGGCCAGTCCACTGACAGTTTCACGCCTGGAAACACAACAGGCAAGTCCACTGACAATTTCACGCCTGGAAAAAACCCCAGGCCGGTCCACCTCACCTCCTTTTCTGTCCCACCTGTCCACTGAAAATTCGCCATCTGGAATCCACCAAGGCAATTCCGCTGCACCCTATTTACTCAATTCTGGGGATTCCTTATTACCTGTATCTACTGCCAATCTCGGTGATACGATCTCACCTGCAGTTTCTTCATCGCTGCCTACTACTCAACGTCCTGTAGTATCTCCTATAGATTCTTCATCTAATCGCAATTCTTACTCAGCACATAACAATGCTTCCCAATCTGGTCTGCACTCTCCTCAGCAAGCACCGATATTGGATTCTCTCAGAAATAACACTCCTGCAGTTTCTATTCCTGAACAGCAGTCACGTCCCACTCGTACTCGAAACCCACCGGTATATTTGCAAGATTATCATTGTTCAGCTGCACGATGTCAATCTATTCACCCATTAATTGTCATTATTGGGTTAATTGACCAATTTTGTGTAAATAAAAACCCTTATCATCTATCAACTCAAGTTAACCAAAAGTTTAAACGTTCTCTATCTCCCGAGATAGATCTTGGCTAACGCAGAAAGTTAACCATTCATGTCTATCTCAAGTATGGGTGGTGCAGTCAAAATTTCGCTAAAAAGAGAAGCATAAAAATAACAACACAGAAAGTTAACCATTCATGTCCATCACAAGTAAAATTATATTGTATTACAAAAAGATCACGATAATGAGTCTCGCTGATAGGATTCCAGCTGATGAAGCTTGAATTTAAAGCCTAGAGCTGTAGTAGTGTTCATAACTAACGGTCTATGTAGTAGAAGTAAGTGAGACTTGTGTAGTAGACCCGGTTACAGTTTCTCGACCACACCATATTAAGCTTTACACAACAAAATGTTTCCTCATGGAAAAGAGTATATATAACGAGAGAGGGATCTAGGTCTGTAATGAGTACCCGTGCTAGCTGGACGAGCAAAACCAGCCCAAATTCCTTTAGACTTGATCTTAATTTCCCTACCTAGCTTATACTTTTTTTCCCTTTTTTTTCTACACTTTACTCGTACAAAACTAGACCCATCTTTGATTGTTTTTTTCTCCACAAAAAACAATAAGATAATCACTTCTTTTGTATTTGAGAAGACATAAAGATCATTAACTAATCCATTGTCAAAACAATAAGTCTTCTCATAGCAGTAGTAGTGCTCATAACTAACGGTCTCTCTCTGTACAAGCCAGCTACCTAATAAGAAATACCCTTGTTTCCATCTATGCTCATTGGGCTAGGTAGGTTTGGGGGAAGAGTTGTCCCCCGATAAGGCCGTGAGTGCTGCAGGCATTTTATGCCCTGCCGGCGTGGCCAGACCGCCTCGGCGCCCAAGGCGGAAAATCCAATCCAAGGGGAACACTATTCGCTCAGCCCATCTCAACCAACGATTCCGTCATCGTCCTTGTTTCCAAGGAGAGCAAATCCGCTTCCCCTATGACGTCGCTGCCGAGTATATCCCGCCCTACCGATGTTGTCCCGTCCGGAACACCCGCCCCGGCTAATCCAGCGAGCTGCTGTTCTTAGGGACGGATCTACATGCAGGCACACTTAGGCACGTGCCCATGCTGAATTTCCAAAAAAATATCCATCCTACCAATATTTTGCGCTAAATTTCCTAAAGAAAAGGAAAGAAAGAAACTTGTTTGTTATTCTAGTGAATCTGTTTACATTTTATACTATTCGAAACTTCAAATTAAGTTTTTTTTTTTCCTTATATAGGTAACAGGATAATTACTAATTAATGCATATAATATATTTTGCTATAAAATAGGCAAAAATTAAAACTTCCTTTAGTTATGGGTATCAGCTTGAACCGATTCATTAGGCCTCTACTATAAAAAAAAAAAGCATATAACCTAACTACAAAGTTAAGTTGTGCACATCTTTTTTTTCCAAAAATTCTTAAGAAAAGTTTGAATGTATATATATGAACATATGAACATTGAAGGTGAGAATCATCAACGTTGGGTAATAATTACGACTGGATGGAACCGGATGGAAGACGACTGGATGAATAATATTTCGTTTTGTTACATTGAGAAAGATGTCTTTGATGTTATAGACAATGAAGTTATCATACAACGATTCAGAAGTATACCAATTTGTAGGGGACAAGTATGAAATATGTATTAACTCAGAGGTTATTAATAAAATTTAGAAAGTTCTACGAAGTGCCCCTACCAACATAAGATCCTAGATCCGCCACTGATTGTTCTGACCCGACCACAAACAGTATCCGACCAGTCGTTTTCATTATTGGGGGCTACATGACCTGCCAACAAGGGATTGACCGCCCTTGCTTGCAATGATCTATCCCCATTGCAACTGCTAAAGAGGAAAGGGCGCCCAAGAGGAAAAGAATTTCGAAGTTTTTTAGTTGGTGGTTGACCAAATGCTACGTACTTATTGTTGCGCGCATGACCTGCACTAGATATTATTTCACTGTTTTTCTCCAAATTGATGCCACCAGCTTCTTGCGATTAATACTAAACAGATGTGGGGGTTTAAACAAGTAACTGTTGACAAGGTCTTACCTACGTACGACCAAGAAATAAATTAGGTTATAATACTCCAAATTCAAACTGATCAAGAGGATACAGAGACGATAGCAAAACTTAAACAATAATAAAAAAAATATTAGTGGAGAGAAAGTCTTACTATTTGGGATTTAATAGATGAGAGTTCGATGGACAGTGGCTCTACGAATGATTAGATGAAGAGATTAAATAACTAACCAGCCAAAGTATCAGCAAGAACTCAGATTTCATCATGAGTTGGTGACTTGATGCATGCCCCATGAGTCGGCGGCCTGTCTAACAGTACCTATCGAAACGAATATGGCCTTTACCATATCCGTTACGGATAAGGATTACCGAATATTTGATGTCCGATAGTATCCGACATTCAAAAATATTTTCCGTATCCGTTCCAATAATAATGACCGGTAATATCCGATAGTAATTCACTATAATAAAAATAATTAAATTTCTTTTGTAGTGTTTCTCTCAATATATGATAAATTACAAACAAATGAACGAAGCCCTAACGAAATTCAACTAAATAAAACCAACCTTGATCAAATGCAAAAATTTGACTTTAAAATTATTACTATATTAAATTACAGTAGAAACTCTATAAATTAATATTGTCGGGACCATCAAATTTTATAATTAAACGAGATATTAATTAACCGATAAATTAATAATTATTAATTTATAACTTATAAATAAATTTGTTATCACAAGTTTGGATAAAATTGATGCTTTCGTCATTCTAAACTTAGATCAACAGATAACACAAGTTTAGACAATTTGGATGAACATACAGACAAAGGAAATCATTCAAGACTTGCAAAATTTGATCGAGAAAATGGGCTATCGCAATTCACCGAATTTCAAGATGTCTTAAATTATCCTGGAAAAAATAAAGTTACACGCTTATTGACCGATGAAGAACTAATCGAGAGCGTTATGGAACCGTTAAAGATGTGAAAGAAGATGATGAAAGTTCTACAATTCCTTCACGAAACGAGGCTATTAAAGCGGCAATCACATTAAATAATTTCTTAATGAGCTATGAGAAAACAACACCAAAATTCTTACAATGATAAGAAAAATTAGAGATGAAATTCAAAGCGATATTGATTTTAGCAAAAACAACAAGACAATTAAATCATTTTTCAAAAAGTCTTCGTAAATCACTAATATATTGAATATATATATGCATTATTAATTTATATTTCATATGGGGTCTACATAGGTAACCAAAAATGTATTATCTTATAATTTTTAGCGAATTATTAATTTGGCACGTTGTCCCCCGACTGACCGGCCAAAAATATTATTTAAGAGAGTTTATTAAATAATCGAGTATTAATTAAAAGAGTTTTACTTGTACATTTAAACAAAATTCAAATCTTCTCTATCGTAATTGAAAAGTCTCCGCTTTTTCTCACAACCAACAAAACTTGTTGTGTTTTTGTTCTTCCATAGTATTTTTATTTCTACGTCTTCATATACTACAAATTAACAAATAAATATCACTCAATTTTTTTTTTTTTTTTTTGCATATGCATTCTTTAACGGATATCGGATGTTATCATATGCCTTTTTCGTATCCGTTTCATTAAACTAGATGACCGCTGCCACGGTGGGATGGCCGACCAAAAAAATTGACGCAAAACTAAATTTCGTATTTATAATTTAGTTCCACCATAATGGCACGGAGTCGGACTTGTAAATTCGTAATGCGAAATTGTAAAGCTCGTCTGGTTTACTGTTTTAACACGCCGGACTTTGATCTCGGCCAATTCCAGGCTATTTCCCCTGCAACATTACAAAGAAAAATACAAAAGAAAAACAAGGGTGTAATACCATTCTAGAAAGTCCAGACAACCCTCTACAACTTCTTAGGAGACACCGTGAACTAGTTCAAACTCTAAATACTCCAAAATCACACGACAAAACCGTGTCAGACGCTGTCTTTCAGAATTTTTAGTTGAAACTGACGGTCCATTTGATGCTATAACTTCTAAATGACAAGTCCAAACATCAGGCACTTTTACATGAGTATAGAGGGGATATTGAGGTAAACACTTCTTGTGAAGAAATCGCTGTCAAAACCATCAACAATTCACACAGAAATAGGCCTAAACATGGCTGTGTGTGTAGTTTTCCTAAAACGACTAATTACGTATTTAATTCAAAGATAAGCTTAGAGCCTAAAAGGTAGATACACAATACCCAAATAGGTGATTTCACCTTTGTTTGTAAGGCAAATGGATACTTAAATGACCCCATTCTCATTACGCTGACACATTATGAACTAATTGTACCACCAAATATTGTATGTCAAATAACAACATACACATCAATGTATAATAGCATAAGGAAATCCTCAACTGATGTTCAAGGACACGCAAACAAAGAACAATATATGCCTAGACTTAACCAAGGCAGCAAATTTATAAGAACCAGATTAATTAAAAAGCAAGATGAATAAGCAATTATGCTAATGCACAAGAGTGGGTTCCTCCTCATTCCGCATACCCAACAAAGTTAGTTTCATCAGTATGATACATTGAGTCTTCAATTAATTCACACTAGCAGGCAGCACAACAATCGTTTAACAAGCAATAGAGATTGAAAATCAAATGTCTTAGACTTAACAATTTCTTACTACCATGTTTCCATGTTCACCAACATATTATCCCTAACATTACTGAAATGAGTAAAAAAAAGTATGTAAAATGTTTACCCCTTTTTATTCTTCTCTCAGGAAATTTATCAAACATGCAGTGTGCAGTTTTTTGTTGTTATTGAGAGGTCTGTTTTCCCTTGTTGTATTGAGCACTTATATCATAGCTTCTTCACCTGAAAATCTGAGTTATACAACAACCCATCTATCTTTATACCAGCAAGACTAAATATCCTCTTAATTCCATCTTCTCATCACCAAAATGCCCACGACGCCTAAACCAAAACAGATTGTAATCCATTCTTCTCACGATTGAAGTCGCTCTTCAAACACCACCAACAACAGATTCTCGATCTCAACAACGCCACCAACCTTCGTGTGTTCTTGAATCAATCAATAGCACCACTGTTCTTTCCTGTCTCGGATCCAGAGCAAAAACCCATTTAATCTTCATCAAATCTTCTCATGGTTCTTCACAGAATCAACCCTAATTCTTGACAGCCACCATCATGTGAATCAACTTAAAAAACAACACGACCATTTCTTCTCGGTGGCATCACGAGCATCTCCGAATCCCGTCGATTTGATTTTTCTGAGAAGAAATCGAGAGGAAGAAGAAGAAGAAGAAAGAAAGGAGAATTTTTTTTTTTTGAAAGTTTTGGAGGTGTTAGGATTCGACCCACCAACCTCTGCCTTGTGTTTTACTACAACATCCCTCAACAATTTAAAAAATTCCAACCTCCGTGTCCTTTTTTTTAGTCCACTAAAGTTACACGGTTACCCTTCCTGTTTCATCTTATCTACGAAATAGTCTAAAAGAAAAGAATAAAATTAATTACGTCCGCATCCTTTTTGAGGGATATTTTCGGATTTTCATTAATGGACAGACACCAAATTCAATCTTTTTGTGTCAAATTGGAAAAAAAAGTCACGAGCCACAATGACATAAAGTCACCATATATAGAGTCCTCCCTCGCTTCGCTCGGTCGGCCTAATTAAGAATATCAGATAAGGTATCCGTATCTGATATCGTTATTTGAAATTCTAGATAATATCCTAACGAACCGAACGGACTCGGAAGGATATCAAATATTCGAGTTATCCATTGACAGCCCTACAATCACTAGCAGGTTTTTTTCTTTAATGCAGAGTGTTGCCAAAATTCAAACTTCCTCCTATAGTAAGCAAACAAGAAAAATTAGACTCAGATTCATGCCAGGTAACCAGATTTTCAATCAAATAGTAATAAAAATTAGTACAACTCCAATGATCGATATGAAATCAGGTTTATTAATTAAGTTATCAACGGATATTTCCACCGGATACCCAACAACGAACCACAGCTAGTGCAATGCGTCCTGTGAGTGTACGTGGTAATGAAAAGCTACTCTTGTTGCCTTGGAGAAACATGAGCCCACAATGGATTCTTCATGACCGTTGTAAACTCTCTTTTCTCCGTCAAATATATATCATCTCCTGCTTTAGGCGTTCCTTGATGAGATTAGCAACAAAATACTCGAGATGAAGCACTGCCAAACCAGAAGCAGGACACATTCTTCTACCAGCTCCAAATGGTATCATCTTAATCGCTTTATTACCTGTTACATCTGACATTTTTTCATTCAAACTACCATCATCTTCATTGAAAAATCTCTCAGGTTTAAAAATCATTGAATCTTCCCCCATATTTTTGGGTCCCACCCAATTTCTGCTACCATGAAATTCACAATAGCTTCTTTTGATACAACATATCCATCTAACCCTACATCTTGATCTAAAAAAAATGAGCAGGTGGATGTCTTCTTAGTCCCTCCAGAATTACAGCTTCCAAATATGGCAGTTTCCTCAAATCTTCTTCTTGTATCTCATCATCATCACAATCATCAGATATTTTTCTAATTTCATCATATAGTTTGGATTGAATATCTTGGTTCTTCACCAAATTAGCCAGAATCCACTGTAAAGTTTGTAGGAGCAGAATCTCGCAACAGTTATGTCTCAGCGAAGTTTTAACTAAAAGGTGGTTGCGAAGGCCATCGCAGAGTGTTAGAGAAGTGATGTAGCGAATGACGTCAGCCTAATCATGAGGAAAGTGTGAAGATTCTGTGAAGATCGAGATTAACTTGCGAAGAAAACCCTTGTAAGCTTGCGAGAATGACGCAGATCAGATATGAAAATAAAGGTTGCTTAGAGCAACTGCAGTGGTGCGAGCATAACCAAAGACCAAAATTTGGGTTTAGTCCGTGCTGTGACACTACGGGCAGAAGACACATCGGGAGCGTACATTATAAGTTCGCCCGATGGTGGAGCGTACATTATAAGTTCGCCCGATGGTGGAGCGTACATTATAAGTTCGCCCGATGGTGGAGCGTACATTATAAGTTCGCCCGATGGAGCGAGATCCCGTTCACGTGCTTGGGAAAAAAAAAAAAAATTTATGGGGCGGAGGTATAATGCCCGCCCATTCAAGAGAACAAATATCAAATGATGGGGCGAAGGTATAATGCCCGCCCAACATATTAAAAAAAAAAAAAAAATAGCCGAGTGCGAACGTATAGTTATCGCCTGGTGTGGGCGTTAACTTTATGCCCGTTTGTTGTGGGCGTTAACTATACGTTCGCTCGGTGTGGGGAGTTAATTATACGTTCGCTCGACTAAAAATTTGGGTTTGGTCTTGGTCCCAGGACCAAATATAGTCTCAGATTTAGTCGATGGTCTGGGATTTGGTCGATGGTCCGTCCCGCTACGCCTGGTTTTTTTACCAAATAAATGGGTTTAGTCGCCCACTGCAGTTGTTCTTAGCTGTCATCCACTATGTAATATCCTATATAAAGGACCAAGCAGAGTCGAGATGGAAGAGATCTTTTCTAAGAGGTAGAGGAGAGCAAATAGGAGAGAGAAATTCTAGAACTATTTTGATTTACTTGTATTCTTATTAATCTTATAAGATTCTTCAGAAAAATAAATAAAACTTTGTTAATTGATCATGGAATTTGATTGGAGCATTGTATAATCTTGAAGGGGTGTGGTTGTAGGAAATCTTGCAACCACATATTGGATCCGCAACATGATAGTTGGGTCCAGTTTTGATTTCAATCATCATGGTCCACTGATCGCAGTAGCTGCAGTGATTAATCACGATTCAAGCATCCGCCTTCACAAATCGGAAGCCACCAAAATTGACTCACTGCAAACACCATTAAAACTGTGTAGGATGCTCGATCCACAGCATGTTAAAATCCAAAGATCGAAAAAATTGCTTCTCAAATAGCGCAGTGTCCACATGTTCGAGTTTGTAGTATGTCAAAATCACTACTGTCATGATCGCAAGGTTGTCAAGTTGCCTACATCTCTATGCGCTTGAAAACCCTAGAGAAACCCTCCTGATGCGTGTCGTAGGTGCAATCAAATTAATTAATATTTCCACTCAATTAAAAATAATATAATGGAAGTCAAGTTCGTTCCCACGAGGAGCAAGAGATTCTAGTTGTAAAAATTGTCACAAAAGGGGGTGTAAAAAGCAAAAGAAAATAAACAAAGCAATTAAAAGATAAAGTTGAAAGCAATAAGAGAGACAAGATCAAGGAATCCTTCTTCGTTGCAAAACAATGATTAAAGTTATGTTCTTTTCTACTTGTTATTAGTCACAGATTATCACCAACCGTAGGATAGCAGGTCCGCTTAGCTAGCCCCAAAATCCCTTATTTCACCGAGTAACAAGTCCGCTTAGTTATCGATTCTATCCAAAAGAACCACCTTGAGGTTCGCTACAAGATGTAATTCCCCTGAATGCATTAAGATTTATGAATTTAGGTTTAGTACTAGTAGTTAAACTCGGTTCCGCTTGGTTCACTTTCTAGCGTTGTTTCTACACACAATTGCTCCACGGAATCCCTCCGCAAGGTCTCGTGTTTTCTACTTGTGTAAAGTGTCGAGAACGATTACGTATTCCCTAACTTATACTAGATTTAGATCAATTAACAAATCAATTTAGCGTGCACTCCAAACAATCTATCAATCAATCATGAATGAATAAACATTCCTATTAGTAAAAACAATCGATAATCATGTGAAAAACCTCAAGATAGAATTGAAACAAAACTCAAATCATGAATTAAGAACTAGGAATTCATCCTCAATCAATAAGAAAATTAGCTACTCATGCTTTTGAAATTCACACGAATAATAATTATTAAAAGGAGAATTTTCAAGTTCACACAAATAATTAAAAAGAAGAATTTTGAAAACAAAAACACAAGTATTGTGTTTGTAGAGAGAGGTGTAAAAGATGTAGAAAACTTCTCTATTTATAGGCTTCAATATTCTCCAAATCTTCCAAGGATCAGAATCCTTTTCCTTTAGCAATTCAATTTCCAAATCCAAGCTTTTCTCAACTCTTCCACCTTCTCTTTCCAAATTTGAGCCCAATTCTCCATCCAATTCCTAGTCCAAGTCTTCACACCCATGAGAGAAGTCCATAGAAAATTCTGGAATTTTTGGCTCGCCGGCACTACGGGAAAAACAGCGATTAACTACCCCGGAAATCAGTTGTGGTACCACATAAGACGACGTTTATTGATAGGTTGCACAAGGGGGGGGGGGGGTTGTAGAAAGTCTTCAATTGTTTGCAACTCGTAAGCTAGAGTCGTAAACTTGGTTGTGGTTCAATATTATACAACACTTGCTTCGGTTGTGATACTTAATCCAAATTATCAAGGCAACATCTCACACAACTCATCAAGAGGTTGTAATAATTTGTTTCACAACAAAGTTATAAGTCTTAGAAATATCTAACACAACCAATATAATGGTTGTGTATATACCATTCTCCCAACTATTATTATGGTTGTAGGACTTTCCCAACCAGTGTTTCACAACAAGAGGGTAGTGTAGCAGAAACCCATATCACAACTTATGGAAGCGTAGTCTAAGATGTGTTTCACAATTATTACTTGGGTTGTAAGTACTTCTTACACAACAAAAATATGTATAGGAGAAACTCGTATCACAACCAAGTTCATAGTAGTATGACATCATATTCACAACAGTTTACTTGTGTAGCGAAACTCGTATGACAACCAAGATTATAGTAGTAAGACATGTTATTCACAACCCTTTACTTGTGTAGCAGAAACGTGTATGACAACCTTTGTATGTGTAGTAGAAGTTTGTTTCCACAATCCAGTGCATTGTTTCACAACAAATACGATGTGTAGTAGAAACAAGTATGACAACCATTATTTTCATATCACAACCCTTACTCTGTGTAGCATAAAAATGTATCACAATGTTTTTTTATGTTGTATAATTATCAAGTTTCACAACCCATATCCCGTGTAGCATAAAAATATTTCACAACCCATATCCCGTGTAGTGATCACCTTTTTTCCAACCATGTTTAGCAGCTTGTGATTCTTTTACATTTTAGAAAAAAATATATAAAATTGCTTTTCGATTCACACAAATATATATAAATATACTTCCATTCATTCGATAAAAACCATTAAAATGTAACAGAGATCAACATATAAACAAGTTAACAGATATCATCATTGTTTCTGAAACACTCATTGTCATTGTCATTGTTTTAAACCGATGAAAGCAACACAAAAATAACCATTGTCTCATGAAACACACCCCAAACAAAGTAACAGATTATCGGATGGCAGTGCATTATTAGATCCTTGGACCATGTGACATAAGTTCCTACAAAGATGTATAACACGCTTCAAGTCACCCGATGGCTTGTAGAGATGAGCATCATCAACACGAGAAGTAGTCACAGCCACTTTGTACGCGCCCTAAACCTATTGGCACTCCATGGCACTCCATCTTTGGATCTGTTTTAGCAATAATTGCGTCAAGAATAACCTCGTTCTCATTGTACCAACCGAGCAATCTGCAGCTTTACCCTTCCCTAGCGCTTCCTCCACCCTTGGTCCGCTAATCGGACTCGTCATTTGCAAAGCTGGGAAAAGTCCTACTTGAGCTAGCAAAACCATGGGTGTTGCTAGCATTTCCGGACTACGAAAATACAACGGCAAACATCGAAACTCATAATGGGAGCAATAGAGACTAACCAAAGCAGTTTTATAGAAACATAAACACACTTACAATTGATCGGCCTTGTTCAAGTGTGAGCCATCATGGCAGCAGACGCATCTCGAGGTTTTTTCCTATACCAACATCAAACCAAAGCAAGATGAGACGCGAGTTTAAATTTTTCAACTAAAAGAAACAAAAGCGATTATTATAATCTCACCTCTAACAAGTGCAAGTCTCGCATTCATTTCACTCATACTATCCTTGCACTCTTTGATGATCTTTTTGTAATGGCTCTTGACAACCATCTTTGTCTTTGTCGCTCCATAGCCAATACCTCTCAGTCTCTCCCGGTTTGTCGTCACCAAGAGCTTTGGAGAGAAGATCGTCTCCTCACGTATGATCCAACATCGGCACCATGCTCTTGTGCAAATCTATCAATTCTTTCCCCGCATTAGTGCAAAAGCAACCCAATTAGTCACATTTTTGCATCATTCGAACACATATATATTAAGCAAATAAATTAACAAAAATATAAGAGAAATATGAGTTGAGTTCTCACTAAAGCCTCCATATTTCCGGATTAGGTTCCTTCCCTTCCTTCGGTTTGTGACCGTTATCCAAAGTTCGACTCTATCAATGTCTTCTTTTGTATTCAACTGCTTTTGCTGCAAACAATATGTTATCCAGCTAGTTAATTAGCATATAATTTGAATACAATTACCCTATAATGAACATAGGAATAAAAATACACAACTTACCATTTTAGCCTCGAGTCTCGCATAACCACCTCTACTGAGAGTGTGTGGAGTGGTGTATTTCTCTCTAACTTGTTGCATCCAATCTTTTTGCCTGATGAAGTAACGGAATATCATTAACTAAACAACAAAGTGAATGTACAAGGGCTGAACACAAAAATAATTTAACTTATTGCACATATGAACACTTACTCGAATCCCTCCGAGCAAACATGTGCCACAAACTCTTCCCACTCATTCACGTATCATTCTCTCGGTTTCGCTTACGCAGCCTTCATCTGTCTTTCTTCTTCATCTAGCCCATCCAAGGCGAGGATTTTACCAGCTTTCCTAGACCTAGCCTCTTTCGTATAACTTCCCATCTTCCCAAGATAATAGTCTTTGTAAAAATCATCGACAATAAACCTTTTGCCGCAAATACAAGCAAAATAGTTACAAGAGTTAAAGAGATAATGGATGGTGTATAAAACTTCTAAATACATTATAAAAGTAAAAGAGTTGAAGAGTCAAGAAATTACCATGATAATCGCCCATATGTTATCTTTGGCCTCTCTAGGGACAAGTCTCCAAATCCTTGTGCTTTAATGGGATGTTACGCCTAACTAAAACACCCAACACACTAGCAAGCTGCACCGAAGGATCACCAATAGGCTGATCCTTATTGTTAAAGCTCACAACTTCCTTGCCATTCTTATTAGCTGTTAGCCCTAGTGCTGTCATCCTTGTGGGGCCGCGAGGAACGTACTTTCTTTTGGGTTTTGCCTACAAAAGAGTTAAGGATGGAAAAACTAAATAAGGATACAACTCGTGTGACTTGCTCATATTTTATCGATAATTCAGAGTGAAAATACTTAAGGATGGAAAAGTAACTTAAGCAAAAGAGTCATATACCTGATGAGCTTCAGTTTCATTTTCAGTTCTTGCATCATTCACGTCAACATCATTATCATTTTCCGTGTTTTCTTTTTTCCACCTCAACATCTCTCTCTTGTTCAAGTTCTTCATCTTCTTCTTCTTCTTCTTCAAAATCTGATAAAGTATCATCGCATTCCCGAGTTGCACATTCGGACATGGCCCGTGTACAATTTCCGCTTTGCAACTCTTCGCTTGGGAACAACTTCCTCGCTTAAGGGTGCAACTGGAGATTCTAATGGCCTGGACTGCTCAATGTAGGGTTCAGTAGAAGGTGCAGCTTGAGATGCTCCTGGTTGAGATTGTTCCAGTTCAACTGAACTTTTCCTTTTCCTCAGTGATGATCGTGTTGGAGTAGGCTTTTCAGCGGGTGGTTCAACTGCACTTTGAGTTTTCTTTATTGGTGATTGTGATGGAGTAGTCTTTTCAAGAACCAGAATCCTCCGAGTTGTTCTTAAACCTAGGGATGATCGCCTTGAAGCTTTTCACTTTCAAGAAGCTCGAACTCTTATTCTTCTTCTTAGGAGTTTGTTTGCCATGAGACTTTTTACTCTTATCTTTCAAAATGATCTGCAAAATAAACTGAACTATGTTAATCAAAAGGAGATGGTAAATAAAGTGATTGAAACAAGTAAAAAATAAACCGAATCATAAGAGATTTATTACTACGTACCCTCATAGCAGACTGGCTGACGTAACCGACGCTTTTGGCTCGGACGCTTTTTGCTTGCTTACTTGCTACCTTTTTGGGAGATACTACCAAATTCTTGCTTACTACCTTTTTGGGAGATGGGACTGGAATCTTGCTCTTTGCTTCATCGTTAACCTGTAACATAGAGTAAAATAAGTTAATCAAAAGGATTGAAAGAAAATCATTTACACTAAATACGTAAAATTAAATCAACCATAAGATATATAAGTCTTCACCTTATTATTCTTCACCATTGCAGACAAATTGGATCTTCACCTCCTTCCACACTACGCATCTACAACAAAAACTTAACCAAAAAGTTAAACTCTAAATATTGCACCATATCTCATCGGATAAGAAATCACCATTGTACATGACAAATCACCACATGTGAATCACTGAGGCTTTAAGAAATCCATTGCTTGAGTGCACTCTCTTTCTTATGAGCAAATCCATTACTTGAGAACTTAAGCAATTGCTTTGCTCATACGAAAGAGAGTGCTCTAGCTCTCATCAAACCTTGCAAAAATATATAAGACTTTAGCAATCCACATTTGAATCAAGGTATCAAAAACAAACTATAATGTTATAAATCAAACTTAAAATAACCACCAAGCAACCGACAACCATTGGTTGGGATACCGAAGCCTGCGCAATTCTCGGTTGAGAATGAGCCAGGAGTTCTGACTCCAACCAATGGGGCAATTACGTATTCACTTGATGGTTTCAAAAACAAGCATCATGTTTATAGAGTTAGAAGAAAACACAATTTTGGTAATTTATTCAAAAATGAAACTACTACATGTTATGAAAATTAAATTTAATTGAAAACTCACATATTGCATATCAAGAATCAAAGTCGTAAAAACATAACAATCAAGAAACAAGATTGAAGAACAAGCATGAATTGGTTCCCACTGGTCCGAGTCACGGAATTTAGAGATGTTTTCAGAATAAATCAAATTTTCTCTCGACGATTATACAACCTATTACAAAGGGTATTTGCTATAACCAAACAAAACGAAAGAAATCATATGAATCGGTTCAAAATATAAACCCTAACTCCTTTGAAAATAAAACCCTAATCAGAAATCACGAAGATAATGAAAAAAATTCAAATCGAAATCAAACCAATAGAAAATGACAAATACATCTTTACAAAGTGAGATTTATACCCGAGTTTGAGTTAAGATGTAAATCGGCGCAATTGAAGCTACGGTTTGATATCGAGATTGGGGTGAAGTTGTGTTTCTTGAGATCGATTAGAGTGTGAGATGAAGTTTGGGTTTGAGGTGAAGTTGGGTTTCAAAATCTAGTTAGGGTTTGATGAGAGAAAATCTTCTCGTGAGACAAGAGAGAAAAACGAGAAAGAGAGAGAGAAAAAAATGAGAGAAATGAGAAGAAATTTTTGGTCAAAATTCTTTTCTTTAGGGGTTGTTTGGGTGGGAAACCAAATTTGGTTCAAAATCTAGAAGGATGTGCCCAAATTTAGGCGGGTCAGTTTGGGTGGGAAACACACAATCCGCATGGTACTTTTTGTAGCCGTTAGATTAAAATCTGACAATCCCATTGGTTGAAACAAAGCATACGGATTGAGAAGAAAACACAAAATTTGGTAAACCAAACAAGGCTTCCTCACCGTTAGATTGGCTTGTGATTTGATTTCCTTAAATTTGGTTCGTTGGATTACAAACAATTACAATAAAACCATTTGTAAGAACGACGAGTCCAACAAGATGATCGTAAGATTCCATGTAGATACTGCCGATACCGTAACCAAACCCTAGATTTCATCGGGTTCGAGAAAGAATCTTGCTCGGAGAAGTAAAATCGGGCCAATATAGATAAGATTCCTTCGTAAGAACGACGAGTCCAACAAAGATGATCAGAAGATTCCATGTAGATACTCGCCGATACCGTAACCAAACCCTAGATTTCATCGAGGTTCGAGAAAGAATCTTGCTCGGAGATCGAAAATCGGGCCAATATAGATAAGATTCCTTCGTAAGAACGACGAGTCCAACA
Source organism: Papaver armeniacum (assembly GCA_023531295.1). Classification (NCBI taxonomy): domain Eukaryota; kingdom Viridiplantae; phylum Streptophyta; class Magnoliopsida; order Ranunculales; family Papaveraceae; genus Papaver; species Papaver armeniacum. Next base: position 60,384 of record JAJJWW010011307.1, on the reverse strand, counting down.
AAGATGACCGTAAGATTCCATGTAGATACTCGCCGATACCGTAACCAAACCCTAGATTTCATCAAAAGTTCGAGAAAGAATCTTGCTCGGAGAAGTAAAAACTCGGGCCAATATAGATAAGATTCCTTCGTAAGAACGACGAGTCCAACAAGATGACCGTAAGATTCCATGTAGATACTCGCCGATACCGTAACCAAACCCTAGATTTCATCAGTTCGAGAAAGAATCTTGCTCTGAGAAGTAAAATCGGGCCAATATAGATAAGATTCCTTCGTAAGAACGACGAGTCCAACAAAGATGACTCGTAAGATTCCATGTAGATACTCCGATACCGTAAACAAACCCTAGATTTCATCAAGGTTCGAGAAAGAATCTTGCTCGGAGATTGAAAACTGGGCCAATTTAGATAAGATTCCTTCGTAAGAACGACGAGTCCAACAGTATGACTGTAAGATTCCATGTAGATACTCGCCGATACCGTAACCAAACCCTAGATTTCATCAGTTCGAGAAAGAATCTTGCTCGGAGATCGAAAACTCGGGCCAATATAGATAAGATTCCTTCAGTAAGAACGACGAGTCCAACAAGATGATCGTAAGATTCCATGTAGATACTCGCCGATACTCAGTAACCAAACCCTAGATTTCATCGAGTTCGAGAAGAATCTTGCTCGGAGATCGAAAATCGGGCCAATATAGATAAGATTCCTTCGTAAGAACGACGAGTCCAACAAGATGACCGTAAGATTCCATGTAGATACTCGCCGATACCGTAACCAAACCCTAGATTTCATCAAAGTTCGAGAAAGAATCTTACTCGGAGATCGAAAACTGGGCCAATATCGATAAGATTCCTTCGTAAGAACGACGAGTCCAACAAAGATGATCGTAAGATTCCATGTAGATACTCGCCGATACCGTAACCAAACCCTAGATTTCATCGAAGTTCGAGAAAGAATCTTGCTCGGAGATCGAAAACTCGGGCCAATATAGATAAGATTCCTTCGTAAGAACGACGAGTCCAACAAGATGACCGTAAGATTCCATGTAGATACTCGCCGATACCGTAACCAAACACTAGATTTCATCGGAGTTCGAGAAAGAATCTTGCTCGGAGAAGAAAATCGGGCCAATATAGATAAGATTCCTTCGTAAGAACGACGAGTCCAACAAGATGACCGTAAGATTCCATGTAGATACTCGCATCCCGATACCGTAACCAAACCCTAGATTTCATCAAAGTTCGAGAAAGAATCTTGCTCGGAGATCGAAAAAATCTTGCTCGCCAATATAGATAAGATTCCTTCGTAAGAACGACGAGTCCAACAAGATGACCGTAAGATTCCATGTAGATACTCGCCGATACCGTAACCAAACCCTAGATTTCATCAGGTTCGAGAAAGAATCTTGCTCGGAGATCGAAAACTGGGCCAATATAGATAAGATTCCTTCGTAAGAACGACGAGTCCAACAGTATGACCGTAAGATTCCATGTAGATACTCGCCGATACCAGAACCAAACCCTAGATTTCATCAGGTTCGAGAAAGAATCTTGCTCGGAGAAGTAAAACTGGGCCAATATAGATAAGATTCCTTCGTAAGAACGACGAGTCCAACAAGATGATCGTAAGATTCCATGTAGATACTCGCCGATACCGTAACCAAACCCTAGATTTCATCGAGTTCGAGAAAGAATCTTGCTCGGAGATCGAAAATCGGGCCAATATAGATAAGATTCCTTCGTAAGAACGACGAGTCCAACAAGATGACCGTAAGATTCCATGTAGATACTCGCGACGATACCGTAACCAAACCCTAGATTTCATCAAAGTTCGAGAAAGAATCTTGCTCTGAGATAGAAAAATGGGCCAATATAGATAAGATTCCTTCGTAAGAACGACGAGTCCAACAGTATGACTGTAAGATTCCATGTAGATACTCGCCGATACCGTAACCAAACCCTAGATTTCATCAAAGTTCGAGAAAGAATCTTGCTCGGAGATCGTAAATCGGGCCAATATAGATAAGATTCCTTCGTAAGAACGACGAGTCCAACAGTATGACCGTAAGATTCCATGTAGATACTCGATACCGTAACCAAACCCTAGATTTCATCAGGTTCGAGAAAGAATCTTGCTATGAGATCGAAAAATGGGCCAATATAGATAAGATTCCTTCGTAAGAACGACGAGTCCAACAGTATGACCGTAAGATTCCATGTAGATACTCGCCGATACCGTAACCAAACCCTAGATTTCATCGGGTTCGAGAAAGAATCTTGCTTCGGAGATCGAAAAATCGGCCAATATAGATAAGATTCCTTCGTAAGAACGACGAGTCCAACAAGATGATGTAAGATTCCATGTAGATACTCGCCGATATCAGAACCAAACCCTAGATTTCATCAGTTCGAGAAAGAATCTTGCTCGGAGATCGAAAACTGGGCCAATATAGATAAGATTCCTTCGTAAGAACGACGAGTCCAACAAAGATGACCGTAAGATTCCATGTAGATACTCGCGATACCAGAACCAAACCCTAGATTTCATCGGAGTTAGAGAAAGAATCTTACTCGGAGATCGAAAAGCTGGGCCAATATAGATAAGATTCCTTCGTAAGAACGACGAGTCCAACAAGATGACCGTAAGATTCCATGTAGATACTCACCGATACCAGTAACCAAACCCTAGATTTCATCGGGTTCGAGAAAGAATCTTGCTCGGAGATCGAAAATCGGGCCAATATAGATAAGATTCCTTCGTAAGAACGACGAGTCCAACAAGATGATACGTAAGATTCCATGTAGATACTCGCCGATGCCGTAACCAAACCCTAGATTTCATCGGGTTCGAAAAGAATCTTGCTCGGAGAAGTAAAACCACCAATATAGATAAGATTCCTTTCGTAAGAACGACGAGTCCAACAAGATGATGACTGTAAGATTCCATGTAGATACTACATGATACCGTAACCAAACCCTAGATTTCATCAAAGTTCGAGAAAGAATCTTGCTCGGAGAAGTAAAAGAATCGGGCCAATATAGATAAGATTCCTTCGTAAGAACGCAGCGAGTCCAACAAGATGACCGTAAGATTCCATGTAGATACTCGCTACCGTAACCAAACCCTAGATTTCATCGGGTTTCATCGGAAAGAATCTTGCTCGGAGATCGAAAAAATGGGCCAATATAGATAAGATTCCTTCGTAAGAACGACGAGTCCAACAAGATGATCGTAAGATTCCATGTAGATACTCGCCGATACCGTAACCAAACCCTAGATTTCATCAGGTTCGAGAAAGAATCTTGCTCGGAGATCGAAAACTGGGCCAATATAGATAAGATTCCTTCGTAAGAACGACGAGTCCAACAAGATGACCTGTAAGATTCCATGTAGATACTCGCCGATACCGTAACCAAACCCTAGATTTCATCAGGTTCGAGAAAGAATCTTGCTCGGAGAAGTAAATCGAGCCAATATAGATAAGATTCCTTCGTAAGAACGCAGCGAGTCCAACAAAGATGGACCGTAAGATTCCATGTAGATACTCGCTCGATACCGTAACCAAACCCTAGATTTCATCAAAGTTCGAGAAAGAATCTTGCTTCGGAGATCGAAAAATGGGCCAATATAGATAAGATTCCTTCGTAAGAACGACGAGTCCAACAAGATGACTGTAAGATTCCATGTAGATACTCGCCGATACCGTAACCAAACCCTAGATTTCATCAGGTTCGAGAAAGAATCTTGCTCGGAGAAGTAAACCGGGCCAATATAGATAAGATTCCTTCGTAAGAACGACGAGTCCAACAAGATGACAAAAGATTCCATGTAGATACTCGGCCGATACCGTAACCAAACCCTAGATTTCATCAGTTCGAGAAAGAATCTTGCTCGGAGATCGTAAAATGGGCCAATATAGATAAGATTCCTTCGTAAGAACGACGAGTCCAACAAGTATGACCGTAAGATTCCATGTAGATACTCGCCGATACCGTAACCAAAACCCTAGATTTCATCAAAGTTCGAGAAAGAATCTTGCTCTGAGATCGTAAAATCGGGCCAATATAGATAAGATTCCTTCGTAAGAACGACGAGTCCAACAAGATGATCGTAAGATTCCATGTAGATACTCGCCGATACCGTAACCAAACCCTAGATTTCATCAGGTTCGAAAGAATCTTGCTCGGAGAAGTAAAATCGAGCCAATATAGATAAGATTCCTTCGTAAGAACGACGAGTCCAACAAGATGACCAGAAGATTCCATGTAGATACTCGCCGATATCAGTAACCAAACCCTAGATTTCATCAGGTTCGAGAAAGAATCTTGCTCGGAGATCGAAAAATGGGCCAATATAGATAAGATTCCTTCGTAAGAACGACGAGTCCAACAGTATGACTGTAAGATTCCATGTAGATACTCGCCGATACCGTAACCAAACCCTAGATTTCATCAAAGTTCGAGAAAGAATCTTGCTCGGAGAAGTAAAATCGGGCCAATATAGATAAGATTCCTTCGTAAGAACGACGAGTCCAACAAAGATGACCGTAAGATTCCATGTAGATACTCACGATACCAGTAACCAAACCCTAGATTTCATCAGTTCGAGAAAGAATCTTGCTCGGAGATCGAAAAATGGGCCAATATAGATAAGATTCCTTCGTAAGAACGACGAGTCCAACAAAGATGATAATTTATAGAAGATTCCATGTAGATACTCAGGCGATATCAGAAACCAAACCCTAGATTTCATCGTGTTCGAGAAAGAATCTTGCTCGGAGATCGTAAAATCGGGCCAATATAGATAAGATTCCTTCGTAAGAACGACGAGTCCAACAAGTATGATTTGTAAGATTCCATGTAGATACTCGCCGATACCGTAACCAAACCCTAGATTTCATCGATCGTTCGAGAAAGAATCTTGCTCGGAGATCGTAAAACCGGGCCAATATAGATAAGATTCCTTCGTAAGAACGACGAGTCCAACAAGATGATCAGAAAAGATTCCATGTAGATACTCGCGATACCGTAACCAAACCCTAGATTTCATCGAGTTCGAGAAAGAATCTTGCTCGGAGATCAAAATCGGGCCAATATAGATAAGATTCCTTCGTAAGAACGACGAGTCCAACAAGATGATCAGTAAGATTCCATGTAGATACTCGATACCGTAACCAAACCCTAGATTTCATCAAAGTTCGAGAAAGAATCTTGCTCGGAGATCGAAAAATCGGGCCAATATAGATAAGATTCCTTCGTAAGAACGACGAGTCCAACAAAGATGACCGTAAGATTCCATGTAGATACTGCGATACCGTAACCAAACCCTAGATTTCATCAGTTCGAGAAAGAATCTTGCTCTGGAGAAGTAAAACTCGGGCCAATATAGATAAGATTCCTTCATAAGAACGACGAGTCCAACAAAGATGACTGTAAGATTCCATGTAGATACTCGCGATACCTTAGTAACCAAACCTAGATTTCATCAGGTTCGAGAAAGAATCTTGCTCGAGATCGAAAAACTGGGCCAATATAGATAAGATTCCTTCATAAGAACGACGAGTCCAACAAGATGATCAGTAAGATTCCATGTAGATACTCGCCGATACCGTAACCAAACCCTAGATTTCATCAGGTTCGAGAAAGAATCTTGCTCGGAGATCGAAAACTGGGCCAATATAGATAAGATTCCTTCGTAAGAACGACGAGTCCAACAGTAGGACAGTAAGATTCCATGTAGATACTCGCCGATACCGTAACCAAACCCTAGATTTCATCAGGTTCGAGAAAGAATCTTGCTCGGAGATCGTAAACTGGGCCAATATAGATAAGATTCCTTCGTAAGAACGACGAGTCCAACAAAGATGATAAGATTTGTAAGATTCCATGTAGATATACTTCGATACCGTAACCAAACCCTAGATTTCATCGGTTCGAGAAAGAATCTTGCTCGGAGATCGAAAACCGAGGATCAATATAGATAAGATTCCTTCGTAAGAACGACGAGTCCAACAAGATGACCGTAAGATTCCATGTAGATACTCAATATCAGTAACCAAACCCTAGATTTCATCAGGTTCGAGAAAGAATCTTGCTCGGAGATCGAAAATCAATAATATAGATAAGATTCCTTCGTAAGAACGACGAGTCCAACAAAGATGACCGTAAGATTCCATGTAGATACTCGCGATACCGTAACCAAACCCTAGATTTCATCAAAGTTCGAGAAAGAATCTTGCTCTGAGATCGAAAACCGGGCCAATATAGATAAGATTCCTTCGTAAGAACGACGAGTCCAACAAGATGACCAGAAGATTCCATGTAGATACTCGATACCGTAACCAAACCCTAGATTTCATCGTTTCGAGAAAGAATCTTGCTCGGAGATTGAAAATCAACAATATAGATAAGATTCCTTCGTAAGAACGACGAGTCCAACAAGATGACCGTAAGATTCCATGTAGATACTCGCCGATACCGTAACCAAACCCTAGATTTCATCGAGAGTTCGAGAAAGAATCTTGCTCGGAGATCGAAAACCGGCCAATATAGATAAGATTCCTTCGTAAGAACGACGAGTCCAACAAAGATGATCGTAAGATTCCATGTAGATACTCGCGATACCGTAACCAAACCCTAGATTTCATCGTTTCGAAAAGAATCTTGCTCGGAGATCGAAAACCGGCCAATATAGATAAGATTCCTTCGTAAGAACGACGAGTCCAACAAGATGACCGTAAGATTCCATGTAGATACTCGGCGATACCGTAACCAAACCCTAGATTTCATCAAAGTTCGAGAAAGAATCTTGCTTCTGAGATCGAAAAACCATGTAGAATATAGATAAGATTCCTTCGTAAGAACGACGAGTCCAACAAGATGACCGTAAGATTCCATGTAGATACTCGCCGATACCGTAACCAAACCCTAGATTTCATCGAGTTCGAGAAAGAATCTTGCTCGGAGATCGAAAATCGGGCCAATATAGATAAGATTCCTTCGTAAGAACGACGAGTCCAACAAGATGACCGTAAGATTCCATGTAGATACTCGCCGATATCAGTAACCAAACCTAGATTTCATCGAGGTTCGAAAGAATCTTGCTCGGAGAAGTAAAATCGGGCCAATATAGATAAGATTCCTTCGTAAGAATGACGAGTCCAACAAAGATGATCGTAAGATTCCATGTAGATACTCGCCGATACCGTAACCAAACCCTAGATTTCATCGAGGTTCGAGAAAGAATCTTGCTCGGAGAAGTAAAATCAGGCCAATATAGATAAGATTCCTTCGTAAGAACGACGAGTCCAACAAGATGATCGTAAGATTCCATGTAGATACTCGCCGATACAGTAACAAACCTAGATTTCATCGAGTTCGAAAAGAATCTTGCTCGGAGATCGAAAACCGAGCCAATATAGATAAGATTCCTTCGTAAGAACGACGAGTCCAACAAAGATGACCGTAAGATTCCATGTAGATACTTCCGATACCGTAACCAAACCCTAGATTTCATCAAATTCGAGAAAGAATCTTGCTCGAGAAGTAAAACTAGGCCAATATAGATAAGATTCCTTCGTAAGAACGACGAGTCCAACAAGTATGATCGTAAGATTCCATGTAGATACTCGCCGATACCGTAACTTCAAACCCTAGATTTCATCAAAGTTCGAGAAAGAATCTTGCTCGGAGAAGTAAAATGAGCCAATATAGATAAGATTCCTTCGTAAGAACGACGAGTCCAACAAAGATGACCGTAAGATTCCATGTAGATACTCGATCCGTAACCAAACCCTAGATTTCATCAGTTCGAGAAAGAATCTTGCTCGGAGATCGCCTCAGGCCAATATAGATAAGATTCCTTCGTAAGAACGATTTCCAGTCCAACAAGATGATCGTAAGATTCCATGTAGATACTCGCCGATACCGTAACCAAACCCTAGATTTCATCAAAGTTCGAGAAAGAATCTTGCTCGGAGAAGTAAAATCGGGCCAATATACATAAGATTCCTTCGTAAGAACGATTTGAGTCCAACAAGATGACCGTAAGATTCCATGTAGATACTCTGATTATCGTAACCAAACCCTAGATTTCATCGTTCGAAAGAATCTTGCTGGAGAGATCGAAAAATGGGCCAATATAGATAAGATTCCTTCGTAAGAACGACGAGTCCAACAAGATGACCGTAAGATTCCATGTAGATACTCGACGATACCGAACCAAACCCTAGATTTCATCAAAGTTCGAGAAAGAATCTTGCTTTAGAAGTAAACTCGGGCCAATATAGATAAGATTCCTTCGTAAGAACGATTTGAGTCCAACAAAGATGACCGTAAGATTCCATGTAGATACTCGCCGATACCGTAACCAAACCCTAGATTTCATCAGTTCGAGAAAAGAATCTTGCTCGGAGAGAAGTAAAATCGGGCCAATATAGATAAGATTCCTTCGTAAGAACGACGAGTCCAACAAGATGACCTCCTAAGATTCCATGTAGATACTCGATACCATGTAACCAAAACCCTAGATTTCATCAAAGTCGAGAAAGAATCTTGCTCGGAGATCAAAAACCGGGCCAATATAGATAAGATTCCTTCGTAAGAACGATTTGAGTCCAACAAAGATGACCGTAAGATTCCATGTAGATACTCACGATACCGTAACCAAACCCTAGATTTCATCAAAGTTCGAGAAAGAATCTTGCTCTGAGATCGAAAATCGCCAATGTAGATAAGATTCCTTCGTAAGAACGACGAGTCCAACAAGATGACCGTAAGATTCCATGTAGATACTCGCCGATACCGTAACCAAACACTAGATTTCATCAAAGTTCGAGAAAGAATCTTGCTCTAAGTAAAACTCAGGCCAATATAGATAAGATTCCTTCATAAGAACGACGAGTCCAACAAGCATGACCGTAAGATTCCATGTAGATACTCGCCGATACCGTAACCAAACACTAGATTTCATCAGTTCGAGAAAGAATCTTGCTCGGAGATCGAAAAAATCTTATGCAATATAGATAAGATTCCTTCGTAAGAACGACGTTTCCAACAAGATGACCGTAAGATTCCATGTAGATACTCGCCGATACCGTAAAAATTCCTTTTGTAGATTGCTCAGTGAAGTGAAAAATTTTAGCGGAAGTTTAAAAATTTACGGAGTTAAAAAACCTTTTTATAAGTGAAAAAACTTAGAGAAGTGAAAAATTTAGCAGAGTTAAAAAGTTTCGAAAGACGAAAAAGCCCTATGACGACTATTTCTAACAGTTGTGAAAGGGCCAAGAAAAAAAATTTCTGCATCACAACTTCCATTTCAATCTCCAGCCGTCTATTTCAACCTTACATCGATCTCTAACCGTCCATTGTTTTTATTTTTTTTCCTTTTTATCCGTTTGTTTTTTCTTTCCTCCACCACTTCTTTTCTTTTTCGTCTTTCGTTTCTTCTTTTATCTTTCTTCGAACCACAGAAAAACAGCTCCTCATCTCTACAAACACAATCAATCAAACCATTACAAGTCAAGATCATCAACAAATCGAGCGAAACATCTATGAAAAGGAGTTTTTTCATCAACATATCGTTTTTTTCTCCATCAACAGATCGAGTTTCTTAAGCTCGTTAACAAATCGAAGCTTCCATCAACAAATCGAGCTTCCCATCAACCGATCGATCTTGTAATTGGGTCTCAGAATCGATTGCTTTAAAAAATTTTGTAATAGTTTCATCTCAATTTGCATTAAATTTAGGTTTCATGATTGGGTTGCATTAAATTCGTTTAAAAAAAAATCAATCATTGCATTTAATTTGTTTGATGATTTGGTAGCATTAAATTTTGATGATTGGCCTAGATCAAATTTTTTAGGGTTGCATTTAATTTCAACCATTTCAAACCGTTACATTAATTTTTTTTGAGTGTTGTTCTAATTTAATTCATGTTTAGATGCATTCAATTCTAAATGGTTGAAATTAAGTTTTTGGGGTTGTTTGATTTTTGCGTGATTCAAATTCTAATCGTATAGGGGAGCAGGTGAAGTACAAATTTTGCGAAAATAAGTCTAGCTAATCGATGGTATGTATGCACTAGTTGGCCATTATATGTACCGTCGACCAATGCCACCCCCGCAACTATGCAGGATTATATTTATGTGTGTAATTTGGTATAGTTTTTCGTCCGTATAATGTCAACTTGGTGCCCATTTTGAATCTTTGATAAAATTATTCGTTATTGGTGGTGATGGCTCCAAAATGAGATGCCTGCATAGGTTTTATGACTTATATTTTTGATAGGGCATCCTGCAAAATTGTGTCATTGTTTGTACCATCATTTGCGTCCATTTGTTGTCATTCAGATGCCTAATAATTGCGAGATTGCTCAATCCTTCCCGCAAGAAAATAACAAAAGAAAAAGTTTATACATGTTTTAATACGAGAATGTTTTTCATTGACAAAGGGAAGGAAATAAAGATTCATATTGAACCGCAACCAGACTGACTCTTGACTTGTAAAATGATGAATAAGGATTGGGTTCGTTGGCCAAGGTAAAGCCAAGTCATAACTGTCTCTACAGGGTATATATGTCTCATAATGAGATTAATCGATCTTAGTACGTCTAACCATTGGAGTTTTAATGTAGGGGGAAGTTCCATACCAGGATGCAGTAAAGAAGTTCGTAGAGTTGGCTCATGAGAAACTTGGAAATCCTTCTAAGTTTAGTTGTCCTTGTGTGGATTGTAAGAATCTTGCTGCGCCACTTCCTCCTGGTACAATACATATGCACTTGCTAAAACGGGGTATGGATCCTACTTACACCGAGTGGGTTCTTCACGGGGAGAAGATTAGCAATTTTAATAATGTTCATGAAGAGGGAGCAACACGTCAACGTACTTTCTACCAGATGTGGACAGATGCTAATGTTGAAGGTGATGTCGAACCAAGGCAAGGGGTTTGTGAACCTAGGCAGGACGAAGGGTTTCCAAACCACGACGAAGAGTTGCTGATAAACGAGATTGAAGAGGCCGACTTCCCTTTATACCCTGGTTGTACTACACACACAAAGCTAAGCATGACTACTGAGTTGTATAGGCACAAGACAGTAAATGGTTTATCTCGAAGGGCTTTTGATGATCTTCTCAAGACAATTGGTTCTGTGTTGCCCCCAGGTCATTGTCTTCCTAAATCAACTTATGAAGTGAAGAAGTTGCTGAAAGCTTTCCAACTCACTTATGAGAAAATACACGCATGTCAGAATGATTGTTGTTTGTTTAGAATTGAGTTGAAAGACGAGGATGAATGTCCTAAATGTCACTATTTTAGGTGGAAGGAAGACACATCTAACATGGATGATGCTGACATGGTAGACAAGCCCAAAAAGAAGATACCAAATAAGGTGCTAGATACTTCCCCATTGTGCCGAGATTAAGGAGAATGTATAAATCCCAGAGCTAGCTCAGCAGCTTGATATGGCACGCGACTCATAAGAGTAAAGATGGTAAGATGCGTCATCCAACGATTCTTTGGCTTGAAGCACATAGACACAAAGTTCCCCGAGTTTGCTTCGAATCGCGTAATTTGCGTTTGGGCTTGTCAACGATGGATTTAATCCGTTTGGCGATCTTTCCCCAACCCACGCTTGTTGGCCGGTGATGATTGTGGTATATAATCTTCCCCCTCAACGGTGTATGCAAGGCGACAATATTATTTTAAGCTTGTTGATTCCAGAAAGAAACAACCAGTAGAGACATCGATATATACTTGCAACCACCGATTGATGATCCGATTAAGTTATGGGAAAACGGCGTGGAGGTTTATGATGCATTTAGTAAGACAATTTTCAATTTGAAGGCATTATTAATGTGGACGATAAATGATTTTCCTGCTTATGGTAACCTATCTGGATGTACATATAAAGGGAAGTCAGCCTGCCCTCTGTGTGGTGATAATACTCTTTCAACCTGGTTGCCATTTAGTCGTAAACTGTTTACATGAATCATAGGAGATTTCTACCTCATAATCATCCTCTTCGATCGACTAAGAAGAAAGCATGTTTCAATGGAGAGATTGAGACAAAGGAAAAGCCACCTACTATGTCTAGTGCTGAGGCTTTTGAACGTCGAGAGCAAAAGATTGTAAATGACTTTGGAAAAGCGGCGTAACGAGGTGTAGAAAGGAAAGAGAAAGAGGAAAAGAAGAAGAATAAGAAGAAGCAGAAAAAGGGTCGAGTAGTGCGGCAACAGTGTGCAAATGACGGTAAATCTAACTACGGAAGTTTTAAAAGGCAAGTTGCTACTGATGCCTGTGATGAGTGCTGGTCCTAGTTCTCAGCACGGATGATGACCATCCGATATTCAACAAACGGTCAATATTTTTCGACTTGCCTTACTGGAAGGTAACTTATAACCTCAGATTATCTTCTTTTCAGTCTTACATTCCCATCTGCATGTTAAATCTCATTTATGAAATGTACAACTCAAGTGACTTGCTCATACTTTTTATGTTATTCCTTCCTTCTTAGGAATTATTACTACGACACAATATTGATGTTATGCATACGGAAAAAAACGTCTGTGAGAGTGTCATTGGTACTCTATTGAATATAAAGAACAAAACAAAAGATGGCTTAAAGTCCCGTAATGATCTGAAAAGTATGGGAATCAAAGAAGAATTGCATTTAATAGTCAAAATGGCAAAACTTGGCTTCCTCCAAGACCATGTAACTTAAGCGATAAGGGAAAGGTCAGATTCTATAATAGGATGAGAAATCAAGGTTCCATATGGGTATAGTTCGATCTTAGGAGGCATTTCTCGAAAGATGGTTGCTTGGGTGTCCTTAAGGCTCATGATTACCATGTTATGATGCAACAAATATTACCTGTAGCTTTGAAAGGACTTTTACCTGATGGGCCAAGTAATGCCATAAATCGGTTATGTTCTTATTTTAACGAAATATGCCAAAGGGCGGTTGATCTCACTAGATTGTTAGAACTTGAAGATGAAATTGCTAAGACTTTGTGTATGTTGGAGATGTACTTCCTCCATCATTTTTTGATGTGATGGTACACTTGACAATTCACGTAGCTCGAGAAGTGCGGTTAGGTGGACCCGTACAATATCGTTGGATGTATCCATTTGAAAGGTAATTGTTTCATTAGTATGAATATTTTTTTAGTTATTTTAAGTACAATGTTATAGTTTTGTTCTCATTGTAAATGGGAGTTTGGTGCTAATAATTAGAAGTTTGGTTTGTCGCAGTATATGAAGACATTCAAAGAATACGTAAATAATTACGCACAACCTGAAGCATGTATAGTAGAGTGTTACCTTCGGGAATGGAGTGCGTCAGTATTTTGATGTTCATGGGGACAAACATTCTCAAGGAGGAGTAAATCAAAGCCATAATGAAGACATTCAACATGATTCCACACTGGCAGGGCGTCCTCTTTCTCTAGAGGCGTTCAAGTGTATATTGGTAGTGATATGCTAAAGATTGCTCATAGATATGTGCTTTTTAACACGGCAAAGCAATTGAACCATATATAACGTAAGTATGACTCGTTATATATATGTTCATTTAAAATTGTTAGCAGATATAGCACTTGTGTTTTACGAATCTTGTCCACATTAAAATTTTTCTTATTAGAATGCATATGGATGAGTTAAGATCTTCCGATACTTCCAAAGGAAGACCAACTCCTTTCCATACACTCGGAAACATTTGCAGATTGGTTAAAGCAAAAGGTACGTGCAACGCCACTTGGTTATTTGTTATATATGTTTTCAATTTATTAGATTCATTTTTCCTGAGTACGTAGTACCTCTTTTTAGCATTACCCACATAGAGCTTAATTAGAGATGAATCTGTCATTCACTTCTTAATTAGATCTTACCAAGCCAAAACATAGAGCTTGCGCCCATTACTGTGGTCACTTGTGTTCTTCTAACTAAATTTTATTGATAGGTTAAAATGCAAATTGGTCAAGGCATGTCAGTATCAAATACAAGACGGTGGTTGTCACATGGTCCTTTAGGAAAATGTGTATCATATAAAGGCTTGCAAATAAATGGGTCAAGGTTTGTTACTAAGGATATTCAAAGAGTCACGCAAAACACCGGTGTTTCAATTGAATCAAAATCTTTAGTTGCATCATCACAAATAAGTAGTGGTTTCTATGGCGTTTTAGAACAAATTCTCGTGTTGGACTACCAACATATGTTTCAAATTCCCTTATTCAAATGTGACTGGGCTCACACCTATTTTGGTGTCAAGATAGAAAAAGGTTTTACATTGGTCAACTTACGTCGATAAGAACCAATATCAAAATGATCCATTCATTTTAGCGTCACAAGCCCGACAAGTTTTCTATTCTCGAGAGTCAGATACATCGAATTGGTTTGTGATGTTAAAACCACCACCAAGGGGTTTCCATGAATTAGAGGAATACAATGAACAGAAGACACAAGTTGCCATCCAGTGGAACCTTCAACTCTTGGCTTACAAATGAATGATGATACCGAGATTTATGCAAGAACCGATGCCGAACCTATCTTAGTGGTTCCGACAAAGAAGAAAAACAAGAAGAATAAGAAAAAGAAAAAGAAGTGCCATTGATGGTGGGTTTAATTACTCTTTTCATTTCCACGGATGCTCTCGAACCTATTTTGTTTCTTTCATTTTGCTTCAGATTGTATTTTTGCTTTTAAAATGACATTGTTGCAGTTTGCTTTTCTGGAATGTCTTTACTTATTTTGCAGTCAATGTCTTACTTTTATTCCAGTTAATATACTTCACAACTTTAAGCATTTGCAGCTTCTTAATGGAATTTGAAATGTGATTGCAGCCTTGTAAAATTCACTAAAACTTCCATGAATCTGGTACTCGTGATTGTTGATTGAAATGTGATTGCAGTGCATTGGACAGACTTTCTTATATGCTTCAGAAAAATGGTGCATTTGTTGGCATTTTTTTTAAGGCTAATTTAAAAATTTGGTCTAATATATAAAAGAATGTAAATATAATTACATGTATAAATGTGGCAGGATGGTTGGAATGTCATATTGGCCAGCGGAGACTCATGTTCGACTCTCACCAGGCTTTTTTTTTTTCATAGTTATTTTTCATTTTACAACTCTTCTAAGGGTTGCAGAAGATCTATTTATCTTTTTCTTCTTATCTATTCATTCTCCCCATCACTTATTCTCCTCCACTTATCTTCTTTTTAGTCGTTTTTTCTTTTTCTCCTCCATCTCCCACAGAACCTCCTCCTTCATCTCCTTAACCACGAAAATTTAAAACCCATCAATAGATTGAGCTGAAGATTTCTTCACACTACACCAAATTTAACGTTTAGCAACAGCTTAGATCTGTTCTTTGACTGGGCTTGCAACAGATTTCTGCCGTTGCTAAACACCCTGTCGCAGTTTTCGCAACAGCTCTAGCTCTCATTGCTAATTTCGATCAAGACAACTGCAGTCCGCAATGAAAAATGTTGTTGCGAAACAAAAATTTAGAAACAAATCACCTGTTGCTACTCTGTTGCTAATTTTAGAGTTATTCCGGGATATTTTTAATTAGAATAGGATATAGTTGTTCTGGTTCAGATTTAGCAACACATTTCTGCCGTTGCTAATTTTTAGCAACAATAAAAAAAAAGGTCAAATCGTCGTTGACCTAGTCAAAACTATTTCCCCCCAATTTATCCTGCAAAACCCTGATTCATCCAATATCCATTGACCAAAGAATTCAAGATGATAGTTCTCATACTTTACATTCCCACACATCTAAAAAAGATGCATGCATAAAAAGGGGAACCAAAGACATTACATCAACATGTTATGAAAGTCTCAAAGATTTACATATTCCACATGTTCTATGTAGGTTCTAAACATCAAAGATCTTCTATACATAAAGGGACCCAAAGACAATAAAGCAGGGATGTGTGTGAGTTGCATTAAGAAATCAGGTGTAAACTGTATTAAAACAGAGCACAACTGAAAGAATTCAGAGGTAGAAGAATTTATGTAAATATGTTCTTATATATGTTGTTGTTTCTTATTGTCTTTGGTGCACTATGTTTGTTACATACAACACTTGGATAAATCAAAAGAATTGCTTACAGTTTAGAATGGACTTTCTCTGTTGGAACAATATCAACTTGCAACAAGTGCTCAAATAGTAGAGAATTACACATACAATCTGCAACAATCTTCGCCACCTACATTTGGCAAAAATTAAATTCAGTTACAACAACACAAGTTCAAGTACAAACCTCGCACCCAAACTCGATAAACCCAAAATATTTACATATGGAAGTACATAGTGCATCCAGATGAAGATATGAAAGAAAGAAAAGATTTTGAAACTATCAAGGTAGTGAGAAAACTAAAGAATGCCAAGTGAAGAACTTTCGATCTACTAATCTTATCGTAGTGCTTACCCACGGGTTGAACCCAACCAAATTATCGTAGGGCTTCACCAACAAAGTCCCTTGAACAATTTCTGCGTGCCTCCCATCTTTTCTGTCTTCTTTAACTAACAATGAAATTTTTT
Source organism: Papaver armeniacum (assembly GCA_023531295.1). Lineage (NCBI taxonomy): Eukaryota > Viridiplantae > Streptophyta > Magnoliopsida > Ranunculales > Papaveraceae > Papaver > Papaver armeniacum. The sequence continues at coordinate 43,840 of JAJJWW010011307.1, read as the reverse complement.
TAAGTAAAATCGGATATGCCCATTTCGGTTTTTACTTCAACTTTCACTTATTATAGAGCCGGAATAATAAAAGATAATCGGACATCAAACGATTTCACATAGATACAAGTAAAACAAAATTCGGAGTTATCTTGGTATTTCCTACTTGTTACTTTCCAATGCAAGAAATTCCTTAGGCAAACATAAATTTCTTAGACTTTACTAGTCTCTTGAAAGCAGACTTCACAATAATCAAAATTAGAAACCTACATAAAGTTGAAGCTTGTTCTGCGGCGCCATTTTCCTTAGCAAGCTTCAATGCGAGAATGAAGAAATATATAGATAGGACAGTATTGATAGCAAAAATCTAAGAGTACCAGCAGTAATAAGATTACCTGAATCCATTTGCTTCTTATCCAATTCAATATCTGCTTGTGCACTTCTGTATAACTCTATCCTTCTCCCAAAAAAGCAATTCGACGTTCTATGATTGCTGGGCCCTTGTCCAAAGAATCCCGATAACTTCTAATCAAGAAAAAAATGGATATAACATTAAACAATAGATTTAAGAATTGAGTTTCGCAAACTCCCACATACCATATTGACATAATATAAAACATCTGATCCTATTGAATTTCATAAGACAACTAAGTAACACACGAGATTGAGTAATGATAAGATCTTAATATCTCTATTGCAAACCAAAACATACCTAAATGGAAAGCTTCACGATAGCCAATAGACATTTGAGTTGAATGTGGAGATCTAGAGAGCCTGCGAAAAGAAATGAAAATCAAAGTGAGTCTCTCGAAATATGTGTAGGCCAATAGAAATTGAGTACACTAACTCAACATATACATTTTCCCAAAAGTCAATATTGAAGCTCAGAATAACTTTTGGGTGTTTCTTTTAATCACACACGACTTATAACCATATAATACAGAAACATGGGTAAGATACATAACCATACTCGTTGTATATATACCTGAAAGCCGAACCTTGCCCCTTAGACAATCAAGAATGTTCAAGTTTCCCCGCCTTTTATCTTTGTCGGTAAAACGAAGAAGGCCAAGTGAAGCCACGAGTGTTCTAGAGAGCAGCCACGTAAGCCTTAACCTGGTCAAATGGAATGAGTATAAATAAACAACTATGTAAGGAAACCGCAAATCAAATACCTAATGCCACTACTCCATCCAAATTGCCACATCCCTTGGGGTTTAATATTTTCCCTCGACCCCTAAATGACATTAGCACAACCAAACAGTTAGTACCTCTCCCCAAGATGCATGATGGAATGCGAATGCCCAGTATTTTTCTAACATACTAAGGATTGTCTATGGTTCATTCCAACTTTAATTATTTAACTAATTTAGCCCAAAGACAAAAACCGATGCAAAAGGAAGCTAGTATAAAAGTACGTCAAACAAACTCGACATAAGAACAATGGATAAGACTTCAAATTGTTCACAAATTCAAGCAACCGAGCCTTAAGGTCTTCTACACAACTCGCAACATCAAAAAAAAATATTAAAACCATAACATCAACTTCATATTCGTAACCAAAGGAAGTAAGATGTGGTACGAAAAATAACAGGCTCGATGCAACTTTTAGTTGTCAACCAAAGGAAGTAAGATGTGGTGATCGAATTTGATCGTAGTTTGTTAAGGGAGTTTCCACAGTTTATTAAGGAGAGTTTGTTAGAATTCGATGTCAAAGATCTTCCTCTCATGGAGTAAGGGCATTGACGTAAAGATTGTTAATAATGACAGAACGAAGCAAGGTAGCTTCCTTCAATATTTGTGAACCGGTTTTCCTGATGTTGTTATCCATTTCAGCTTCTGGGTTGTAATAGTGTAGTTTCCTTCAACAATTGGTACAAAGTCATAACTATACTCTTAAGTAACGATAAAGACATTGACAAAGACAAAGACATTGACAAATGATGTAATGAATATCGTTTGACCCGCACATATAACACAGCTCTACATATGGGTAGGAATAAGAGAACACAATCCATGTTTATAAAAAGTTTTTTACGCCTACAAAAGGGAGTTAGCAAGGGAGAAAATGATCAAGATATTCAGTTTGCATGTCAATACAACATACGTACCTGGTCACAAGATACTCAAAATCATAATATTTGCAGTACCAACTTCATTGTACTACAAGTCACCACCAAAACCTCCCACACCTGCCACATCTACAAATCTCCACTTCCTCCATCTCTAGAACCTACTTCTTACTACAAGTCACCACCCCGGAACTATAAGTCACCACCACCATTTCCAGTATCACCACCTTAATACAATTCACCACCACCATCTCCAGTACCATCCCCATACTACCACAAGTCACCACCACCACCAGCTTGGAATTAGCTCATATCCGGTACCGATTTCTTAATACTAGAAATCCCCATACTACTTATTATATCAAACAGATAGAAAGAACATAGTTATTTATACAATCTTAAGCGAAACATTTCGAAGTAATAAATGATAAAGCCTTACCATCATCGGCTACATTGTTGGTGGCATTTGCTACTTGCTTTACAAGGTCGGGGCACCAATGTTCTTAATTCTCGTCCTTGAACTCAATGCTTTCAAAGAACGATGATACCATCTTTAGTCACTTTAGGTGCACCAAAGCTTTGTTCTATTACAACAATATCTCCCTTTCAGAATCCAAACATCAAAAGTAAAAATTAGTAATCAACCATCTCATTTAAATTTTTAAATTGCGTAAGATAGTAATCTAATATATTCTACATTAGTCTAATATATTCTACCTGAAGGCAGGAGAGTTAGCTATATTTCCATAAAATCTCAACATCAAAAACTCTACAAGCTTCGCTAAAGTGTGAATGTCAAACAAATTGCACTTAGTATTAATGCAATCACCAAAATTCTAAATATAGATTGATTCGCTAATAATACTTTTGGTGTTTTATGGGTCCATTGAAATGTTAAGAAAATAACTAATGATGGTATAACTACAATCATAAGGAGCTAACTTAAGTGAAATAAATACTCACACAAACGGAGAAGGTTCACAAATTGAAATACCTATGGGAGTTCCTGCATCTGAAATTAAAATTGAAAAAATAAGAACAATGGATAAGACTTCAAATTGTTCACAAATTTAAGCCACTGAACCTGAAAGTCTTCTATCAACTGCTACATCAAAAAAAATTAAAAAAATAATAATTAAAACCCTAACATCAAAATCATATCTCTCCTTCTCTAAAAAGAAAACCCAAAATCCAGTGGTTGACCTAGAAATGAACCCAGCAATGAAACAAAATTTGTAAAAAAAATTAAACACAACAACGAAACATCACCTGATTAAGAATAAAATTTTGGGAAGGGTTTGCTACATGCGTTTTTCAATTTGAATCCTCCTGTAGATTAATCAAAGTAATCTCTTGCTCATCTCTATAATTGAAACCCTAGATAACAAATAGAATTACTGGATCTACGGTATCTACTAAAGATATTCAACAAGAGATCGGGTTCTAAGAAGAAGAAGGTAGTCCTAGTGGTGGTTGAATCAGTGATGGTAGTGGTGCTCAAGCATTAAGGATTGTGCGTTGTGGCTGCGGAGTTGGATCGTAGAAGAAGACTAAGAGAATAAAGAGGAAGAGAAGGTTGTATGTGGGCGATAAAAAAAGGCAGGGTTTTCTTCATCACTGTCGAAATGGAGAGGATAAAGGAGTGAGTAAAAAAGAAGAATTTGTGGATAGAATTGAAGTAGCACGATCTGAAATGGTTCTCTAAAGTCAAGAAGTCAACTGGTCAAAGGGGTGAAATAACAACACGATGTGAGATCGTTCCAACATATGGGTGAAAATAAGGTGAAAAGTGTTCCCTACTATGCATGTGACTCGCACGCTTGTACTCTTGACTGTTGCTAATCGCAACTGAATATGAGAAGTTGCGACTTTCGAAACAGAAAAAAGCTGTTGCTAAAATTTGGCAACTGAAATTAGCAACAGAAAATTCGCAACTGTGATAGATCTGTTGCGAATCTGAGTTGCTAAGACCTAAATTTGGTGTAGTGTCACCACCAACACCTTCTCGATATGTGTTAAGGAAAAAAAGGTTTGATTCTATAACCCATTTTAGGGTTTTATTATTTTTTGATTTCCCCTCGTTTAACTCGCTATTGATCCGAGAATGATGATACGGTTAAAATTAGTCCTAGCTTCAATATATCTATTAATCAACACTAATCAATCATGTGTAAATTAGCCATCACCGAATTAGGCTTTAAAAACACTTAGGTTCATAAATTTTCGGAAATTAGGCCTCGTGGAGAAATTTTCTTCAATTAGGCTTTAAAACACCGAATTAGTCATGGGTGGAGGTATGAAAGATTCTCCAGTAGTAAGAAAGAGTAAGCAATAACATGAGAATGAAAAAAACCTAACCGAGTGTGCTATGTGTGAACAAGGGTTTCATGAGACAAAAGTGTGTCCTTGGCTCTATTCTAGGTGTAAGCATGTTCCTTGTAATGGTGTGAGGGCATTTTTGCAATCTAAAACAACTGAAACCTATGGAAAAATGTTTTTCAAGTGCACCATACCTACCTGCACCTATTTTGAATGGTTTACTGATGCTTCTGACCCTTGCAAAGCCAAGTTGTTGTTGTTACCATCAGTGGAAAGTCAGTGATGCTTGTGGAGAAGATGATCACTCTTTTAAAAATTGTCCGCTACACGCTCGGTTAGTGCTTCTCTTCAACCCGCAATAACAAACTCAACCTAAAAATATGCAACAATCAACATAATAAGCACATAGCTTACCTGGTATGTGAAGAATGTGGAGATTTTACATGGGCCTCGGATGCTATCTTCATTGCCGCAAAGGAAAAAGTTAGAGTTTCTCGCAAATCAAATAGTCGATCTAATTACAAATCTAGGAAAAAGTCATATGTAATAAGATTTCATTTTATGTGTAGTATGAATTGGTCTCGGACTTGTTTTATAATTAAAATTATGCTATGTTGATGACTTATAATATTGTTTGTATGATAAATTGAATGTTTCTCTTCAAGAACCCCCCTTTTAACTCCGCCATTGAATAATTTCATTGCCGGTCTCAAGTCCTGGATAAAGGAGGAGAGAAAAGGGGATTTATTGAGTTGATCTCTAATTCAGCGGTTGGTGAGAAAAACAGGTAACACATTCCTATAATATCTCGAAACTTTTAGCATTTGCAAATTTCTTCATGACTGTTGTGTTTGCTTTACCAAAATTTGCATGAATCTCGCTACTTTGAGCATATAAATATACACCTCCACGTGTTTCATTCATTTACATTTTCGGATATACAACTCTGGTGTCATGAGTGTTGATTGAAATGAGATTGCAGTCGTCCTTGTATAATTCGAGAAAGCCTTGTATGTTTCGGTGCAAAATGGCGCACTTGCCGGCCATTTTTTAAGGCTCAGTTGAAATTATTGTTAAATATTAACGTAGATGTCCTTTGATAATCATACATGTAACTGTGGAATGGTGGTTAGAATCCTGGTCCTACACAGTAGGAGGCCCGAGTTCGAATCTCACCCTAGCCTAATTTTTTTTTCCTAGTAAATTTTCATTTTACAACCCTTATAAAGGTTGCATAATGTTGATTAAAAGAAAAAGCACAAATCTACCAAGATTGTGAATCTGGCAGATGGTTGACGTCTTGTACTAACACCTAGTAAGCTTGGGTTCGATTCTCTATAAGAACATTTTTCAAATTTTTTTTTTCCTATCTTCAACGACTCTTATTAGTGTTGTTTTAAAATCATTCACTACCTTTAGGATGTGAGTTGTAAATTCTAAAGGTGGTCACTTCTCTCCGCAACCCTTTTCACACAACAAGTTGTGGTTCTCGATTCTCGTCACTACTCTTAGGAACTCGTTGGTCCTAAGAGTTGGACATATTTTACTTTGACAACGCTTTTGTTGGAAAAAGTTGTAAAATGTAGTACATTTTACAACTTTTAATTTACGAGTTGTCAATCTACAGTTGTAGATTACTAATTTTCCCGTAGTGCGGAAAATCGGTATTGTGGCCCGAATCCGACCTGAATAGTCGCCCGAAAGTTGTCGCCGGTGATGGAATATTCCGTCCAAGATTCTCATATCATAGGTCAAACTAACAAATAACCGTTAGTCAATGGTCAAAGGGGAAGGAGAGTCGACTCAGGTTAGCTTCGACTCGCCTAATCGGGCTTACTCACTGAGTCGATTCGAGTCACCGCTTACTCGGCTGACTTGATTAATTCAACTTAACCTGAATCTGGCCATCGAACTCGGTTTGACGGTCTTTCTACCGCGCGAGTTGACTCGCCCGTAGGGAAATTTGGCCGAGTTTCGTTGACATGTGACTTCCCTGGACGTTGTTTCAGTTAGGCTCTTCACCCGTAACACACCTAAGCATACATCTAACACATTCATACCAATTTCTTATCTGCTTCCGCCTAGTATTAACACACAGAACACCATTTTGCAGCCTCACACAACTCACATTCTCGCGCAACAAAGAACAAGCCATAAACCACTCCCCATCTTGTCTCCTCCAGCAGCTCCTAGGTAAAACTCAAATGCAAAGGTCATTGAAGCAGCACCAACACTACTAAACTATTCCTCCATATTCTCAGGCACTGTTCCATTGCAACTCCATTAGCAGGCTCTCAGCATCACTACTTCCTGGCAACATCATACTTCCCTGTCTTGCACTCATCATAAGCAGCTCAAGAACCATCTTCTGCAATATCTTGCACAAAGATCACTTGCTCTTTGTTTCTCCCTCAAGTTGAATAACAGCTCAACCGAGATCGATTTCCCTGAGTTCTTCAAACCCATTTTCCATTCAGTGCTTCACTCAACAATTGCAGCTCCATTGATCAATTCTTCCAGGAGCTCAATCTTGACTCTCGCCTTCACTGTCACACCAACACAAAACCCACTTCAAATCCATCGAGTACAAAGAATAGCATCTACTACTCTTCACAGATCGAACCCATCTTCGATTTCTTATTTCTTCATCTTAATTCTCGATCCCACAAAGCAAGATCTCACTTCACAGATCGAACATCATCGTCTCCATTTTCTCTCGTACTTCTTCTCTCGTGACATCAAACCCTAATTTCTACTTCTGAACCTCAAGAACACCATTAATGGCAACAATTTTGTGAGTTTCTTCTTCTCTTGATTTTCAGCAAACCCTCACCCATCTTTCAAATTAAACGCCAGTTTCCTTCTCTCAGTTCAGTGCCTTCAAACCGTTTCTCCATTTCTATGAATTTCTCCTCTCTCGATCTCGATCTCACTCTCTCGATCTTACAACAGCGGCAACTCATTCTCAAATGGGTTGAATGAAAATGATTGGGAGAAGATAACTCTTCTCGATTTAGGGTTGGGGGGTTATTTAATGTCTGGTCCCTTTGATAAGGGCTAACCTGATGGCAGCCCCTTAACCTCGGCTGGGCTGCGTCTAGTAATCCTCCCAAAAGAGTTGCCCCTTAACCTTGGCTGGGTTTCAGATAGTGTTCGCCCATGAAATGACTATTTTTCCCTTTTGCTCAAATTAGGTGATTTCTTCTTCTTTCCTCCGTGCGACTCCAAAGTAGTCGCAAAACTCAAAACAAGCGTAAAATACATAATTTACAAGAAAAATAGCGAAGAAAGCATAAACAATAGATAGTAAATAGGATGTATTCTACACCCTATCAAATTCCCCCACACTTAGACTTTGCTAGTCCTCGAGCAAATCAAACTAAAAACTCACAACTTCAAAGCGTTCAAGCGTCACAAGCATCCAAAGAGTTATGAGGACATAGAGTTTCTGCATGCTAGTAATAAGAAGTTAGAAATACTAAAGAACATATTCTCATTCTTAAATGTTGAGTGAGAAATAACCACCCCATAATGAGAGAACGCGTGTTTGAGAAACGATCAATAAGCATTTCGCCTCGACTTCGCCTCACCAAATAGGATTTTATGATAATTGCACTCAAAAAGACAAACTTTTTATGGGTCTCACATGTGTGCGAGGTAGGAATGAAGAAAGAATTCCTGCGACACGTTGAAAGGTGGGAAGGACAACTTCCGAAATATTTTTAAAAACCCACATCTTTTAGTATTTTGAAAAACCATTTTTCTGACGATCTCTAAGAAAGGAAATCAACCATTTATATTGAGGATGAGATTACTTACTCACCTTCACATCCGATCGCCAATTATGGTAACACCACTCTCACGGCATCCAATAGAAACATCTTCCGCTCCTCGTCTTGATCTTCTTGGTCTTCGTCTTCGGTTTCAACTATTGATGATAAACCCTCGAATTTCATAAATCCTTGACAATTTGTAACCTTTACCTTAATAATCCTTGTCGCTTGAAACTTTCTTATATATTTTCCTTCCCCATGGCTTATTAAATAAATAAAAACAAAACAAATATTTCTCTTTTTTTTTTTTTTTTTTTTTTTAAACAAAAGAGAAATAAAATACAAAATAAACCATGGCCATGGGAGAAGTATTTTACCGCTTGATTCTTCACAACTTGTATCGTCTTGAAATCATAAACTTCAAAAAATTCTCACCTTTTAATTTTCTTCGCTCTTGTGAATAAGTCTTCATACTTGAATATAAAATTACCTCATTGTATTGTAAGTCCTCAACATATATGAAAAAAAATCTGCTCTTTTTATGTTGCTTTACTTGAATTTGAAATTTGCTCTTTTTTCTCGTTCCGTTGCTTGTAAACCTTGAACTTTTTCAAACTTTCCTTGTAGATTTTGATGTCGCTCCTTGTTGATGATGATGGTGTTTCTATGGACCCGTTGTTGTTGCGAGAGAGAATGGTGCTAACTGCAAATCGAACTACAAGAAGGCGGCTTTCATCTATAGACGTCACCCTTATGATTGACAAAATTAGCACTCAAGAGATCAAAGAGTAGTGCTTCTAATGGTGGGAGGTTGGGTAGCTCACCATTCTACCCGGAATTAACGTACGGTGACACACACTCAAAAGAAGCTCTTTAGTAGATGGAAGAATTCTGGTCGGTGCCTCTCATGACATGAATACGGGTAGTCTCCACTAATGATTGATCAGCAACTCTAATAACGCATTTCTCCCTGCACCAAATTCGCATCACCGGCATGATTAAATCTATTATTTAACACTCTAACAAGCATGAAATCCGAATGTAATTCTCTAACATTTCCAAGTTCAATTATGTCGGTCAAAATCTCTATGTAAACATACCTAGAAGTATGCTAGTGACTCTAAAATCTTTAAAAGTTGGAGTTTCTATGTAAAACTTTTTTTTTTTTTTTATTAAACTTTTTTTAATTTTTTTGTAATTTTTGTTTTAAAAACATGCTTAACCACTCCCCCACACTTAAACCTTACATTGTCCTCAATGTAATTGAATCCTCCTAGTAAAGTCAAGGTGGGAAATTTTAACATGATAAGGAACAAGAAAAAGAAATAACAAAAAGCAAAAGGATAAGAAATACAAAACCGATGGGTTGCCTCCCATTAAGCGCTTGTTTTAAAGTCGACGGCCCGACTTAGCTCTTGCTGCATATTACTCCTCCAGAGGGAGTGAATCTTGAAGTCCAATTACGTCCACATGCTCCGTTGGAAAGTTTTCATAATATGGCTTTAACCTATGGCCGTTGACTTTCAAATGTTGTCCTGTTTTGTCACTAACAATTTCAACTGCACCATGATCATAAACATTAGTAACAACAAATGGTCCCACCCAACGGGACTTAAGCTTACCCCGGAAATAAACGTAAACGAGTATTAAATAAAAGAACTTTTTGCCCCACAACAAAACTTTTCCGCGAAATCATCTTGTCATGAAAAAGCTTAGTCTTTTCCTTGTAAATCCGAGCACTCTCGTAAGCATCATTACGTATCTCCTCTAACTCATGTAATTGTAACTTCCTTTGTTTCCCCGCTTCATCATACTCCATGTTGAATTTCTTTATCGCCCAATAAGCCTTGTGTTCAAGTTCAACCGGAAGATGACAAGCCTTACCATAAACCAACCTATATGGAGACATACCAATTGGTGTCTTATACGCCGTTCTATACGCCCAAAGTGCATCATTGATCTTAAAGCTCCAATCTTTCCTTGTGGTATTCACCATTTTCTCAAGAATGGACTTGATCTCACGATTTGAAATTTCCGCTTGTCCACTAGTTTGTGGATGATAAGGCGTACCAATTTTGTGTGTTATGTTGTACTTCTTGAGGAGAGCGTAGAAAGCCTTCTTGAAATGTGAGCCTCCATCGCTTATCACCACTCTTGGTGTACCGTGCCTATTGAATATGTTTTCCCTTACAAAATCACAAACAACTTGAGAGTCATTAGTTTTGGTGGCTCTAGCTTCCACCCATTTCGAAACATAATCTACGGCAAGAAGTATATAAAAGTTCCCATTCGAATTGACAAAAGGGCCCATAAAATCAATACCCCACACATCAAAAATCTCAACGGCAAGAATTGGTGTGAGTGGCATTTGATTTCGAGCACCTAGATTGCCCGTTCTTTGACATCTATCACACGATTTACAAAAAACATATGAATCTTCAAACAAGGTGGGCCAATAAAATCCACTTTCGAGAACTTTGAGAGCGGTACGTTTAGAACCAAAGTGGCCACCACATGCAAAAGTGTGGCAAAAGGAGAGGATGGATTGAAATTCGGAGTTAGGTACGCACCTTCGCATTATTTGATCAACGCCATATTTCCATAAGTATGGTTCATCCCACACATATTGCTTAGCTACCTTCTTAAGTTTCATCTTTTGGAATTGGACATTGTATTAGGTACTTTCCTTGTCACCAAGTAATTCACTATATCCGCATACCAAGGTGTTGATTCTTCCATGGAGAAAAGTTGTTCGTCCGGAAAGCGGTCATGTAATGGAAGTTCCTCTTGAGACATAACAAGTCTACTAAGATGATCCGCAACGGTATTCTCCACACCCCTCTTATCACGAATTTCTATGTCGAACTCTTGTAACAATAGGATCCACCGGATTAATCTTGGCTTAGCTTCTTTCTTCTTTATTAAGTGTCTTAGTGCGGCATGATCGGAATACACAATAACCTTTGTACCCACCAAATATGATCGAAATTTTTCCAATGCAAAAAACTATAGCCAATAACTCCTTTTCCGTGGTAGAATAATTGATTTGTGCATCATTAAGGGTCCTAGATGCATAATATATAACATGGGACAACTTGTCCACCCTTTGACCCAAAACGGCTCCAACCGCATAATCACTAGCATCACACATTAATTCAAATGGAAGATTCCAATCCGGTGATTTGATAATTGGCGCACTTGTCAACATTTCCTTTAATTTGTCAAAAGCATCCTTGCATTCCTTGTTGAAGTCGAAAGGTACCTCCTTTTGTAATAACTTGCACATCGGCATGGAGATTTTGGAGAAATCCTTGATAAACCGCCTATAGAAACCTGCATGACCAAGAAAAGAACGGATCTCCCTCACCGAAGTGGGATATTGTAAGTTTCTTATTAAATCTATCTTTGACTTGTCCACTTCAAGCCCTCGAGAGGACACAATGTGACCAAGTACTATGCCGTGGTTTACCATAAAGTGACATTTCTCCCAATTAAGGACAAGGTTTGTGTCTATGCATCGTTTAAGAACTAGTTCAAGGTTGTTTAAACAACCATCAAAAGAATTGCCATAAACACTAAAGTCATCCATAAATACCTCGATGATGCGCTCCACATAATCCGAGAATATACTCACCATGCATCTTTGGAAAGTAGCCGGCGCATTGCAAAGACCAAACGGCATCCGTCTATATGCAAACGTTCCAAATGGACAAGTGAAAGTGGTCTTCTCTTGGTCCTCCGGTGCAATAACAATTTGGTTGTATCCCGAATAACCATCCAAGAAGCAATAATAAGAATGCCCCGCTAACCGCTCCAACATTTGATCAATGAAAGGTAAAGGAAAGTGATCCTTTCGGGGTTGCGGAATTAAGCTTTCTATAATCAATGCACACTCTCCAACCGGTTTGAACTCTTGTAGGAACAAGTTCATCGTCTTGATTTCGAACAACCGTGACTCCGGATTTCTTTGGTACCACTTGAACCGGGCTAACCCACTTGCTATCGGAAATTGGGTAGATTACCCCCACACTTAGCAATTTGAGTATCTCTTTCTTCACAACCTCCATCATGGGAGGATTAAGCCTACGTTGAGCATCACGTACCGGCTTCACGTTCTCTTCCATTAGAATCCTATGCATGCACATGGATGGACTAATGCCTTTGATATCCGCAATTGTCCACCCAATAGCCGTTTTGTGCTCTCTCAAGACTCTAAGCAAACGGTCTTCTTGTATCGGTGTGAGGTTCTTAGAAATAATCACCGGAAGCTCATCTCCATCTCCCAAGAAAGCATACTTCAAATGGTCCGGAAGTGGCTTCAATTCTAGTTTGGGCGCCTCCACAATAGATGGTACAAGTATTTCATCATTCACGGGTAAAGAAATATATGAAACATTACCCTTTTTAGCTTCTTGTAATGTCGCCAATGCACCACACATCTCCACCAACTCCTTGGAGATTTCAACATCCAAGTTAGACAAGCCATGGACGTCCAATTCAATGCTCTTTTGCAACACCACATCAAGTTCATCCTCTTGGTTCAATTCCACCATTTGTTGCGCTAATGAATCAACCACATCAATGGAGTAAACGGAATGCACATCACTTGGGTAGCGCATGGCTTCAAATATGTTAAAGTGTATTATCTCCTTATCGAATTCCATAGTGAGTGTACCCTTATCAACATCAATCTTCGTCTTTGCGGTCTTCATGAATGGCCTCCCAAGAAGTAAAGAAGTAGATGAACGGTTCTCATTGTTATCCATATCCACCACGAAGAAGTCCACCGGAAAAATAAGCTCATTTACTTGCACTAACACATCTTCTACAAGCCCCTTAGGATATATGTTAGACTTGTTTGCTAATTGAATAATAACTCTCGTCTCTTTCAAAGGTCCAAGATTCAAGGAGTCATATATATCGGCCGACATCACACTAATGGAAGCTCCCAAATCAAGTAAAGCATGTTCAAACCTTTGCTTACCAATAGTAATTGGCACCGTGAAACCACCGGGATCCGTGCACTTTGTAGGCATCTTCTTCAATAGCATAGCCGATGCACTCTTACCAACTTTAGTAATTTCATTATCAAGCAACCTATCCTTCTTTGTGCATAATTCCTTCATGAACTTCGCATACCGTGGCATTGTCTTAATGGCCTCAATGAATGGGATGTTGATTTCAATCTTCTTGAAGATGTCCATAAGTGCTTTGTCTTGAGCTTCTTTCTTGGATTTAGCAAAACGACTAGGAAAAGGAGGTGGAGTAGTGAAAGTAGGCACCGGTTCCTTGGATTGGTCGTTTGGTGTGGAGTTCTCCTTTGGTGCGACTTCCTCCTTGTCTTTGACTACCTCGTCAATAGTTTCTTCATGATGACGTGGACTATCCACTTGTCTTCCACTTCTTAAGTAACCGCATTAACATTCTCTCTTGGATTCACAAATGGTTGTGAAGGAAGTTTTGTGGATGCTTGAGATTTTAATAGGTTCACATCGGTCGCCAATTGTCCCATTTGAGTTTGTAAATCCTTGATGGCCGAATCGGTCTTTTGTTGGCTTTGTTGGAACATAGAAGTAAGACCTTGCACACCTTGCATTAACGCATTGAGCTTGTCATCATTCAAAGAATCATGCTCCTTGACTTGTTGTGGTTGGAATTGTTGAGAACCACCTTGTTGTTGAGGTTGAAAGCGTGATTGTTGGAAACCACCTTGTTGCGCATATGGATTAGGAGCCGCCGCTTTTGTTTGCATAACTAAAGTTGGGATGATCCTTCCAACCGGGATTATAGGTATTGGAGTATGGATCGTACCTTGGCCTTTGATTTGGATATAAAGCATTCACTTGTTCGGTCTCACCATCCGGAATAATTACCACGGCCATCCTTTGCATCATTATCTCCATGTTACTCATCCTTTGATCAAGATGTGATGATGAATCACTAACTTCATGCACTCGCCTAACCATTGGTTCATCCTTGTGTAGAATTGTTGCGAGTTCGCAGCCATACTTTCAATCAACTCGGTAGCTTGGGTCACCGTCTTGTTCACTAGTGCACCACCACCCGCGGCGTCAAGAAGAGACCTATCACTTGGGTTGAGAGCTTCGTAGAAGTATTGGAGTATCATAACGTCACTAAATTGATGGTGTGGACAGCTTGCCACCAACCTCTTGTACCGCTCCCAACATTCATACAATGACTCTCCCACATGTTGTTTCAATCCACAAATCTCCTTGCGAATTTGAGTAGCTTTAGATGCGGGAAAATATCTCTCGAGGAAAAGTTTCTTCATCCCGTTCCATGTTGTGATACTTCCAGAAGGCAAATATTATAACCATTCCTTAGCATTGCCCGCCAAAGAAAACGGGAAAGCTTTCAACATTGCTCCATCCGCATTAGTCTCCTGTGGAAGCATAGCCATAACTATGGTATAGAAGTCCATAAGATGTTTGTTTGGGTCCTCATTCACCATGCCATGGAACTTTGGTAACTCTCTAATCAACCCCGGCTTGATCTCGAAGGTTGAGTTAGTTTGGATACACCATTGTTGTGTATCAAGCCCATGAGAAGCTAGGTCCTTCGTGTACGATCAGCCATCGTCTCTTCCTCTTTGTCCGAATCTGTGAAATCACTTGATGAAGACGGAGGAAGTGGAGTGTTAACCGCACGAATGAAATCCTTTAGTTGAGTGCCGGATCGAAGACGTATTGGACTCGGTCTACCCTTTTTAAGCATTCACCAAAGGTATAGCACCTGAAATAAGATTCTTGAAAACTAAGTTAGATACGGTAGAGAATCTAACAAAGCAAGAATAAAGCAAAAAGAAAAACAAAAACAACTAAAAATCGCCCGTTGCTCCCCGGCAACGGCGCCAAAATTTGATGCGTGTCATAGGTGCAATCAAATTAATTAATATTTCCACTCAATTAAAAATAATATAATGGAAGTCAAGTTCGTTCCCACGAGGAGCAAGAGATTCTAGTTGTAAAAATTGTCACAAAAGGGGGTGTAAAAAGCAAAAGAAAATAAACAAAGCAATTAAAAGATAAAGTTGAAAGCAATAAGAGAGACAAGATCAAGGAATCCTTCTTCGTTGCAAAACAATGATTAAAGTTATGTTCTTTTCTACTTGTTATTAGTCACAGATTATCACCAACCGTAGGATAGCAGGTCCGCTTAGCTAGCCCCAAAATCCCTTATTTCACTGAGTAACAAGTCCGCTTAGTTATCAGATTCTATCCAAAAGAACCACCTTGAGGTTCGCTTACAAGATGTAATTCCCCGAATGCATTAAGATTTATGAATTTAGGTTTAGTACTAGTAGTTAAACTCGGTTCCTTGGTTCACTTTCTAGCGTTGTTTCTACACACAATTGCTCCACGGAATCCCTCCGCAAGGTCTCGTGTTTTCTACTTGTGTAAAGTGTCGAGAACGATTACGTATTCCCTAACTTATACTAGATTTAGATCAATTAACAAATCAATTTAGCGTGCACTCCAAACAATCTATCAATCAATCATGAATGAATAAACATTCCTATTAGTAAAAACAATCGATAATCATGTGAAAAACCTCAAGATAGAATTGAAACAAAACTCAAATCATGAATTAAGAACTAGGAATTCATCCTCAATCAATAAGAAAATTAGCTACTCATGCTTTTGAAATTCACACGAATAATAATTATTAAAAGGAGAATTTTCAAGTTCACACAAATAATTAAAAGAAGAATTTTGAAAACAAAAACACAAGTATTGTGTGTAGAGAGAGGTGTAAAAGATGTAGAAAACTTCTCTATTTATAGGCTTCAATATTCTCCAAATCTTCCAAGGATTAGAATCCTTCCTTTTCCTTTAGCAATTCAATTTCCAAATCCAAGCTTTTCTCAACTCTTCCACCTTCTCTTTCCAAATTTGAGCCCAATTCTCCATCCAATTCCTAGTCCAAGTCTTCACACCCATGAGAGAAGTCCATAGAAAATTCTGGATTTTTTGGCTCATTTAAAAACGGTATTGTGGCTCAATCCGACCGGAATAGTCGCTCGAAAGTTGTCGCCATGATGGAATATTCCGTCCAAGATTCTTAAGTTAACGGCATAGGTCAAACTAACAACCAACCGTTAGTCAATGGTCAAAGGGGGAAGGAGAGTCGGACTCCGGTTAGCTTCGACTCGGCTAATCGGGCTTACTCACTGAGTCGATTCTCGAGTCACCGTTGCTCTTACTGACTTGATTAATTCAAATAACCTGAATCGGTCATCAAACTCGGTTAGGATCGGTCTTCGGCGGGTGCGAGTTGACTCGCCGGTAGGAAATTTGGCGAGTTTCGGTGACATGAGACTTCCTACCGTTGTTTGACCATTCTCTTCACCCGTAACACACCTAAGCATACATCTAACACATTCATACCAATTTCCTCTTCTTCCGCCTAGTATTAACACACAGAACACCATTTTGCAGCCTCACACAACTCACATTCATTGCAACAAGAACAAGCCATAAACCACTCCCCATCTTGTCTCCTCCAAGGCTCCTAGGTGAAACTCAAATGCAAAGGTCATTGAAGCAGCACCAACACTACTAAACTATTCCTCCATATTCTCAGGCACTGTTCCATTGCAACTCCATTAGCAAAGCTCTCGATCACTACTTCCCGGCAACATCATACTTCCTCAGTATTGCACTCATCATAAGCAGCTCAAGAACCATCTTCTGCAATATCTTGCACAGCATCACTTGCTCTTTGTTTCTCCCTGTGTTGAATAACAGCTCAACCGAGCTCAATTTCCCTGAGTTCTTCAAACCCATTTTCCATTCACACTAGTACAAACCTTCACATTGGCCACACTTAATCACCGTGTCCATAGGCTTTTGGTCACGGATTTTTTTCACTCCAAAAATGTGGCATCAGGTGCCGTGACAAAGAGGTACCTTTATGGCTACATAAATTTTGAGTGGCTATAAAATATGATTTACCATGGCCATAACTCTAAAACCGTGTCTATATGGTACTCATTTTTTTTTGTAGCTAAGCATTTTCACTATCACCATGGACATAGGATCCTTATAGACACACAATTTGATTATATGTGACTAAAGTTTACCTTAAAGTCACGTGAATTTTATTATAGCCGTGGCCTTTGTCATCAATTGGACACGAAATTAATTTTATCATGGCCAATTCATGAGTTGCAGCCACACTAATTTTTCTTAACCATGGCCATCTCTATCATTTGGACACATGAAAAATAATTTAACATGGCTAATACATGACTTGTAGTCACGTTTAATCTATAGTACCATGGCCATCGATATTTTCGGACACGTGATAAACATTTTACATGGCCAATTAATAAGTTATGGCTACTAAGAATTTGTAGCACCGTGGCTAAAACTTGCCAAAGACACATCAAATGTTATCAACGTGGTCATTGTTCATTTTTTGGACACGAGAGGATACAACAAACCATGGCAATAAACTTTATAAAATGACACAAAAATGTGGCAAATATTAGCTCTTAGCCACTCAAATATTGCAATTTTCATAGCTCAATTTATTGAATGGCCATTGTTTAAAATCTAAATGGTGGCGTGTTTTACATTCAACCACAGTATTGGCCAATAGTGGCCACTTCTTTCGATCATGTGTATCAAACCTCACCTTAATAACCATCCACAAAAATTAATCACACTACAATTAGAATTGAACCAAAATAATTTTATTAATCATATGATCAAACGTCTTAATTTCGATCAACTCGCAATAACCTTAAGAGATAACGAAATTTCAATGTGAGATCTACAAGTTTAAACATCCAAATTCTACGGTCCTCGACTATTTCTCTTAATAATTAGGCTGCTATCTTGAGTCTCTTGCTGGATCTCCGAGACTTCAGTTCCCCACTCTTTGTATTTGAAGGTTTCTTCTTCTTTCTCTTCTTAGTGTTTAGGTCGGCATCATGTTCATCAGGGGCTGAAAGTTCATCATGTCGGCATCATGTTCATCGGAACCAAAGTGGGCGCTCTAGCGCAAGCAAGTGGATGTTTAATTATGGAAACAAACCATGTTAACAGTTATATGCTCAGGATCAACAAGGTAATAAACCATGTATAATAAAGCAACTTACAGTAGAGCAACATATCACAAACTCTTTAGGCCAAGCTACTACTGATTTTTCAAAGATCCTCTCTTGTTTTGAGATGAGTAGATGGGATTGGCAAACAATGATTCTTGAATATCGATTTTTCAACCGTCACTCGACACAATCATCCTTGAGCTCATCTCCATGTACTAACCGACCGGCACCGATGGAAGAATGCTATCCAATGCAATGATATTTCTTAGTGAAGCATGAGCTAGTTTACATTTACCACCAATCTCAAAAACATATATGCTATATTGACATCAATGATTCAACTCTCAAAACAATATATACTTAAATACCCGTGAAACGGACATACCGTTGAAAGTTCGGTTTTGTCTTTCGATTGAGGCTCTTTCGGAGAATTAAAGGGGCGAGATGCTCGAGATGCAAGAGACTTTTGTTTGTGTTTTCCGGGACCATAAACAGATGTTACATTAACATCAACAAATGGAACTCTCAAAACAATATATATTTAAATACTTGGAAAAAGAACATACCATTTGGAGTTCGAACTGTCTTTCAATGCGGTAGACTGAGATATGTGTTGAGATTCAGAGTACTTTCTATTTGTATTAGATTCCCGCCTTTCAGTCGAAGAATTGTTTCTAACAGGGGCCTCGGGCATAAGTGACTTCTTCCGAGTTCTCTCTAATAGGAGACTTCTATAGAGTGCGGTTGACATATTAGATACTTCATTTTTATTAGGATATATATACTTGATCAAAATTACTTAGATGATGTTAAACATACCCGTTCCTTTTTGCTCTTGGTTTTTTTCTTTTTCAATACTCCTTGAGATTTTAGCTGAGACACTAAGCTACTCATCATTTTTGCCTGCGCATTCATTGCTTCCTTCATTTCCTTTATTTCTTCATCCTTCCTCTCTCTCCATTTGGTTCACGCGTCTTTCATCATCCAATTGTTTCTTGATTCAATGTGCTCCTTGGACGCTCCTTTCCGTGGCAGGTGCCAATATGTTGTTGGAGTCACTCCCTTGCACGCACATCTTACACGCCCACCATGTTCTTCCCCAAACACAAGTGTGATAGAATCGGTGCTGGTTTTTTCGTCAAAGTTCCATCTTCCAGCTGCTTATCAAACTCCTCCTGCACAAAAAATTTAGGGGATTAAAAGTGTTAATCAATTAAAACCAACTTATTTGCACATTTACTCAAGCACAGAACAAATAGCTAGGTAGTTTCAGTCGTATTACAAGTTGCGCTGCCTTTTCCCTAACATCATCGTCATCGTATTCTCCATTTTTGTTTTGATGTGCCTTCCTCCACAGTAAAGACCGTGAAGGATTTTCATCTTCACGAATCTCTTTTTTTTTAATCTAGCAATTATCAAATAAACAAGCCTAATATTAGATACATACTCTTCATATCATTAGATGTACTCTTTAATTAAGCATACAAGCTAACGGGACATTGGTGTATGGAAGTAATACTAATTTTTTATAAGAAACTGGACTTACTAATTTTTCCAACAGCCCAGAATACCCTGCTCTTCCCGTCCTATGGTTATATTTGTGGTTCTCACGCGCCTTAACTCCCTTACTGGACAATTCCTGAGCATACAGATTCAAAGAATTTCATTCATAAGAAAATTATACTAATAGATGGAATTAATATCAATAATAACACTAAAAAGTGTAATATACAACCTTGCATTCATCAGACAGCCTCCACTTTACGAACTTGTCCCAGTGTTCTTGGTTAACAATAACACGATATTGTTTAGGAACCCTATTAAGTTTAGCAGGTTTACCCAAATTGGGCACTATAAACTTTACATACAACTTTCTTCTGAAGTTGCGCAAATGTTCACCAAAATATTTCATAATTTTTCCTCTCATAGTCTCCTCAATTTCATAAAACCGCTTTGCCAAAATATGAGTCGGATGTTAATGCCGGGGTAACCCAACAAAAAATTAATAACAAATATAATATTAAATTTGAATATAAATCAGCATATACATACCAACAGTTCGTGCCATAACTTATCCCTCAACACTGACTTCACTTCCTTCCACTTCAAGTGCTTGAGACCAACGTCTCGACGTACCAATATACCCATGTAACTAGCAATTTCAGATTTATACTCCCCTTAAATCGACCAAGTTTATCAAATTCTATCACGTGTTTCTTGCCTTTATATTTTTCTTCAAACTTCTTAAGTCTTGTTAAACCTCGAACGGTATTCTCCTCGGACTCTATTGTATTGTTTGGAGCCCCGTGTCTTTTATAGTTTAAAAACCCAAAATAAGAGTAAACATGGTGTAAGAGTATACTCATTCTACTTAAGTCCAAAACAAACAAGATAGTATAACAGATCGGACATTACCCGGGATGTTCGGGACTTTCGGTAGATTCATCATCGAACGAGCTATCACCATCGGAATCGGAGCTATCAACATCGGAACCGGTGCCACTACCATCGCTATCTTCGCCTTCATCCTCTGACGTCCTACATTCGCAAAGCTTGAACCTCCAAGGCTGCGGTCTCATTGTCGACATACTCATCATCATCATACTCATCTCCCAACTTGGAATTCTCGTGCGTAGGCATATCAGAAACTGCATATACATATATATGATTCAATCAAATATGGGCTAAATTCTTTTTAATCAAAAGTCTAAAGTTAATAAGCTAGACACAAGCAAAGAATTATATTATTGGTTGCATATATTTCATTCTTGTATACGCTTGCAGTAACATCAAACAGATACTCGATCCAAAAATCGAGCATAATGATGATTTGATTATAAAACATGATATTATGTCATAACATTTGAGTTGATGAACAGGTCTGGTATTCAATATAACATTCAATTAAAATGGTCTTGATTATGTCAGTACTAACTTGGATGAATGCTCCTCCTGATGATAGTATTTTGGGAAAAAACTATAACTATTTTGTAACAAAGAAAAAGGAAAGCACAGCTTGAATTCTCCTTTCATACTGCTAGCATGACAGTTAATAAAAGTAATAGTATGCTTAGGTGCAAGAGCAGGATGCGGTCTCAGAACATCAAAAGAAAAAAAATTATAAATAAAAATTAGTTGTAACTTGTAACAAGTGTTACAGAAATAGAAAATTAACGTTCATAAATACAACAAAGTAAGAAAGGTTTAATAAAACTAGTAATGACACCAGATCCAAACAAATAGCAAGAATGGCCAGTTAAAAATTTTGTACCTAATACGCTAAGGCACAAAATTGACACATCATTTTTCCCAATTCAAAAATGATAGTTATTACCCACCTAAGATTAAGACTTAGCAAGAGAAAAAATCACCTTAAGATAACGAAGAATGCTCAACCCCAACCCGCAAACAATCAAGTAACTCCTCGGTTCATTTACTTCTAAGTTCGAAAAAATTAAATGGACAAATTCCAAAAATAATCTCAAGATAGATTGAAACTCGTAGATACTCATAAGGTGCACTTTGATATTACCATACTTAATGAAAATGTACATCCACACTCGAAAATTTGATCGAAGGTAGTCTAAAAGTGATCACATAGGTATTCTGAAACCTCAAACTTCTATTTGATGTCTTTATAACAGTTAACAGTCCTAACCAAACCTATCCAAAAAAATATAAAACTATTGTATCGAACCAATTGTCAGGTGACTTATGTCCATGAGGGTTTTTCTAACAACCTCGAGTCAGAAAAATGATCACTCATTGAGGTTTTTACTAGAGCATTGAAAGCACTCAAGCAAGATTCCAGTTCAAACATGCACAAAGACCTTAAAAAATCAAAGAGCAACCTATGTGTAGAACACTCTGTGTATGCACAGTCATGAAATATACATATATACTCTGGAAATTCATGTATTTAGATACTCATTCTAATAAATAAATTATGCATAAAGATCCCAAGCATAACATAGGAAAAGCTTAAACATGCATATATGTATCTAGACTAAACACTAGAACAATGGGTAATAGATTCATCCAGAAGTTCCCAAGAGAACACCAGTTTTCTTCTTAATAAGACATAAATAGGTGCATAAACCCTGCTGCCAATGAATCAAATATGAAAATAATCTATCAATTTAATTGCTTTTCTTACACACCTTGATTTATGTTCAGAAATTAGATGCATAACTAAACACTAAAAATTGACTATTTTTTATAAAATCTCAGTATCCACATATATTCCCTTCTGTCAGAAACCAATAACTAAAATAAGAATGTAGAGCAACATCTGAAGTACCAATTTCTCATACTAATAAAAGAAAAAAAAAAACTAAAACACGGAAACTAAAATCAATTAGGGTTTTTTTGAGTCAAAAATTAACCTTTGAATCAAAAATTAAGAATTAGGGTTTGAGTCAAATCTTAACCTTTGAATCAATTGGGTCTGAATCAAAAATTAAGATTTGAATAACTAAGCTTTCTAGACGAAGGAAAAATTGAGAACAAGATCTACCTTTGTAAGCTTTAGCTGAAATCGGATGCAATTCTTCATCATCTTAGGGCTCTTTATATAGTCGAACAGTTGAATAATCCCGCCTAAAAGATTTTGCATTTGATTTTCATCCCGCTCAAAATTATTTAGGGTGAACGAAAAGATTGAGTTTCATCTACGATTTCTTCTTTCGGAAAAAATCTCCTAAGAAAACACCATTTGATTTTGATCCTACGGTAGAGCTAAAAATATTTCCAAAATTTAGAAACCTTATTTCCCTTTTTCTCTAACAAATCTCAAACTTTCCCTGATTTGATGAACAAAAACTTTATCTCCTTCGACTTAGTTATCTCTAGGTCTCTCCGCTCTGTAACTTTGGTTGAGGAGGAAAGATAAAAGAAAAAGAAATTTGCTGTGTTGCAGGGCGTAAGATAAGAGGTGCTTGTCTATTGATCTAACTAATGGTTGGGCTGATGATAACTATCTTGCACCGTTAGATTTACTAAGGACATCCTATTCGATGTATGTGGAAATTACATAATTAAAACCTTAAAACCATAATGGACTTGGGCTGGACCGGTGGGTTAAACCATGTGATCTAAAAATATTAATCAAGACATTTTGTTTTCTTTATTTGGAACAAAGTAAATTTAAATTGCATTGGATTTTATGGATAATTAGGAAAATAAGTGTGGATCCAGTAATGTTAGGGGAAAATTGAGGAAAATTGGAATACATATAATCAGGCGTGTAATCAGTTATATCGATCCCTATTTGATAATTTCGACAATGATCTAAAGGTTCCATGGAATAACCAAAGATTGTGTACAGTTGGAATGAATTTGCGATAATCATTCCTAACGAGTATCATCTGTAATCTTGACCAGAATTGTGGATAGTTTGATTGAAGTGAATGAAAATAAATGGATAGACCAAACATAGTGAGTATATTCAGTCATAATGACTATGATCTAGTGATGTTCGATTTATGTAAAATTGTGAATAGTTGGATCAAAGTTGTTAAGAATTGGTCATAGCAAGTACATTCATGTAGTCTTATGGGCATATTAGGGACAATTTGATTGAAGTATTATGGAAATACATATGGATAAACCATCCATAACGACTATATTGAGTCATAATGACTATGATATAGTGATTTTCGATTTATGCAAATTTGTGAATAGTTTGATCAAATTTGTTGAGAATTGGTCATAGCAAGTATGGTCGAGTAATCTTCTTGGAAGATTGCGGGAAATTTGATTAAAGTAGATGGAAATACAGGGATAAACCGGCCATAACGAGTACATTCAGTCATAGCGACTATGATCTAGTGATTTTCGATTTATGCAAAATTGTGAATAGTTGGATCGATCAAATTTTTGATAATTGGTCATAGCCTTGATCATGTTACTAAATTTTGATATAAAATTATTGTTTCTTAAATTTTGATCGATTAATCACTTGAAATAAAATGTCTAGCCTTGATCATGTTACTAAATTTTGACGAAAAACTTCTAAATTAGAAAAGTTGAAGTTACAATTTCTTCAGTTTTTCTCGAACTCATTCGAACTTGATCAATTTTTCGTTTGAAGTGTCGAGTCTTGATTATGTAACTAAATTTTGACCCAAATCGCCGCAATTCTAAACGATAAAATTATTGTTTCTTGATTTTTCCCGAACCCGTTCCGACTCGGTCAAATTTTGAAATAAAATGTCTAGCCTTGATCATGTTACTAAATTTTGACGAAAAACTTCTAAATTCGAAAAGTTGAAGTTACAATTTCTTCAGTTTTTCTCGAACTCATTCGAACTCGGTCAATTTTTCACTTGAAGTGTCGAGTCTTGATTATGTAACTAAATTTTGACCCAAATCGCCTTAATTCTAAACGATAAAATTATTGTTTCTTCAGTTTTTCCCGAACCCGTTCCGACTCGGTCAAATTTTGAAATAAAATGTCTAGCCTTGATCATGTTACTAAATTTTACGGAAATCTTCTAAATTCGAAAAGTTGAAGTTACAATTTCTTCAGTTTTCCTCGAACTCATTCCAACTCGATCAATTTTTCGTTTGAAGTGTCGAGTCTTGATTATGTAACTAAATTTTGACCCAAATCGCCTTAATTCTAAAGGATAAAAGTACTGTTTCTTCAGTTTTGCCCGAACCCGTTTCGACTCGGTCAAATTTTGAAATCAAATGTCTAGTCTTGATCATGTAACTAAATTTTGATACAAATCGTCTCAGTTCGAAAGGATAAAGTTCCAATTTCCTCATGTTTATGAACGAAACTCGACAATTACCCCAATATTGGCTGCCATATGCCATGTAACCCCAATATTTAACAAAAAAAAACCTCTGCATTTTTTTTATTGGTGTCAGTCAATCCTAGTCAAGGATCATTGAAAATAAAAGACCAAAGCCTTTACTTTTTTTATTGGTGTCAGTCAATCCTAGTCAAGGATCATTGAAAATAAAAGCCAAAGCCAATACTTCTGCCTTGTACGCCCCCAACTAAAAGAAAGATATAAAAAAAACAAAAAATTGTACGCCCAACTAAAAGAAATAAAGAAGGGAAAAAAAAAAGATAAAAAATTGACGCGTGTCTTTGATGAAAACGATGTGAAAATAGTTTTCTCCTCCACAGGACAGTCTAGATCTAGCGTATTCATCCTCATCTCTATCTTAGGTAGCAGATTTCTCCTCCATCTGATATTTTGCCAGAAAATTAGGGGTTATTCATTGAAATTTTGATCTACAATTTTGGAAATATATCGTCATCGCCGTAGGATGATGGTGTTGAACGGAAGAAGAATATCAAGCGGTAATAATCTCAGTCAAAAATCTTTCGATTTGAACCCTCACAATTTTTGGGCGGGATGAAAATCAAAAGAAAATCCTTTTGGGGGGATTATTCCCTCTTGGTGTTTTGGAATAGCTATAAATCTCAACCCTAAAATCAACTAAGAGATGTTAAGAGATAAAACTTATTTGGGGAATTATCGAGGTCAAATACAAAGAAGGTATATCCTTTTTATGCTTATCTATAGCTAAATAACATATGATTTTTGATTTGAAATTGGGTTCTTATTTAGAGTGACAGATGGTGCATCTTGAGATTATTTTGTTATTGTTTTCGATTTCAATCAAGTTCTATTAAGGTTATACTTGATTACAAACATTGCCCTTTTTCTCGATTTATTAAATCTTCAATATTTGTTGATTAATGTGTATTTTATCTCATAGGACTAAAATCGAAGAACGAAAAGTTGAAGAAATTGGGGAAGAAAGAAAAGTTGAAGAAATTGGAAGAAAAGTTGAAGAAATTTGGGAAGAAAGGTAAATTTCTGCTTATTTTTTGATTTACAACTTTGATTTCAATCAATTTCTCTCGCAAAATCTGTTAATAAGTTGATTATTTTGTAGTCTTCAGATTAGAAGCTCATAAACTATTCATCTGGGAACAACCGATATCTTGACATACTCAAAGCAAAGCTCAACAAAGATTAGAACCCATATTCTTTGAGTCTGCGAGACCAAATGCACAATTGCATTAGCTAGATAGTTTAGTTGTAATCTGAGTTTACATGTGATATGAATCATGTTGACTGAATGCATTAGATTATTGAATCGAGGCAAATCTTTGGAAGGTTAAATTTTAACTGGAGCATCTATTGTGTTCTTCTCTGGTGTTTGTTGAAACTCTATGAAAAGTTAGTTCCAGAGCATGGAGATTTAACTAACTTATTGGGTATATTCTTGCAGGATAATCACATGCTTATGAGATTTAACTAAATTTGTGTAAGGTCTTGATTAGATGTCTTACAGACCTCTGCTTATGTGAATCGATGTTTGAGGAAGAGGTTCCATTTTTCTCGATTTCATGAAATGGGTATATTCTTGCGGGTTAACAATGATAGCCCTTTAGTTTATCTTAATTGTGTATTACTAAGTTGTACTTACGGACTCCGTCTAAGCTCTTCTTATCAAAGTATTTAGCTAATTTTTATTCTTATCAATAGGGTTCTTATGGAAACAAGTTAGCGGCTGCAGATCGTGTAAACAATTACTAAGTTGTCCATATTCAATTGTCTTATTTTAATCCTTTCAATTGTTGTCGGTTTTGTTGTTGTTTGATACTACAATTGCGAGCCAGATTGTTTCAAATTTTGCTTTTAGAAATCAAAACAGTCAACCCCATTAAGTTTAAGTCAGCGGTAATAATACACTCAACTCCTGAACCCTTAGAAATGGTTGATCATCGACTTGACTTAGTTAAAAACAAGCCTGATTCTTGATTCAATTTCCAAAGCTTTGAAATCAAATTTGTGGTATTTGTTTTTTATTGTATGCCAATATGCCATTTTTTTTCCTTCTTTTAAATGGGGTTTGCTTTCAAATTGATTGACACTATGGTGGCCGTCCGCTGGCCGGTGTAGGGTGGAATCAACTTATCCAGAAGCATGGAGGGAACACAGTGCTGCAGAGCCACTGTGTTAATCAAATTTTGTAGGGTGGAATCAAATTTTTTTTTAGCTAAGCATTGTGTTTCAGTTAGAATGCCACTTGGAATTGATGCTTTGAAATGTCCGGAATCCCATAGATTTAGGTTTCCACTTGGGAATGCTTGCGTTGCATTCTAGCATGGTATAATGCATTCTGTATTTTTATGTTAATTATGTTTGTTATTTGGAGTTTGCATGTCCAGAAGTTTGCGATGCTAATGCGATTTGTATGCTCATAGCAGGCCTACCTTCTTTTCTTCAAATCAACTTGTTATCTTCTCATTTCAGGGGAATTTGGCAATTACATGTGTCAATGTTATGTGTATTTGCTGATTGATAGAGCTTAACGACTAGATATTATATGCTTCAACGATGTTGATACAACTCTTCTTGGAAACACGTTTTTGTTGTTACAATCTTTGGCTACATTCATGTGTTTTTGGAATCCTTCTATTCCGTTTCATGGGTGTCATTATTCGGCGTGAAAGCATTGAGTTTCAGTTCCGGGGATTATGAACTTTAGACAATAGTGTGACTGTACTAGGAGAGCGTATTTAGTGATTTGCTTTATATATAATACCATCGTGCGCTTTCGAGCATTTTCGGTTAAGACCTCATAAAGAATTTGAAAATTTGCAATGATAAAATTCTTAACTTTTTGCAACAGATTCTTTGTTTCGGATCTAATTTCTACTAAATCAGCACGTTGAGACGAGGAGAGAAAAGCCACAAAAGGAAGGCGGTTTTTAAAGAATCACTAAAACTCGATTCAAATTTACTTATAGGTATGTTATCAAGCCTTGCTTTACTTAGATATCAGCATTTGGCCTTTTGCTTTAGGCGACTCTTTAGTTGCTCATTTTCATATTCGCCGCCGCACTATGAATTGGCCACTTGTTCAAACTCTTTGCATTATAAATAGTACCACTTAGAATCATCTTATTATCATCCAGTTCAGTTTGCTCCCCATCTTCTCCGGATTGAGTTTTCCAAATCTTGAAATGACACAATATACTTGAAAGTACTAGACCAATTTTCCCGAGTTAATAATGGATGTGTGATTATGGGTTTGTGTGGAATGATTATGGGTTTCTATGAGGAAATTGCATATGGCCTGTTTCATATGTTATTGCCATGTTTGTCTATGTAGATTTTTTATGTTTCAAATGGTGCTGAATTTATTAGTAATCAAGACTTGTATGTCTAAATTGTCAAGTGAGGGGATAACTACTGATTTGAAATGAAACATATTTATTAGTTATTGCTAATCTTGTATTTCCGAATTTATTTATCGGTTTTGCTTTCATTGGAGTACAACCGATGTAATTGATCTACTGGTTCTCTTTGCGTTTCGGAATGGATAAATCATGGATGAGTGCGCGGAACGAAGAAACGCTATGGAGAAGGAGTCGCGGCATTTCGCGGTATCTTGTCAACCATCTCAAGGAGGAGGGTGAGACACATGATGAATTTCTTATCTTTGTGTCCATGTACGGATTGTTTAAATCTTTGTGCATGCTCGATTGGTGACGTAGAAGATCATTTATTCGTAAATGGAATTGATCAAACGTATATTATTTGGAATAAGCATGGGGAAAAGGATGAGGCAATAACTAGTAGTAGGCATGTTAACGTCAACAATGGTATGCACGCTGAATTTGAAATGGGATCTCCCAATCGATGCTCCAGACGAAGATTTTGGAAAGGGAACTCCCACCGATGCTCCGGACACTATAGATATGATGCGAGGCTGCGAAGAGTTCGCAGATGACCCTATAAAGTTTAAAAATTACTTGAAGATCTTTGAAAAGCCCTTATACAAAGGATGTCCCAACTTCACAAAGTTGTCTGCAATTGTGCAGTTGTTCAAGTTGAAGAGTAAGCACGGTGTATCGGACATGTTTTTTAATGAATTGTTACCCTTGTTAAAGGACATGCTTCCCAAAGAAGGTAATTTAATGGCGAGGAGTACATATCGGGCAAAGAAAATATTGAAAGCAATGGGTTCGGGGTACACAAAGATACATGCATGTATCAACAATCGCATTCTTTATTGGAACCGGTACAAGGATGAAAAAGTGTGTCCTACTTGTAAAGCACCCAGATGGAAAGTTGACAGGATGGTAAAGTGTACGAGAATGTTCCGGCAAAGGTATTGTGGTACTTGACATCATCCCAAGATTTCGGCGGTTGTTTCAATCGAGGCCTACAACGAGAAGATTTGATATGGCACCATACCACTAGAAACAAAGACGGTGTTTTACGTCATCCGGCACTCACATGCTTGGAGAGAGATAGATAACAATTTCCCAGAAATTAAAGGTGATCCAAGAAATCTGCGATTAGCTGTTTCGGCTGATGGAGTTGATGTAAACACAGGCACCAAACATCACAGTGTATGGCCAATTTTGGTTGTGATTTATAACCTTCCTGTAGTTGCAGGAAATCCCACACTACACCCCTTACTCAGTTTTGCTTAATTAATTCATTGAAAGATGTATGATCAAGAATATTTATTGATTGATTTCATGAACTGTCTACACAGGAAAATAGAATTACACTTAGCAAATAAAACACTCTTAAACTTTCTCTCTCCTAATGACTTGCTTAACCCTTCCAAAAGATCTCTCCCTTACAACAGATTCATTCAGCCCTTTATATAGGGTAATATCTAGTGGATGACAACTAAGCTATCCTTTATTTTCGAATGTCTCGCGAAGTGTCGCAAATGTGCAAATATTCAATCTCGCGACACTTCTTAACCCTCGCCAGGTTTTATGTCTTTCAATTGTTTTGTGTGTCGTTATTCATCGCGTCGTTTATTTTAGCTATCTGCGACTCCCTCGCGACACCGTCGTTTATTAATCCCGCGAACCTTGTACGTTGCGATATTATGATCCTACATCTTGCCTCTTTTTCCTTGAATATTGCTTAGCGAGCGATCTTTAAGGAAAAATCCATTGTTGTAACGATCTTTGATTTTTGTTGATGAAGGAACGAGCGGAAGAATATTTTCTTGAAAAGTACGTACTTGCCTCTATTCTTTTGGCGAAGTTCTGAAGCTTCTTTGTATATATGAAGTGTCATTTCTTGCCTCAGGGGTTACGGAAAATAATCAATCCCGCAAGCTCTTCTCGCCTGTTAGGAAATATGTTGTGCGATGTTTGGATCCTACTAAAATTCCTTTCATCAGGTTTCCTTGGATTTAGTAGTGACCGTTTACACGTGTCTATATTCACCTCTTTTACCGGTGCATTTAATGTTATCCGGTCGTAACGTTTTTTCTCATCTATTTTATAGGAGCGTCCCCTGTGAAGAATCTCCCTTTTCCTTTTCGTCTTCTTCATCGTCTGCAAGTGTTCTTCTTCTTCATCGTTCTGCAAGTGTTTGCCTGTTATTTTCTCTCACCGTCTTCTTCACCACTTTTACTATTTCCTACCAGTTGTTGTTCTCATGGCGTCCAGGTTTGTTAATCTTGCCATATCTGACTGATTTTGTGGTTGATTAATTTTGAGATTAGCTTTTCTTGTTAAAATCACACTTTGGTATGATTAACTTTGTAATTCTCTTTCTGCCATTGTTGTTTAGCAAGAACCAACCCAAAACTAAATTCACCGTGAAGAACCCTCTTCTTTCTTTGGGCTCGCCGCTGAAACCTACTTTGCAACAAGAATCCCTTGCGCAACCAAAGCCCTCTTCGCGAGCAAAATCTATGGCTACAAAAAGAAAGTCTCATGAGTGACAAGGTATTTAAGAAACATTTGTTTTTTATTAACAATATATTGTTGCCTCTTTGTTTCTTATTTAACTTGTTATTCGCAGGATGATGGAAATATTGACAGAACTCCTAAAAGACTTCGCCAACCCAAGCCTGTTACTCCCGACGTTCCATTTCCTTCTTTCAAACCTTCGTCTCCTGCTGCGAAATCTTCGCAAGATAGTTTTGTACCTCCTTCCTGTGGTAACATTACCAGCGACAATATTCCTATACCTCAACTCCTTATAGACCAAGTTCCCCATAATAGCCCTACTACAAACAATCCTGCACCTCCTCCTGTTATCAATGCCCCTACTATTTCTCCAATCACTTCCCTTCCTGAAACCTCCTCTTTTCCTGAGGCTCCTTTGACAAAGGATGACTCGTCTTCTTTTGTTGAGCAAATTCCTCTAACGGCAGAAAATTTGGAGGGGATAGATGTGGCCTTTAAGGTTCTTTCAGATCTCGTGAATGATGTCAAAAAGACTTACGCCGATCTGTCAAATCCAACGTCTGCGAGATTTTAAGTAAGCACCTTGGTCCCCGATAAGGTCTCGCAAGCATCTTTAATTCAAGAGATTAGTAAGTCAAGGATGATCTCCTAGTTATGACCGCGAAGTGCAATAATCTCCACCTTGAAAATCAGAAATTTCACAACATCTCGCAAGATCGTGACAATCTTTACAGGAAAAATGAGGAGTTAAAAGGTATACTCGCAACTCCCTCCCTTTTTTTTTTTTTTTTTTTTTTTTTTTTTTTTTTTTTTTTTTTTTTTTTTTTTTTTTACAACTCAAACTCCCTGTTCGTCCTCCAAGCATTAAACCAGAAACGAATAATGGAGATATATCAAACGGAGTCTGTCGTTGAAGAAGTTCGAGTGGAAAGAGATGCTTGGATGGAGCAATATAATCTCTTAGATAATCTTCACACCTATGCAAACATCAAATAAATAACTTGTCTAAAGAGAATTTTGATTTATCGCAAAAGCAAGACTCATTAAGTAATGACTTATCTCGCCTCTCTTATTCTTTGACTAAAACTAATTTGGAGTTGGAAACTTTATCAGATGAGAATCGAATTCTTTCTCAAGAGAAACGCTCTCTGTTGAATAAGGTGGCGAGCTACTCGCAGCAGTATGATGCTTGTCAAAAATTATGTGAAGAACAAGAACAAGCTAATCATACTTTGAAAAAATTATGTGAAGAAATCACCGCCGAGAGAGATAAACTTATTCAAGGTAGAATAACTTTGAGTGTTAAGGCGAAGCAATTCCAAGAACAATGTGCCAAATTAGAAAAATCCAACTCTACTCTTGCGACCGAAAATTCCATACTTGTTTCCAATGAAAAGAACTTGCGATCTCGACTGAAAGGCTTAGTTGGAGATTCATTTGATGATGCCATGGACTGTTTGGGGAATAACTTCGCGGCTTTAGTTCAACATCTTACTTCTCAAAAGGAAGGTAGTCAAATTATTTGACTATCTTAATTTATTTATTTATTCCATGAATGCTTTATTATCCTAGAAATGCCAATAATGTTCGATAAAATTTTCTTTGATCTTGTATATTTGTTATGCAGACTCTGAGAGAAAACTTCGCATCACTATCACCACCCTCAGGTCTGATTATTCTAAAATTCGCAAGGAAAACGGGCTACTCGCTGCGTCTCTTGCTCGTTCTCGCGACCGTGCAGAACGAAGGTTTGATTATATGTCTTATTGTAAGGACATTGATAGTAAGAATCGTCAAAAGGCACTGCTTCGTCAATTCCCTCTTAAAGCGGAGGTTCTTGTGAATGATATTTTGCTGTCGAAGTCTCTTGATCCTATTCATGTCGATCCTTTGGAAGTGAGTGATGATGAAGTCCCTAATTCTCCAGATAGTGATTATGAATATGAAAGCGGCGAAGATCTCCCTTATAAGGAAGTTGTCGACGAAGATCCAAATAGAAAAACTCCTGATGAAAATCCAGTAACTGGCGAGAACGAAGGTGATGAAAACATTTCTGATGAAAATCCACCAACTGACGGAGGCGAAGTTGATAAAGGCGGAGAAAAGTCTCAACCACCCTCTGTATTTGAAAATGCTGAAGTAGAGAGTTAAACTTTCTTTGTAATTTGTCGGAATTCCTTTTTGTTTGAATGACTTAACTCCTTGATTGATTAATTCCCATATTTCTTCCTTCCTCTTTTATTTAAGACAATCTCGCGAGCATGTTCGCTCATTGAATCTTTTATTAAGTAAACCCATCCCAATTAGGGACTTAATTTTAATTCTTCTCACTGCGACAAGGTCGCAGTCGCCCCATTTTCATGCAAAGGCCCATTGACCTTGCCTTATCATTTTTGTGTGGTCTTCCAAGTTAGACCTCCCTAATTAGAGGTCTTCCCACATACCTTTCATCGCGACAAAATCGCAGGACGTCTTTACACTTGCATGTAAAGACCCATTGATCTTGTCTTATCATTTTCCAAGTATTTTTGCCTCTGCAGGATGTTTTAGTTGCGACAATATGACAGGCCTAGATATCCTTGCGAGTATAAAGCCCCATGACATTGCCGTCTTGCGACGAAATCGCGGGGACGTCCGTACACTTTCGTGTAAAGACCCATTGATCTCGCCTTACCCGCGCGTTAGTATTATTGCCTCTACAGGATCATTTGCACAAATATGACAAGTCTAAATTTTCTTGCGAAAACATAGCCTTATGACATTTGCGTCTGTTTTGACACTCCCCCTAATGGAGAGCATCGCCCTTATCATCTCCCCGGTTGCCCCTTCACGGAGGCGAAACATCGGCCATACAAGACTAGCTCCTCCCATCCGGTCTTAACAACAACCAGTTGTTTTCGCAGCCTCTTATCCCTTATACCTATAGGGTTTATGGTTACGAGGCTGCACCCTAAGTGGAGTTTTCTTCGGGCGAGTGCAACGCATGCCAAGACTTGCCAAGAATGGCCAGGGTAGGTTCATCCATCCGGCACTCGGCTCAACCGTGTACCTCGGCGCCTTGAGCATACACGACTCCTTGGAAGAGACCCTGGTCGCCCAACCAGGTATAACCTTATATATATAGTTGGGAATCCAAGGTACCTCATCCGGGATAGGCTTTCATGGGCCCCAAATTTTCATGATTCGGGCTTCGGGAGCGGTGTAACCTTCCCCGAGCCATGTCGAGAGATACCCCTTATATGACGCACTTTAGGTCTTACATTTGCCTCTTACGAAATGTTATTCGCGAACTAGGGTGTACGCCATAAAGGTTCGTCCCATTCATTCATTCTTTTATTCAATCATTCTTCATCATTTGCTATTTTGCTTGCGAGATATTCGCCGATTCATTCATTTAATCATTCATTATCTCTTGTTGTTTTGTTAAGCCATTCATGACTTTTTGCTATTCTTATCATGAGATCTTCGCGGATTTTCTCTGCATTTTGTTGAATGTCGCAAATATTTTGCGAAGAAGTACTTTATCTTGATTCATTTTTCCTCTCCCCTTTTTACGGGTAATATTTCTTTAGATATAATCTATTCCATGGTCTACCCAA
The DNA here is from genome assembly GCA_023531295.1 of Papaver armeniacum. NCBI lineage: Eukaryota > Viridiplantae > Streptophyta > Magnoliopsida > Ranunculales > Papaveraceae > Papaver > Papaver armeniacum. Next base: position 9,314 of record JAJJWW010011307.1, on the reverse strand, counting down.
TCTTCGTCCCACATCTTTTCCTTCGGGATCCATTAATCTATATGCCCCAGTGCCAACTACCTCTTTGATGATATAAGGTCCATCCCATTTTCTCGCCAACTTGCCTCCATTTTCACGTTGATATATTGGTGTTTCGCGCAAAGCACCAAGTCTCTGGTTGGAATTCACGTATTTTGACACGCTTGTTGTATTCTCTAGCCGTCTTCGCCGATAATTCTCCATGTGTCGCAATGCCTTTTCTCGTTTTTCTTCCAGTTCATCCAACTTGATTAGGATGTTGCCTGCGCTAAGATTTTTCTCCCAAACCTCTTTTTTGGTTGTCGGGATCTTGACCTCTCGTTGGGAGTACCGTCTCAACTCCATAAGTTAAGCAAAAGGAGACATTCCCGTGGCTTCTCTTCTAGTTGTATTATAAGCCCACACCGCATTGTGTACTTGTTCGCACCATCCCCTATTGTGTCCTTCCAACTTTTTCTTCAATATATCGGCAATTGTTTTGTTTGTTGCCTCCGCTTGGCCATTAGCTTGCGGATATAATGGAGTTGATTTTCCACATCTTATCTCGAAATGCATTAAGCGGAACTCTATATTTTGCCCTTCAAACTGTTTCCCATTATCAGATACCAATTGTGCGGGGATCCCAAATCTGCATATAATATTTTCAAATATGAAAGTAAAAACATCCTTATCGCGAATGTGTTGGACCGCTTTCACCTCGCCCATTTTGTGAAATAGTCCGTTGAGACAATTAAGTACCTTCTTTGTCCTGTTCCTTAAAAAATGGTCCCACAATATCTAAACCCCATTTTCCAAAAGGCCACACACTTTTCGAAGAATTTAACGGTGCTCCGGGTGCATGTATCTTCTTCCCATGTCTTTGACAATCTTCGCAGCGTCTTGATATTGTTTTCGCGTCCTCATGCATATATGGCCAATAATATCCTTGCGTCTTTGCCTTATATGCCAAAGATCTCCCGCCGCTATGATTTCCAGCATCCCCGCTATGCAGCATCTTCAATATGGTTTCTCCTTCTTTCCTTGTTAGACATCGAAGCGAAGGTCCGTCGAAAGATCGCCGATAAAGCACGCCATCTCGTAATTCATAATTTGTTGCCCGGCTCTTTAACTTGTGTGCTTCCAATCTATCTCTTGGTACCTCTCCTTTCATTAAGTACGCGTGAAGTTCTACTCTCCAGTCTTCCTCGCGACATCGCATTTCATCTACCACCATCATTATATCTGCTTCTTGTTCTTCCTCTTTATTAATTGATGGCGCCCGATAGTGTACGTATTTTGATATTCCTCGCAGTCGGGTCTGTCATCATACTTGATATAAAGGCAAAAGCGTCTGCGAGTCTATTATCTCTCCTTGATATGTGCCTCCACTTTATTTTCGGTATTTGTGCTGACAACACTTCTACAAGTTTCCTGTATTTCTGTAGAGATGGGTCATTTGTAGCATACATCTCTGTTATCTGACGAATTGCCAATTGCGAGTCACTGGTAATCCTCACATTCTCCAGTTTCATTTCTATTGCAAATCGTAGAGCATGTATTATAACTTTCGTACTCCGCTTCATTATTGGTAGACTCAAATTCCAATCTAAAAGCAAAAGCTAACTTATTGCCTTCTGGCGAGATCACAACAATTCCCACTCCTTTACCTTCTCCATTTGATGATCCATCCACTAATATTTCCCACCGGTCCGGCTCAGTTAACAAATCTTTTGGATCTCCATGCTCTTCTTCTACATCCATCATTTCATCCACTGCTTCATCTTCCTCCAAAGGAAATTCTGCCAGAAAGTCTGCGACAACCTGTGACTTGGTTGAAGATAATATTTCATATTTGAGTTTGCAATGGCTTATTTGAGCATTCTATCTTTCGACTCTTCCTGATCTTTTTGAATTTTTCATTACTGACTCGATTGGTACCTTTGTTACCACCCTAACAGTATGTGCCTGAAAATATATGCGAAGTTTAAACGACGCATAGACTAACGCCAGGATTAGTTTTTCAATCTTCGAATAATTTCTTTCGGCAGCATTAAAAGTTTTGCTGATATAATAGATTGGTTTTTCTACTCCTGCGTCCGTTCGCAGTAAAACTGCACTTAAGGCATGCGAAGTTGTCGCGAGATATATTAATAATTCCTCTCCCCGGTTCTCGCTTACGCATAATGGATATATCCATTAAATGCTCTTTGATCCCTTGTAAAGCCTTTTCACATTCGTCCAGTCCACTTAAATTTCGATCCTTTTTCAAAACGCTGAAAAAATGTTTACACTTATCGATGACCGCGAGATGAACCTTCCTAGTGATGCTAACAACCCATTCAAATTTTGAACATCCTTTACTTGTCGCAGTGTCGGCATATCGCGAATCGCTTTTACTTTCTCCTCGGTCAACGTGTATTCCTTCCTTTGATACAATGTAACCCAAGAACTTCCCCGATGCAACTCCGAAGGTACATTTTTCTCACGATTGACTTTGATGTTGAAACGCCTCATTTGCTCAAAAATTTCTTTCAAGTCTCGCACGTGATCTTCTCGCCTTTTTACTTTTTACTAGCATGTCATCCACGTATACCTCTAGTGTTTTATGTATCCATTCTGCGAATACTTCTTCTACCATCCTTTGATACATTGCTCCAAAGATTTCGCAAACCAAACGGCATTTTAGTATAGCAAAGATAATCCTCTTGGAGCGAAGAAAGCGGTGTGCTCTTGGTCTTCCTCGGCGAGAGGGATTTGATTGTAACCTTTGTATCCATCCAAAGTGATGATACTCTTTCATTCCCCTACTGATTCGACCGGTTGTGGAATATCCGGTAATGGAAAGTTTGTCTTTAGGGCAAGCTTTATTTAGATCAAATAAATCAATACAAATCCTTATTCCCTTGTTCTTCTTTGGAACTATAACCATATTCGCTATCCATTCGGGATATTTTGCTTGTCTAATAATTCCCGCATCCGGATCTTCTACGGTTCTTCTTCTATCTCGAGGGTGATATCTTTTTGCTATCTTTCTAATTCTTTGTTTGAATGGCTTCACATTTTTATCAATTTCCAACTTGTGGCAGGCTATCGATGGATCTATACCGGGCATTTCATCCATATCCCACGCGAAGATATCTTTATAATCTCGCAGTCGGATCGACAGTTCTTTTCTCTTCATCCGCTCCCATGTTAGTTCCAATCTTTAGCATCTTGGGTTTTTCCTTAGTTCCAATATTCACTTCTTTGGTTTGCTCTGTCGCGACGTAACTGGCCTTCGGTTCTCCCATAGGGGTCGGTCCTTTTGGTTCTTTCGCAAGATCATTTTCTTCTCCCGAGATCTCGCTAGGTATGCCTTTTCCTTCCTTCGCTCTTATCATGTAAACTCTGAACTCTTCTTCTTCCTTAGCCGCCCTCGCCATCTTTTTGTAAGCGTGATAGAATATGATGTTCACCAGACTCCCTGTATCAATTAAAACTCCATTCACTACCCATGTTTTCACTGTGTTCTCTAATTCCTCACCTTCCTTATACGCGTTTATTGCGATCACCAGTGGAGATGTGTGATCCAAATTTTCTTTGGGTATTTCCCCCGCCGTGAATGTTATCTCTTGCTTTTCCCAATCCTTCAAAGGTGATGCGATTTCTCTATCCGTAACTTTCCTTCCTTCAAAATCCCGTTTGTGTATTCTTCCTCTGATATTTTCATGAAATTCATTAATCATTGCTCTTGTGTCTGTGCTGCATGCCATATCTTTTTCCTCTGCCTCATCCGATTTAAGATTTTCCTTTCTCATTTTCCTGATTCAAATAACTTTAATTGCAATCTTCTCTCTTTTACCAATGATTCTCCCTGTTTCTAGCGCATATGTAGTTGCAGGAAATCCCACACTACACCCCTTACTCAGTTTTGCTTAATTAATTCATTGAAAGATGTATGATCAAGAATATTTATTGATTGATTTCATGAGCTAACCTACACAGGAAAATAGAATTACACTTAGCAAATAAAACACTCTTAAACTTTCTCTCTCCTAATGACTTGCTTAACCCTTCCAAAAAGATCTCTCCCCCTTACAACAGATTCACTCAGCCCTTTATATAGGGTAATATCTAGTGGATGACAGCTAAGCTATCCTTTATTTTCGGGAATGTCTCGCGAAGTGTCGCAAATGTGCAAATATTCAATCTCGCGACACTTCTTAACCCTCGCCAGGTTTTATGTCTTTCAATTATTTTGTGTGTCGTTATTCATCGCGTCGTTTATTTTAGCTATCTGCGACTCCCTCGCGACACCGTCGTTTATTAATCCCGCGAACCTTGTACGTTGCGATATTATGATCCTACACTTCCACCGGGCCTGTGTATGAAGAGAAAGTTCATCATGTTGTCGTTGCTTATAGACGGTACGCCTGGAAACAAAATTGATGTCTTTTTAGAACCTCTTGTTAAAGATTTTCAATTCTTATTTGAGAAGGGAAAGAGAACATGGGATGCATATGCCCAAGAAATGTTTACTCTACATGCGGTGGTTTTGTGGACGATAAACGATTATCCTGCTCTTGGTACATTATGTGGTTGTCGCTACGCTGGATATCATGGTTGTGTGGTGTGTCGGAAAAAAACTCACAGTATTAGTCTTCATGACTTAAACAAGAATGTTTATGTTGGTTATAGAAGATTTTTACCCTATGAGCATCCATTCAGAAGGCAGAAGAAGGCATTTGGCGGAAAACAAGAGTGGGAGACTGCTCCAAAACCAATGACCGGGGAAGAAATATATGAGGAGGTAAAATGTATAAAGAATTCATGGGGAAAGAAGGGACGAATAATCAAGGGAAGACGTGCGGGCTATACACGGAAAAGGTGGAAAGATGAAGCGCATCGGGAAAACGAGTACTCAAGGGGAAGACGTGCGTGGCTACACTGGAAAAGGTGGAAAGATGAAGCGCATCGAAAAAATATCAAAGGAAGTCGATAGGTCGGGTGAGGAAGAGGAAGGCGGGAAACCACTTCTTGGAGCAAGTACAACATATGGCGGCGACTACTTAGATATTGGCGTTATAATGATGTCCAACATTGTATTGATTTCATGCATGTCGAAAAGAATGTGGGACAAAGTCTTGTTGGAACGTTCTTTCAACGCGAATACAAAAGATGGATTAAACGCCCGAAAGGATTTGGTGCGTTTGGGGTTAAAATCGGAGTTACACCCTAAGACAGATGACAAAGGAACGATACTTCCCAGCATGTTATACATTAACCACGAAAGAAAAAGACATATTATTGGAGACACTATCCAGGGTTAAGAGTTCCGAAGGGTATTATTCGAATTTTTCCACCCTTGTGAACCTAAAAGAGCGTAAAGCAGTCGGACTTAAATCACATGATTATCATATGCTTATGCAACAATTTTTTCCCCGTCGCTATTCGGTCAATTATGCCTACACCCGTGAGATATGCTATTATCGGGTTTTGTTTCTTTTTCGGATCAATATCGCAAAGAAATCAAGGTGGAAGAGCTAGATAAATTGCAAGAGGATCTCTCGTGTGACGTTATGCTTACTAGAGAAGTATTTTCTTCCATCCTTCTTCGACATCATGATTCATTTAACTTGTACATCTTACCAGGGAAGTGAAATTATGTGGTCCGGTTTGCTTTCGATGGATGTATCCTTTCGAAAGGTGTATGAAGGTTATAAAGGGGGCATGTGCGGAACAAGAATCAACCTTGTGGATGCATTGCCGAAGAAGATGTTGCAGAAGAAACGATTGAGATATATTGTGAGTACCATAAAAGTATCAGGACAATAGGTATTCCACTGGATAGGCATAATACATCTCAGGAGGGAGAACCGCTATCAGCTGAAGAGCCGTGTATAGTTACCCCTGAACAGTTGAGACAAGCACATTTCTATGTAATGCATAACACGCCTGAAATTGAGCCTTACATAGAGTAAGTATTAATTTGTTTATTTTCCTCTTTTTTTTGGTACAATATATAATAACATTGGTTATTGTACATACCCGGCCGACACAAGCTCTATTTGGAAACTAAATATTCTACTAAAAAGCGGGCATGGCTAGAGAAAGAGCACTCTAACTCTTTCGGCGAGTGGTTAAAAAATGAGGTAATATGTTGTAAAAAAAGTGTCTTGTTTGATGTGTTATATTCCTTTACAGTCAAGGTTCATCCTAATAATGCATTTCGGGTTGAAAAAGAGTTGTGAGACGCCGAGAAGTATCTCGGAGAAGTTAAGATGGATATCACACGGCCCGCACTACGAGGTAACGAAATACACCGTATATCGCATCAATGGATATCTATTCCGCACAAGATCCCGTGATGGTAGAATTCACCGAATAGTGGGGTTAGCGTCGCGGCAAGTGACATGTACATATCTAGAGATGATGGCGTTACATATGGTAAAGCCTCTTATTATGGTGTCTTGCAAGAGATATGGGAGTTAGATTACTGTGAAAGAAAAGTTCATCTGTTCAAGTGCAACTGGGTTGATAATAAACGTGGGGTCAAAAGAGATGCTCTTGGCTACAAGATTGTTGACCTTACTATGTTGGGATACAAAAATGATCCTTTTATTTTAGCCTCACAAGCTAGGCGGGTATTTGATGTCAAAGACCGGTTAGATAAGAAAAAAAGTCTATTGTTTTTGTGACACCTCCCAAAAACTATAGAGATGCGTATGATGATGGCAACGATGAGGAATTCGATGCAGTAATCTTTCTGGGAATGATAATATCTTGCCGTCCTCAGTAGATCCACAAGACTTGGGTAAAGAATCCCGAAATGATTACTTCCGAACATTTGCCGGGTTTTACTTATACGCAAGCCAAAATGACACACTCCCGCTGGTACGTCGCTTTATTTTCTTTAATCTGTGGTTATTCAGTTAGTGACATGATATTGATAGAACGAAAATGATGGACCTTATGTTTAACCCTGTTCCTAAGTGCATTGCATGGAGGAGTTTGTATTGTGTAGCCCGTGTGAAGAATAGTGAATTTTAATCTCATTTTCCTTGTTCCAATTTTAACCCTCAATCGTTTTGAATACCATACTTGACAGGGTTTTTCCCATATCTTGTGAAAGTCCTCTTTGTAAGAAGTCTTGACCACAATTTATGTTGAGTTGGGCTGACACCTTGTATTAATTGTTGTGCCCTTGTTTTTGTTGAACTCAGAACCCTATTTTCATGTTGCAGGTTCGTTGTGGCTATTCAACACTCTACATTGTCCCTGAGCTTTGACGAAGTCATTTTTATGCCATCAGATGCCTCTATAAGTTTGACACTCGAATTGTAGGACACGAACTCTGCATCTAAAAGATCAAGAATTTAATTATGGGATTGTTTTGTCTTGTTATATAAAGAGCAAAAGAAATGCATTCCTACTGCAATCGCAGTTTTGGAGTGTCTGGCTCCGATATCAATTTTATGTAATATTTTTGTTTTTTTTCTTTTCGAAAGAGGTAAATAAAAAATATTGGTTGTAGATATAAATTTTTTTCATTAAATATATTTGATAAAGATATACAAGCTTTTGTGAATTGAAAAGTTAAACAGGTCTGGTTGGTCTCACATATGGGTCCCATCGCTTGAAGTACCTTATGGATTTGTATGAAAAGTTTAAGATATGGTTTCCCATTTTGGATTTTTGGCGTGGTTATCAATAATGTATATCGGGAATTCTAGGAGAAAGTAACACAATAGAACTCTAATATACATGTTTTATTTTCACAAAACACCCGGCTGCACCCGTTGTATTGCAATTCCCTTGGAAGCCACAATCACTTGTAATGTATCCTTCATACACCCGAGCTTGAAGTTTCTCGTATTGCAGTGAACAAGCATAAACATTATCCCAGCATATGTTGCTTGAAAATTCAATCTCATGTGTCTAATGGATCCGACGCTATGGTCACAATTTTTTTTTCGTGTAGCCATATCATAATCCTCCCAAAAAAAATATATGGTGTAACCGTATGTCAATCTTTTGTCATGTTTGATAAAATGTGACAATTCCTTAGTATATGCGTGTCTAATAAATGAGATATTACGGACACATTAAAAAACCAATGTGGCTAAATAAATCCTCTTTCCGTCACGGATTAATAGGTGTGTCTATTGCCATCCTACATTTTTGACACATACAAAATTATTTAATATGGCCATATACGCATCTATGGCTACATGTGATGGATTAGACGGAAAACTGTGACCAAACGATACCATATGGCTACGGTTGATGGGTTTAGGATTAAACCTATGACTAAATGGTGCACTATGGCTACATGGTAACACAAAATGTGGCTATAGTTATACTTATGACCAATAGCCACGCAAATAACCCGAAACGTGGCTGGGCTGTAAACCAAAAAACGTGGCCTATGTGAAGGTTTGTACTAGTGTCAGTGCTTCACTCAACAATTGCAGCTCCATTGATCAATTCTTCCAGGAGCTCAATCTTGACTCTCGCCTTCACTGTCACACCAACACAAAACCCACTTCAAATCCATCGAGTATAGCAATAGCATCTACTACTCTTCACAGATCGAACCCATCTTCGATTTCTTATTTCTTCATCTTAATTCTCGATCCCACAGCAGCATCTCACTTCACAGATCGAACATCATCGTCTCCATTTTCTCTGTACTTCTTCTCTGTGACATCAAACCCTAATTTCTACTTCTGAACCTCAAGAACACCATTAATGGCAACAATTCTGTGAGTTTCTTCTTCTCTTGATTTTCAGCAAACCCTCACCCATCTTTCAAATTAAACGCCGCTTTCTTCTCTCGCCGGTGCCTTCAAACCGTTTCTCCATTTCTATGAATTTCTCCTCTCTCGATCTCGATCTCACTCTCTCGATCTTACAACAGCGGCAACTCATTCTCAAATGGGTTGAATGAAAATGATTGGGAGAAGATAACTCTTCTCGATTTAGGGTTGGGGGGTTATTTAATGTCTGGTCCCTTTGATAAGGGCTAACCTGATGGCAGCCCCTTAACCTCGGCTGGGCTGCGTCTAGTAATCCTCCTAAAAGAGTTGCCCCTTAACCTTGGCTGGGTTTCAGATAGTGTTCGCCCATGAAATGACTATTTTGCCCTTTTGCTCAAATTAGGTGATTTCTTCTTCTTTTCCTCCGTGCGACTCCAAAGTAGCTGCAAAACTCAAAACAAGCGTAAAATACATAATTTACAAGAAAAATAGCGAAGAAAGCATAAACAATAGATAGTAAATAGGATGTATTCTACACCCTATCACCTCCAAAAAGCATCTCAAAATTGTAGCAAAACG
>JAJJWW010011306.1:0-26186 GCA_023531295.1 Papaver armeniacum | reverse complement strand
TTTGCAAGGTCGTGGCTGGTAGGCCCGAAAAGATGTATAAATTTATGTATTTTACGGCCTACTGCTTATACCGCAAGTGCACGGTGTCGTGATGTAGCACTGGGCACGTCTGGTCGAACCACGAGAGACTTGTGGTGCCCTTATGTGATCTAAGGCTTTCTTCAACTGAGTTAAAAGGTGACAAGTGGACAACAAAAGATTGTAACATATATTTTTGTGCCGAAACGGCTGATATTGATGAAGTGACAATGAACTAAGGTAAAAACAAATGAGTGACAATGGGGTTGCAAGGTCTCCAAATCCACCACTAACTCCTATTGTGTGTCAACTCGCCTTAGCTTTCTTGTCCTTGATCGATGATGGCAGGTGTCAAATCCACCATTTATCTAAGGGGTTTCTCCATGTAAGCTTCAAATAACAATTGAGGGTACTAACCGGAGCATTAGTTATCTAATCAAGTATAACTAATCAAAGGAATTAGCATTTGGGTCTAATGCTTGAGTGAAGCCCTAGCCAATGCAAAGTTAAGCCTAACTACAATGCATACATGATATGCACTTTGTGAGAGTAAAAGCAAATGGAAAGCTAAAATTGAAGTTTTCGATATAATTTAAGCACTCAAGAATAGTTCATCGAATTTAACACAACATGGAAATTAGGGTTTCAATGAAACCCTAGCAAATTAAACTAAAACAACAAAAACAGAAATTAAATCTAATTGACAGCACTGGCTAATCCAGGCGTGTCTCAAACACCCACAACTCTTTCTCTTTTATACATGCAACTCCAAAAATACCAAACCCTAATACTTTAATTCAAAAATCGAAACAAATCAAAAAGAAAGCAAGCCCATACTCTCTCGATTCTTTACTCTTCTTGTCACATCGTCCCCGGTAGTTTGCTTGTGATGTTGGTGGAAACTCTAGCTTCTAGTTATCTATAAATTAGCTTCTAGAGTTGGTAGAAGCTAAGAAATAGATAACTCAAGGTAGAGCAGGGTAGAGGAAGGTGCGGTGTGGTGTCGGGCGAGATGGTGGAGGAGATGGTTGTGGCGGGGAAGGAGATGGCGGAAGAGTGGGTTTTGCAGAGCTCTGCGAGGAGAAGAGAAGAAAGAGAAAGTGAGGAGAAGAGAATGGGTCGGTCGATGGGGTGTATAGGGTTAGGTATTTTTGGTGTGAGGTCACAAATAAAGTTGATGAGAATGCCTCGGCGAGCGTAGGGATGGAGCGGATGGAGATCCGAACGGCCGAGGATGGTGCGGTTTTGGGAGCGATCCGGGTGTTGCACGAGCATCAAGAGATGATGTATAGTGATGGAGTGACCGTTGGATGTAGCCGAGGGAGATCTCAATGGCTCGAGTGAGCGGGGCTCGGATCCGGGTCATGGGTAGCTCTAGCCCAAGTCTTCCTTGTTGGGTTGCAACCGATTTGCGCCAAGGGCTTTGGCTATCTCGCTCCATAGATGTTTGACTTCAATTCTTCGCTCTTTAGCTCCTCGCATTCTCCAAGCTTTATTTATTACCTAAAAACACAAAATTAATTAATACAAATATTTATTCTTGAAAACAAAGAAAACACGAATGCTGGGATAATATCCGATTTATAAGCGCAAAAGATGAGTAAAATGCCAATAAAAAGGTGTGTAAATATGCACTATTTGGCACTCATCAGTGGCCAAGCAATAACGGTAATGGCCTAGTCCGTATAGGCCGTTCCGTCAAAATGCACAAAGGTTGCGCATTATCGAGTCCGTGACATGGCATAGTGATGCCAAAGCATCAAATGCCGTATTTGCAAGGTTACACAGCTATAAATGAGGCTTACACATCATTTATACTCTTTCGGCTAAGCTATGTAGCTTACTTGGTGCATAGTCCGTGATGTAGTTTTAGTTGTGGTAGGTAAGGGTTTGATTCTCGGACTTGGGAAGTTGTCGATTTTAGGACTTACTTAAATAAAATACTAAAAACTAGCGAATACAATAAAGGATGATAATAATATTGAGAGATTACTGGGAATCAGGATTTCACCGAACTTTTTTTCTATGGTTCAATTATTAATTCTTTGACAATTATAGCTCCAAAAATAATAATTATTAACTCTTAATCTTTGCCAAGGTAGATTTTATAAAACATTAATTGTAAATGGTAAGCATGGATTATCAAAACACCTAAGCTAAGCATAACCCATCAAACTAAATGACAACTAATTAATTTCAAATCATAATTCAAATTATATTAATGCAAAAGTAGTAAAAAGAATTTAATAAAATTACCACAGTGATGAGAATTGGCTTCCTCCGTCATCCCAGCGATGGGGTTTAGCTCCTCATGCTCAAAACGCACCCAAAAGGTAGAAGCATGGCTCAAAAGGTGTTTTTATTGAAGATATATATGAAAAACAGAGTTTTGCAACGCTGTAATAGTGTTACAAACGTCAAACTAAATGACAACTAATTAATTTCAAATCATAATTCAAATTATATTAATGCAAAAGTAGTAAAAAGAATTTAATAAAATTACCACAGTGATGAGAATTGGCTTCCTCCGTCATCCCAGCGATGGGGTTTAGCTCCTCATGCTCAAAACGCACCCAAAAGATAGAAGCATGGCTCAAAAGGTGTTTTTATTGAAGATATATATGAAAAACAGAGTTTTGCAACGCTGTAATAGTGTTACAAATGTCACTGTTACAAGTTTCTAAGATCACAAAGAACGATAGTTGTTTAACTCTCGTCGTTGTTTCGAGGACTAGTCACACCGCTCCGTTGGTTCAATGTTCTTGGTGTTCTTGAGTTTTGCAAAGCAGAGAACTTACTTCTTCTTCTCGGCTCTGTAGCCTCTCTTTCTTCTCTGCAGCGTATCCCAAACTCCCCCAAAGTCTCCCCCCTCCTTTCTAGGACTCGTAACAACCTTTTTATACACGACAGAACCCCTAAATCCCGAGAATCTCTTTTTTTTCTTCGACCAAAAGTCTCGTTTTCTTTCTCTCTTTATCTCTTCTACACGTCTCTCGGAAGTAATATCATCCGTCGATGATCAAATAAAATCACTAGAATATATTCTCTACGCTTCTTCACGTATGTTTCCAAATATACACCATGAAATTTCCGTGACTTTCCCTTGCCCCGATTCACCGAGATATGCATGGAAACTTGTTTTCTCGCGTATCTAAATCTTATACCATCCCTGTTTTACCATCACAGCCCAAACGAAGCCCTTTCCCATAAAAATATCCTAAGTTAAACCTCTCCAAATCCGATCCAAATAAAGGTTCGTAGGCGAGCAACTTTTTTTTCCCCGCCAATTTCCATTTTGAACGAGCAAAGATGACCTCCCCCTATCCCGTGGGTCTGCCAATAGTACTTGGGTGTCCTGGAGTGTAAATAACAATTAGGGTGCCCCTTATCAATGGTGTACCCCTTAGTAATTGAAGCGCCCCTTATCCAAATGAGGGGTCCGAATAGTAATTTTCTCCCACGAGCGCAAATACCACTTTTCGAGCCAATTTCTCCGCAAAAGCTTATTTCTCCCAAAACACCTACAAAAAGATAAAATACCAAAATAAGTACAAAAAATGGGCACTAACAATATACATAATTGAGATCCAAATAGACACATAAATGCGTCTATCAAATACCCCCAAACTTATTATTTGTTAGTCCCGAGCAAATCAAATCAAGAAAATAAAATCCTAACTCACTGTCGCAGGCATCGTCGATTGCATTCAGCGTATGCAATAAGCCTTTAAACCCCTAGGTTGCCCTAGTGGCCGAGTTATAGTCTCGGGAGGATTTACAAGAGATATACCCACAAAACCTTTACTCCAGACCCTAGATATCTACGCAGAACCTTGGAAGGCAATAAAGAATCTCCTTGGTTGGCATACTTATTGACTACAGGAGGAAGTACCCTGATGCGAAATTCCAATTGATGTACACGAGTTTGCACTCAAGCATACTAAAATTCATATATAAGTCACAGAGCTCTACTCAGATAGTTTCTGACATCATAACCGGAGTCGACCAATCACATGGATAGAGTAAGAAATGGATATAGAAAACGTAGATGGTTTTGATGTTGTCTAGGTGAACGGTGTTTCTCATATCTGTCTGAAGGCCACTGCCAAAATGAACCTATCCTAATGGACTGAGATACTGGTCTGGACTAATATCAACACACCGGCATATACAAGGGAACCAAAGGGTCGATAATCCTAACTCTAGGTCAACACAACCGGCATATACAAGGTTTCCAGTGGTCGACTTTATTGAATTTATTCCGGTTGGTCTGATGGTCTGGTCTCAAATTTTTTTTTTTTTTAATATACATATATATATATATATTTCTTTTTCTTTTTCACTTTTTCACTTTTTTTTTTTTTTTTTTTTTGGGTATCTCAATCACTCTATTCCACCCTAGCAGTGGTAACAACTTGAATCGTGAGCCCCACCTAATCACTTAGACAAACATATTTTGAAGAAAACAAACAAAAAATAGAAGTGAAAAGGATTCAACGAGATATGGCGAAACTACCATGTTTTTTATTTAATTCTAACACCTGAGCTCTGTGCTTTTATGAATAGACTCTTTAGATGTTTCCATCTAATCAGATTGGTTCCTCAACTCCTACAATCAAAATTCTTCCATCCACTTAGATTAGTTAGTGTCATCCTTAATAAACATAAATTTCTAGGCTCTGGAGTTTATTTATTGCAACTAAAAAGTTTCTCCCACACCCCCAAACTTAAATCTAACATTGTCCTCAATGTTCTAAAGATGAAATTAAAAGCATGAACAAGGAGAAACTGTTACCATTTGAAGCAAAAGAGTTAAGGAAAGATATTACCGTGTTGCATGAGCATGGGTTACCTCCTAAGAAGTGCTAAATTTAAAGTCTTCAAATAGACGTCAAATACCACAAAATGGTTAATTACCTTTCACATCATATATCAATAGTCGAAACAACTGTGGGTCAACAAAGTCAAATAAAATTGCCACAATTATTAGACAACTGCACCAAATCATAAAAATGAATAGACAAAGCACGTCCTCATCCAAGGTTTCCTGCAAGACAACTGGGTTTTTCTGTGGTGCCCACTTGGGCTTCATATGAGTGTCTTGACAAACATATTTTTATGAACTATGGGTTTCTAGTTGCTGGATTTCCTCTTGGGCAGTGCTCGAGGATCGAGGTTGAGGAGCTCAAGAGACTCCTCAGAAATACCTCATGTATACTTGGCTCGATTCCCAAGTTAGGGACTTCTACTAGGGATATTTGACCATCACTACCCCCAAACTTAGGGTAATCAGAATTTTCAGAAAGACCTCTAACTATTGCTTGAATTTCCGGATCCTCTGAGTCTTTAAAATACTCAAGAGCTTCTTCTAGAGCACTACCCCCAAACTTAGGGTCAACATTACTCTCTGTAAGGCCTAGCACTATGGATTGAATTTCAGGGTCTGTAGAGTCTTTAAAGTACTCGAGAGCTTCTTCTAGTTCAAAAGTTTGGTCACCTAACTGACTTAAGAGAATTGTCTCATCAAATTCATCTAAGGAATCACCAAATAAAGTGTCGTCTCAATTATCCTGAACTAAAGTGCTAATCATATTCGCTTCCTCCAAGTCATCAGAAGGTTGTCTATTAACATTAAATACATTTAGTTCAGTGGTCATATTACCAAAGGATATGTTCATAAGCCCGGTCCTACAGTTGATTATAGCATTAGATGTGGCTAAAAATGGGTGACCTAAAATCACCTGGTATTTGAGCACTAGGATCCCCGAATGGTTGAGTGTCTAAAACGACAAAATCCACTGGATAAATAAATTTATCAACCTCAATCAGAACATCCTCTATGACACCACGGGGTACTTTTACAGACCTATCAGCTAACTGTAGGGTTATTTAGTCGGTTTCAACTCACCAAGACCTAGCTGGGTGTACACATGGTACGGGAGTAGGTTAACACTGGCTCCTAAGTCAAGTAATGCTTTATCAACCATGTGATTACCAATCGTACAAGATATGGTGGACATCCAGGGTCTTTATACTTAGGGGCTGTTTGGTTCAGAATGATTGAACTTACCTGACCAACTAAAAAGGCTTTCTTATGGACATTAAGCTTACGCTTTCGAGTACAAAGATCCTTAAGAAACTTGGCATAAGCAGGCATTTGCCTGATTGCTTCTAATAAAGGAATATTTATGTTTACCTGCTTAAAAATCTCCATTATTTCGTTGAAAGTCGACTCTCTCTTAGTTGGAACTAACAGCTGTGGATATGGGGCTCTAGGCATAAAATGAGACCTATCGGGAACCACATGGGCATCATTAGAAATTTTATCAGGTCTTTTCCATTTAATGGTTCCTTCAGGGCTCATCTTGGGAACTAGAAGGTGGATCTACAGTATGTCCACTATTAGGCATGGCTACCTTATTGTCTACCGTTTTACCACTCCTAAGGGTTGTTACAGAATTCACATGATTGAACTCTTCCTCTCTAGAGGATACTTCATGTATTGCTCTAGTATTTTGTAGTGGTTGACTGGGTAACTTGCCTCTCTCTCTTTCGCTCAAAAGCTCTGTAATTATACTAACCTGATTTTTTAGCTCTGAAATGGCCTGAGAATTTTCCTGTAAACCTTTCTCAACCGTTTGCTTAAACTCTGCATTGTTATGAGATAAGATGGCCAGAGACTCTTCTAAGCTCATGATTTTTTTATCTCGACAGTTCCGATACTGATCTGGCCCTAAATGGTTCTTAGTATACCCAAAACCTGAAGAATCCTGAAAATTACTAGACTGGCCTTGACTCTGTCCCTTAGACCAAGAGAAATTCGGGTGGTTTCTCCAACCAGGGTTATAGGTATCGGAATATGGATCAAATCTCTGACAGTTTTCAAACCTAGAGTTGTTATAAAGAGCATGGGCTTGCTCTTCGTATCTAGCTTGGTGTGACCTTTGATTCATTTCTAAGGCCTCTAGACGCCTAAGAATATCCGACCCATAATCAATTCTATCGATCCTATGGATAGGATTTCTAGGTATTTTTGGTTCTCTCATTTTAAGCCCATTGCCTAGTTTTCTCGGCTAACTCGATGAATTGGCCGAAACATTCATCTGGGTCTTGATGGGTAAATTCTCCACCACTAATTGTTTCTATCTGCATACGGGTTTCACTATCAAGGCCCTCATATAAAATTTGGGCCATGTGGGATTTTTCAAAGCCGTGATATGGACACTGGTATAACAATTCACTAAACCTTTCTACATAATCATGAAGTTTTTCACCTAATTTCTGCTTAAAGGTTTGAATGAGCTGCCGCGAACAGCTGCAGTCTTATGGCGCGGGTAGAATTTCTTAACAAATACCTCTACAAGACCATCCCAGGTGGTAATTGTTTTATAAGGAATAAAATGATACCACTCTTTGGCTTTATCATAAAGAGAGAAGTGAAACAAACGTAACCTAAGCACATCTTTGGAGACATTCGGATAGTTCATTGTGTCACAAATCATTTCAAAGTCTCTTATGTGGGTATACGGATTCTCATTCTCTAATCCCCTAAACATATGAAGCAAGCCAATAGTCTCAGGTCTAATATCAAATTGGACCGTAGAATCTGGTGGAACTACACCTGGGTCACGCACTACCCGAAACGGCTTCAAACGATCCCTAAGGTCTTTTACTGGGACCTCATCATCATTCTCCTTCACCATTTCGAAAAAATATAAGTAATACTAGTGAAGCAAGAAAATCGTGCACATGCAAATGCTAGGCTAACTAATTTAGGTAAGCTTGGGTTACCTACAACAAAATATACCCAAAGGTACGAGGCTGAGGTTTGTGGACTTTCAGCTGGTAACTCCCATAAGGCCCAAGGCACGGGTTCAGCTTACTAATCCACCAGTTTTCCTAAATTCGGTAGTCTGACGAATATGCAATTGGTGTGTGCAGTGTTTTTTTTTTTTTAATATAAATAAAATACTAAAAATAAATACAAACAAATAAAAGAAAATTACAAGTCCAATAATAAATAAAATACTACCAAAAATAAAAATCTTTAAAAATAAAATCTTCGGCTTTCTCCTTTTATGGCAAGTCCAACTCTTCACTTTCCGTTCCAAGCGGAACACACTGACAAAACAAAAACAAAAATACCAAAGACGTAAAATAGAACAAAAAAATTAAATAAGAATAAAATATGTACAAAACCTAAAAAAAAAATGTAAAACCTAAAACCTAAACCTAATTACAAGTCCGCGTCAGCGGCGCCAAAAACTGATGTAGTTTTAGTTGTGGTAAGTAAGGGTTTGATTCTCAGACTTGGGAAGTTGTCGATTTTAGGACTTACTTAAATAAAATACTAAAAACTAGCGAATACAATAAAGGATGATAATAATATTGAGAGATTACTGGGAATCAGGATTTCACCGAACTCTTTTTCTATGGTTCAATTATTAATTCTTTGACAATTATAGCTCCAAAAATAATAATTATTGACTCTTAATCTTTGCCAAGGTAGATTTTATAAAACATTAATTGTAAATGGTAAGCATGGATTATCAAAACACCTAAGCTAAGCATAACCCATCAAACTAAATGACAACTAATTAATTTAAAATCATAATTCAAATTATATTAATGCAAAAGTCGTAAAAAGAATTTAATAAAATTACCACAGTGATGAGAATTAGCTTCCTCCGTCATCCCAGCGATGGGGTTTAGCTCCTCATGCTCAAAACGCACCCAAAAGATAGAAACATGGCTCAAAAGGTGTTTTTATTGAAGATATATATGAAAAACAGAGTTTTGCAACGCTGTAATAGTGTTACAAACGTCACTGTTACAAGTTTCTAAGACTGTCAAAGAACGATAGTTGTTTAACTCTGTCGTTGTTTCTGAGACTGCTTCTGCGACCGCTCCTGTTGGTTCAATGTTCTTGGTGTTCTTGAGTTTTGCAGCAGCAGAGAACTTTCTCTGCACTTCTTCTTCTCGGCTCTGTAGCCTCTCTTTCTTCTCTGCAGCGTATCCCAAACTCCCCCAAAGTCTCCCCCCTCCTTTCTAGGACTCGTACCAACCTTTTTATACACGGCAGAACCCTTAAATCCCGAGAATCTCTTTTTTTTCTTCGACCAAAAGTCTCGGGTTTTCTTTCTCTCTTTATCTCTTCTACACGTCTCTGGAAGTAATATCATCCGTCGATGATCAAATAAAATCACTAGAATATATTCTCTCCGCTTCTTCACGTATGTTTCCAAATATACACCATGAAATTTCCGTGACTTTCCCTTTCCCTGATTCACCGAGATATGCATGGAAACTTGTTTTTCTGCGTATCTAAATCTTATACCATCCCTGTTTGACCATCACAGCCCAAACGAAGCCCTTTCCCCATAAAAATATCCTAAGAAACCTCTCCAAATCCGATCCAAGAAGGTTCGTAGGCGAGCAAACTTTTTTCCCGCCAATTTCCATTTTTGAACGATAAAGATGACCTCCCTATCCTGTGTGGGTCTGCCAATAGTACTTGGGTGTCCTGTAGTGTAAATAACAATTAGGGTGCCCCTTATCAATGGTGTACCCCTTAGTAATTGAAGCGCCCCTTATCCAAATGAGGGGTCCGAATAGTAATTTTCTCCCACGAGCGCAAATACCACTTTTCGAGCCAATTTCTCCGCAAAAGCTTATTTCTCCCAAAACACCTACAAAAAGATAAAATACCAAAATAAGTACAAAAAATGGGCACTAACAATATACATAATTGAGATCCAAATAGACACATAAATGCGTCTATCAGTCCGCATATACACCTTCAACCACCTACCCATCCCTATACATGTTTGCTTGCAATTTCTATAACTTTGGAAAGGGGAAAGATTTGACATGCCTGCTTCACTATTCATGGTTGTTGCCATGTACTTATGAATGACCGGCAATGATTGCCGAGTTCAGTTGTGTATGGCATTATGATTACGCAACACTCACTCTACTGTATTGCATAATGATTGTGCAACACTGGTTCTGGCTATCGCACAATGATTGCGCGACATTCTCTCTGGCGAATTGCACAATAATTGTGCAATATTCTCTTGGCCATCCCTCTCTAGCCTGATGTATAATGATTGTCAACATTTACTCTGGTGTATTGCACAATAATTATGCGATACTCAGTCAGCCAGCCCTCTATGGCTTAATGCATAATGATTATTCCTCTTAACGCAACAAAAGCTTGAGATGAAGCTTTATCTCATGCCATGGTGCATCTTTGCGTATGCGTCATGATAAAAACACAGGGTGTTACATCGTTCACCCCATTAAAGAATTTCGTCCCCGAAATTCAAAACAAAAACTATTGTGGACAAGCTCTTTGATTTGGATTCCTGAGCAAAAGTTTCATACCAGATGCTTAGAAATCACGCAATGTTTCTTCAGTTCATTATGGAACATCAATTAGACCTTTCGAGTAAACGTCCCATACTAAACACGGTATCATAATAGTGGGACGATTTGCCAACATCGTAAATGGCCAATTGCCAAAATAGATAATTGTCGGCCAGTTTCTAACATCAGAAATGACTAATTGCCAAAATAGATAATAGTAGGCCAGTTGCCAACATCAGTGCAAAATTTGGCCTACTCTCCAACTTTATTTCCTTTAGAAGGAAACAATACTGGTTTGACGAGTCCACTCCGCACAGTCCCTAGAATTTTCTCGGAACTTGCTCTGATACCAACTGTGACGAACCAGAAAAATACGCCTGGCACGCATGCCATTACTCCCCCGATGCGTCATTATGATGCTACTATATGGGCCTTCAATCTATGCAAATGCAGGTTCATTTGCCCTTGCGATCATGCTCGTGGAGCGTGATGCAGCTAACTTAGCTTCCACATCGTTCCAATTCACCATAGAGCAAGGGTATAAAGCCTAGCCTCAACATAGGAAATTCATAAATGAATTTTCTATCTAGATGAGTAACTGTCATACTTCCTCTGGATTCCAAGTCTTGTTCAGGCATAATCCATGCCTTGAACTAACACATAAACCATTGAAAGCCTAATACCCCTCTTCACTTAGCTTAGGCATTGCTGAAAGAATGCAATTGTCTTGCTCGTGCCAAGGGTGCATCAATCAGGCTCATGCCGTACTTTCCTTAGGTTAATGCATTCTCCGCTAACTTGCATATAAATGTAGCTCACTTTCGAGGCCATGCCCAATGGGTCATTGGTACATGCCTAAGTCGAATGCCTTGAAAGGAAGTATGAGCATCCATGGAATGGAATGCAACTTGTTTCATCAAGTCTGGCCAAAATCATCTCTTGCATCGCAATACCGAGCCAGATGATATGAGAGGCCAATTTGCCGCAATCATCTCGCAATTAGATTATACGAGCGATAAAGTGCTGGACCAGAAGCACTGCAACTCATTGCGGATGCCTACATACCCTTCCCTACTCTAAAGGGAAAAAGCACATACCGTAGTTCATCCTTGAAGGGACAACAACTTAAGGCAAACTCGTTTGCAAGGACGTGTCCAAGCAGTAATGGTAATGGCCTAGTCTGTATAGGTCATTCCGTCAAAATGCACAAAGGTTGCGCATTATCGAGTCCGAGACATGGCATAGTGATACCAAAGCATCAAGTGCCCTATTTTCAAGGCTACGCAGCTATAAATGAGGCTTACACATCATTTATACTCTTTCGGCTAAGATATGAAGCTTACTTGGTGCATAGTCCGCATATGCACCTTCAACCAACTACCCTTACCTATATATGTTTGCTTGCAATTTCTATAACTTTGGAAAATGGAAAGGATTGACATGCCTGCTTCACTATTCATGGTTGTTTCCACGTACTTATGAATGACTCGTCAATGATTGCCGAGTTCTGTTCTGTTATGCACAATTATTGCGCAACACTCACTCTACTGTATTGCATAATGATTGTGCAACACTGGTTATGGATATCGCACAATGATTGCGAGATATTCTCTTTGGCATATTGCACAATGATTGTGCAATATTCTCTCAGCTAGCCCTCTCTGGCATGATGCACAATGATTGTGCAACATTTACTTCGGCATATTGTGCAACACTCACTCGACCGACGCTCTCTGGCCTAATGCACAATGATTGTGCGACGTTGGCTCTAGGCCAATGTTCCTCTTACCGCAACAAAAAAGATTGAGATGAAGCCTCATCTCATGCCATGACGCATCTCTTTATGCATGCTCTATGCTAAAAACAAAGGGTGTTACAACTTTTGATACCAATCCACCTTTAACATATATGCCTATTTGATTTCCCTTTAGATCGTTTAGATCAAGGATTGAAAATCTGTGTTCAATATACAAAGCTAGCAAACCTCACAAATCTGGAACACTTACACTCAGTTAGTTGAGAACTGTGGATTTCAAACCACCTCTAAAGAACAATCTTAAACCAATCAACAAATAAGAGTTTTAGGTATCTATCTTCAAGAGTTATAAAGTCTGAGATGAAGATAAATTTGTGATTTATATATATCTCGTTTCGTTCTTGATTGGAAATTGATGAAAACCTCGACAATCAATAAGAACAAGATCAGGATACACGAACTATTATGGTAAATATAGTCGAACCTGGCTTCACGAATCCTTAAGTGAAGTATTTAGTGTTAAACCTAATTATATTTCTCAGAAGAAACCTAGGTTAATATAGGACGACTCAAGTAAACAACCAGGACACATAAATGTCAGGGATTAGATTCTCCAGTTGTTTGGGTCTCTTTATTTATAAACTTTCAAGACTAGAGGTTTCTTTGAATTCAAGCAAAGATAACTTGAGAATCAAGCAAACACTTTCTCTACTTTGATGAAACTCTTGTTAGGATTTCATGTAAGCATGTGAAAATTTTGTCTTGAAATTACATAGAAGAATATACATTATGATCCAGGGAACTGGAACTGTGTATAATGATTTGGCAAGTATGCCATATGATATAAACGTATAAGCATAATTGTGTTCACTTAAAGTAAGATTTAAATCATAAATCACAAACACAAAGTATTTAAGTAATCAAAGAAGTCTTAATGGTGTTTATGAGATTTATAGCAACGCCGCACATATTTGTGAAAATAGTTTATGAGCATCTGCTTAATACGTACTGGGAAGGTACATGTAGGAGAACACATACCTATGAACCAGTTCGTGAATTCAGGAAGCTAGGGTACGTGTACCAGTCCGCATACCCTTAAGATGTTCACGAATTCAGGCCCTCTAGTATGCGTACATCCACCCTTTACGAATTTCATAACCTTAGGGTATGCGTACGGGTTATGCGTACCTACCTACGTGTTAGAGCATTTCTCGGTCGAACTCGCATGTGTTGTTATCTCAAGCATGTTTGTTAATATTAGTGATCAAAACTATATGTCTTGATTTCTAGTTTACTTATGACTAAGTCTTGGTCTATGATAGTTAAGTATAGTTGAGCTCCGGACTCCATGGCAATTATCTTACAATGACAAAGAACTACTCGAGGAACCAATGGAACTTCATTCGACTAAAAGGTATGTGGAGACTTGAACTCATCTGTCACTCAAAAGTATATTTACTCTATTCCCTACTCTTGAGACAAAAGTCGTTAAGTATGATAGTTTTCATACATACACATTTGCTATTTCGAGCTAAGTTTACTCGCTTATCCTTTTCTCGAAATATGTGTTGGTAAGATTTCGCTTTAACCACTTTTCATCTTTACTCGTGATTTGAAAGTCATGATGACATTTCAATCTTGAAAATAGCTTTGATGACAAAAGTCGTGAATAACGATTGTTATAACATTATAGAAGAATGTTTCAATGATTAAAATATAGAGTTGAGATTACCATCTATGGATATAAACATATATAGTGTGTTCGCACATTAGTGTATAAATCCATTTACCGGAAACCAAGTGCGTGCATATGTGTTCATGCGGTATTGGTGAAGGAGACATGTTGGGTACGTGTACCCGTACGCGTACTGGTGGAATTTTTCTAACCGAAAATTTCTGCTGAGTTTGTAGTTTGCAAACTCGTTAAACCCCATCACCTTAGGTACACGTACCCACGGAAGTTTTCGAACCGAAAATTTCTGCTGAGTTTGTAAACTCAAATCCAGTAGCTAAGGTACGCATACCCGTATGCGTACCCAAGCTGGTTATTTCTCAAATCGGTAGTTCATGAACTTAAAACAATAAATTACAAGGAATGCAATCTTTGCAAACCGTGGGTATATTGTTCATGCATTGATTAAAATAAGTCAAACCGGTTTTGTTTCAATTGTGTCTATGAATAAATACCTAAGCAATTGAACAACTTTTCAACTAGTTTTTATGAGTCATTTGAACTAGTTATGAGAAAGATGAATACGGTTAATATGAAAGTGCTCATATGGCTAACCATTGGTTAACTATTTGTGAACCAACTAAGTTTTCACGTTTATGTACGGTTACTCAAACCTAAATGAAATACATTTCATTTGTGTGTGACAAGCTATGTTTCGATCTAACGATCGAAAGATATTAGCTTGAATTTAATCAGGTTTTTCATCTAACGGTGAATATTGAATGCTTTGTTACCAAGGTAACTTAGATTGCAAACCCTGGTTTGAAAACTATATAAGGGGAACTCTGGCAACTGGAAAAACTAATCCCCACACCTCCTGTGTGATACTAGTTGGTTTTGCTAGAGTCAATTCTCCTTTAACCTTAGTTTTCTTCTCGAGACCCCGTAGGTTAACGATCGAAAGACTTCATTGGGATTGTGAAAGCCGATGAAACTACTTCTCTTGTAGTTGAGCGATCTTCTTGCCATTTTCTATCGTACGAGTTCAATTGAATAATTGACTTGAGATTATATCTCCGATAGGGCAAGATAAAAAGAAATCACAAAAATCTTCGTCTCATCGTTTGTGATTCCAAAATATATTGTTTCGCTACCATACGATTAATATTATTGTGAGGTGATTGATAATACTAGGCTGTTCTTCGGGAATATAAGTCCGGGTTATCGATTAGTTCCTGTTCACCTTGATTTATCAAAAGACGTAACAAAAACTCATAGGTTTATCTATTATCATAGACTTTTCTGTGTGATACAAATTTGTTTATTAAAGTCTTCGACTTTGGGTCGTAGCAACTCTTAGTTTTGGGTGATATCAGCTAAGGGAATCAAGTGCGTAGTATCTGTGGGATCGAGAGACGTAAGGAGCGCAACTGTAACTTGAATCAGTCCGAGATTGATTAGGGTTCAACTACAGTCCAGACCGAAGTTAGTTTGTAGTAGGCTAGTGTCTGTAGCGGCTTAATACAGTGTGGTGTTCAATCTGGACTAGGTCCCGGGGTTTTTCTGCATTTGCGCCTCGTTAACAAAACTTCGGTGTCTGCGTGTTATTTCTATTCTACGTATTATATTTTGTTATATAATTGAAATATCACGAGGTTGTGTCTTTATGTCGATCAATTGTAAAATCCAACCTTTTGGTTGTTGATTGGAAATTGATTGATCCTTGGATATTGGTCTTTGGTACCATCCAAGTTTATATCTCTTGTATTTGATAAAGACTCACAAATTTCTATTTGTTTGAGTATAGATCAAATCGAGAGATAGAGATATTAACTCCTTGATATACTTTTTATTAAGATTGAGTCTGACTGTCCAGTTGATTCTCTTAAAAGTATATTAGAGATAGTCCATACAGATTGCTATCGAAATATTGGGTGAGGTTGTTGTACCCCCACTTTTTCACTACGTTATTTTGCAAAGTCTCATTGGAGATGCTCTAATACTAGGCTGTTCTTCGGGAATATAAGTCCGGATTATCAATTAGTTCCTATTCACCTTGATTTATCAAAAGACGGAACAAAAACTCATAGGTTTATCTATTATCATAGACTTTTCTGTGTGATACAAATTTGTTTATTAAAGTCTTCGACTTTGGGTCGTAGCAACTCTTAGTTTTGGGTGATATCAGCTAAGGGAATCAAGTGCGTAGTATCCTGCTGGGATCAGAGACGTAAGGAGCAAATCAAATTTGAATCACTCCAGAGATTGATTAGGTTCAACTACAGTCCAGACCGGGTTAGTTTGTAGTAGGCTAGTGTCTGTAGCGGCTTAATACAGTGTGGTGTTCAATCTGGACTAGGTCCCGGGGTTTTTCTGCATTTGCGCCTCGTTAACAAAACTTCTGGTGTCTGTGTTATTTCTATTCTGTATTATATTTTGTTATATAATTGAAATATCACAGGTTGTGTGCTGTATCGATCAATTGTAAAATCCAACCTTTTGGTTGTTGATTGGAAATTGATTGATCCTTGGATATTGGTCTTTGGTACCATCCAAGTTTATATCTCTTGTATTTGATAAAGACTCACAAATTTCTATTTGTTTGAGTATAGATCAAATCGAGAGATAGAGATATTAACTCCTGATATACTTTTTATTAAGATTGAGTCTCGACTGTCTAGTTGATTCTCTTAAAAGTATATTAGAGTTAGTCCATACTGATTGCTAATCGAAATATTGGGTGAGGTTATTGTACCCCGCTTTTTCAATTGGTATCGAGTTGTGCAAACATATTTAAGAACTCAAAATTTTGTATTTGTGATAGGTGTAGAATACACCTAATTTACTATCTAGTAGTTTATGCTTTCTTTGCTATTTTTCTTGTAAATTATGTATTTTACGCTTGTTTTGAGTTTTATAGCTACTTTGGAGTCGCACGGAGGAAAAGAAGAAGAAATCACCTTATTTGAGCCAAAAGGGTAAAATTGTCATTTTACCAAGGAGGGAATACTATATGGAGCCCCGACAAGGTTAAGGGGAGGTCAAAGAGGTGTCCCTTATCCAAAAGAAGGGAGTGAAAATAGCACATTTTGGGTGTACTAATGGTGGGTGTCTGAATCCACCCACACCCTAAACCCGTAGACCCATACCCGTACCCGGATCCATACCCGCCCCATTTAACTTAAACCTAAATCGAGGAGAGTTATTTCTCTCTTCAATCATTCTTCACCTGAGAGTTAGAAAAAGAGCAAAGAAAAGATGCCATTGTCACCGTGGAAATTGAGAACCGAACCTAAATCAAAAGACAAAGATCGAAGCCGCTATCAAGCTCTGATTGCTACTTGATTCTACTTACAAATGGGTTGTGTTTAATGGTGATGTTGGCTAAGTTGGAGAAGATTGAATCGTAGAGTGATTGAAGCCGTTTAATGTATTCGAGAGAACCGAAACTTAGGTTGCTTCCAAGGGTTCGAGAGATACTGTGAATCGAAGATCTGAAATCGAATTAAGGGTTTGGACGAAATTGATTATTGAAGCATTGGGATGAATCAAATCGAGAGTGCTGTTAATGGAAATTAGGGAGAAAATGAAGATGGTTCTGTTGGTGTTTTGAGGAGAAGCAATTAGGGTTTTCTGTGCTGCAATCAACTAACAAAGGAATTAGGTTCAACCTGTTGCGGAAAGACGGTGAAGATGAATTGAAATTGAGCCGTTGAATCAAGAATGGCGGTGAAGATTCCAGTGAACTCAAACAGTAGACAATGGTGGTTATAATGGTTACATTAGCAGGAATTAAGAAGGAGAAAATGATGTTGATGGGGATGTTCATTGAAGAACAGATGGGTTTCTTTGAGTCTTTGGATTTCTGGAACTGGTAGGAGATATTGCGGCTTGAGAATAGATGGAAGTTTTAAGAAGTAGGGTTTGCAATTAGGTAGTTGGTGGTATATGTGAAGCAGAAGATGAGTTTCAACCAAGTCAAGTGGTAGTTGCGGTGTTGGCCCGAGCTATAGCTTGTTTCGGTGTAGAGTCGCTGCAGGAGGTGGTTGAAATGTATGCAAAGGGTTAAGAGATGAATGGAGGTTGTATGAAGATGGGTCTGATGTCTTGGAACTGCTAGGTCTGAGATTCGGCTGAGCAGAATGTTGGAGATTATGGAGCTGTGATATGATGAGATGGAAGGAGTTACAACAAGAATTTCATGGGTTTAAGGTGCCAGAACTGGGGATTTGCAAGCTTGAACAGCACTGGATGTGTGGAAGAATGTGGCTGATGCATAATGATTATTCAAAGACAATGCGAAGCTTACTCAATGGCTCGAGTTGTGTTGGTGGTGTCAGTGCTAAGCTTGAGCAAATGCAATAGAGTTGTCAGGGGCAATGGGATGATGGAGCAAATGGGTGGTATTGGCTGGAGCCGCTGCGGGCTGTAATGGTGAAGACCCGTGTTTAGGTGCAAAAGCTAACTCGAGATGGTGGAATAGCCCTCATGGCCGTGGAAAGTGTTGCAGGGAGCCGAAATGGTGTCGGAAGACCGAGCTACGTAAATACGTAAAATGCGCAACAAGATGGATGCAAGATACTTAGCCAAGATGGCCGGAAGCACTACATTGGTTGCAATGCTACTGCTCGGATGACTCGGGTCAACCGACTTAGTTGACTCCGAGTTGACTTCGATACTCACTGATTAAGACCGAGTCGATCACCACTCATTGGCTGACTCTCTTCTACCTTGACTGTTGACTAACTGTTGACTGACGGTTGACCCGTTTGACCGTTAGTCCTAACGGTGGACCGGACGGAATATTCCGTCGAATATTCTCTCGACTTTGAGAAATTTCGGTGTGGCCGCGTGACGATTTTTCCGCCAAATTCCGCCACAATCCCAGATTTTCCTACGAGCAAAATTCCGTAACTTTCTATGGACTTCTCTCATGGGTATGAAGACTTGGGCTAGGAATTGGATGGAGAATTGGACTCAAATTTGGAAAGAGAAGGTGGAAGAGTTGAGAAAAGCTTGGATTTGGAGATTGAATTGCAAAAGGAAAAGGATTCTAATCTTGGAAGATTTGGAGAATTTTGAAGCCTATAAATAGAGAAGTTTTCTACAACTTCTACACCTCTCTACACATCTCTACACACACAATTCTTTTCTTTTCTTATTCTTTTTGTGAACTTTTAACATGAGTAGCTAATTTTATTGATTGAGGATGAATTCGTAGTTCTTAATATGATTTGAGTTTTTGTTTTTAATTCTATCTTGAAGTTCTTCACATGATTATCGTTTGTTTTTACTAATAGGAGTGATCTTAAAGACATTCATGATTGATTGATAGATTGTTTAGAATGCATGCTAAATTGATTTGTTAGTTTAATCTAAAGCTAGTGAAAGTTAGGAGATAAGTAATCGTTTCTTGACTCTTTACATAAGTAGCAAACACGAGACCTTGCGGAGGGATTCCGTGGAGCAATTGTGTGTAGAAACAACGCTAGAAAGTGAACCCAGCTGAACCGAGTTTAACTACTAGTACTAAACCTAAATTCATAAATCTTAATGCATTCTCGGGGAATTACATCTTGTAAGCGGACCTCAAGGTGGTTCTTTTGAATAGAATCCGATAACTAAGCGGACCTGTTACTCGGTGAAATTAGGGATTTTGGGGCTAGCTAAGCGGACTGCTATCCTACGGTTGGTGATAATCTGTGACTAATAACAAGTAGAAAAGAACATAACTTGATTCATTGTTTCGTAACGAAGAAGGATTCCTTGATCTTGTCTCTCTTATTGCTTTCATCTTTTAACTTTCGATTTCAATTGCTTTGTTTATTTTTATTTTGCTTTTTACACCCCCCTTTCGTGACAACTTTTACAACTAGAATCTCGTGTCCTCGTGGGATCGACCTTGACTGCCCTATATTACTTGTTAATTAGGGTAGTAAAGTATTAATTAATTTGTTGTCGTTACGACACGCATCAAATTTTGGCGCCGTTTCTTAGGAGCAATGATGATTTTAGTTGTTTTTATTTTTCTTTTGCTTTATTCTTGCTTTGTTGGATTCTATTCCGTATCTAACTTGGTTTTTGAATCTTATTTCGAGGTATCGGTTTTCCATGTACGGTGGACAAGAGCAAGCATATTACAACAATCAATACGGTTTTCAACCTCAACATTATGGCAACTTCCAACCATCCTTCGGATACAATCAAAACCAATCTTTTGGCTATGATCAAATTCCTACGGGAACATTATGGATATTCTCATACATATCAACAACCTTATGACGGGTATGTAAGTGGACAATCACAAGGATGGGAGGATAGTTTTGTTTATGATCGAAATTCTCTAGTTTTGCAGATAAGATGTTGGCCATGATTGGGGATCTTGGGGATCTTCAACAAAAGATGCAAGAATCACATCGAGAAATTCAAAGGAATTCGGAGAAAATATACGAACTAATTAACCAACCTTTGGAGACTTTTGATGACGCTAGTGTAGATTACTCGAGCCTTGATCTTAATAATGATCAATCACCTATTCAAAAGGAAGAGCTTGAGGAAGATGCATTTATTGCTTGGCAAAACTTTTCTTAAGGAAAGATGGGAGTCCGCTTAAGTGTATGAATGTTCCGACAATGAGGAAGTTATTCCAACTCCGGATCATAATAACGATCCTTCACCTATTCAAAAGGAGGAGATTGGGTGTGACTTACCTATTGTTATAAACGGTGTACCACCCGCACAAGAAGATTTTACAATCTATACCGATGAAATTCATTTTTGTGAATGGCCCGATTCCGATGATGAGAATGTTGAAGAGATGATGCTAGAGGATGAAACCACATTCATTGATTTTGTGGAAGACCCAATTGAACTTGCGAATGATTTTAAGGATGCCGAGACTTTGGTTAAGGTAGAAAAAAAGACGAAGAATGGTCGCAAGGTTTAATAGAGGACCACGATATACAAGAGGTAAGTGATTCACTCGAATTTGTTAAGGATGACGAGGATTCTATAATACAAGAAATTGTGCAAGGTTTGTCTAACCCTTTTTATTGATTCTTCTCCTTTACCTCTTATTGGTTTGAATGTATGTGCTTCAAAGTATTTTTGGATGATTTTGTTTCTAGATATCCACCATTGGAAACACTTGATTCTAACACTATGCAGGTTTGCCAAGAGGAATACATGGAAGTTCCCTGAATTCTATGTTCTTTATACACTTCCAAGTGTGGACGAGAATAAGTGTGGGGAAATTTCTATCGAGCGATAATTTCACTATTATTTTCTTGTGCTAACATTTGTATGGAGTTATTGTGTGCAAAACAGGTATTATGGGTGGATCCTCAAATTTTCAGATTGTTAGTATATGGGGAATGAATCATTCAAGAGCCAAGTCGGGGCCTAGTCGACTTTAAAACAAGCGCTTAATGGGAGGCAACCCATCGGTTTTGTATTTCTTATCTTTTTGCTTTTTGTTATTTCTTTTCTTGTTTCTTATCATGTTAAAATTTCCCACCTTGACTTTACTAGGAGGATTCAATTACATTGAGGACAATGTAAGGTTTAAGTGTGGGGGAGTGGTTAAGCATGTTTTTAAAACAAAATTACAAAAAAATGAAAAAAAAAATTAAAAAAAAAAAAAAAAAGTTTTACTTAAAAATTCCAACTTTTAAAGATTTTAGAGTCACTAGCATACTTCTAGGTATGTTTACATAGAGATTTTGACCAACATAATTGAACTTGGAAATGTTAGAGAACTACATTCGGATTTCTTGTTTGTTTGAGTGTTAAATAATGGATTTAATCATGCCGGTGATGCGAATTTGGTGCAGGGAGAAATGCGTTATTAGAGTTGCCGATCAATCATTAGTGGAGACTACCCGTATTCATATCATGAGAGGCACCCGACTGTAATTCTTCCATCTACTAAAGAGCTTCTTTTGAGTGTGTGTCACCGTAAGTTAATTCCGGTAGAATGGTGAGCTACCCAACCTCCCACCAATAAAAGCACTACTCTTTGATCTCTTGAGTGCTAATTTTGTCAATCATGAGGGTGACGTCCATAGATGAAAGCTTCCTTCTTGTAGTTCGATTTGCGCTTAGCACCATTCTCTCTCTCGACAACAACGGATCCATAGAAACACATTCATCATCAACAAGGAGCGACATCAAAATCTACAAGGAAAGTTGGAAAAGTTTAAGGTTTATAAGCAACAAAACGAGAAAAAAGAGCAAATTTCAAATACAAGTAAAGCAACATACAAAGAGCGGATGTTACATATATGTTGAAGACTTACACTACAATGAGGTAATTTTATATCCAAGTATGAAGACTTATTCATGAAAGCGAAGAAAATTAAAAGGTGAGAATTTTTGAAGTTTATGATTTCAAGACGATACAAGTTGTGAAGAATCAAGCGGTAAAATATTTCTCCCACGGCCATGGTTTATTTTTGTATTTAATTTCTCTTGTTTCAAAAAAAAAAAAAAAAAAAAAAAAAAAAAACAAGAGAAATATTTGTTTTGTTAATAAGCCGTGGGGAAGGAAAATTTATAAGGAAGTTTCAAGCGACAAGGATTTTAAGGTAAAAGAGTTACAAATTGTTAAGGATTTATGAAATTTAAGGGTTTATCATCAATAGTTGAAACCAAGGACGAAGACCATGAAGATCAAGACGAGGAGCTTTCGACGTTTCTATTGGATGCCGGAGAGTGGTGTTATCATAATTGGCGATCGGATGTGAAGGTAAGTAAGTAATCTCATCCTCGATAATATGGTTGATTTCCTTTCTTAGAGATCGTCGTAAAATGGTTTTTCAAAATATAAAAGATGTGGGTTTTCAAAATTTCTAAGTTGTCCTTCCCACCATTCAACGTGTTGCGTGATTTCTCTTCATTCCTACCTGCGCACATGTGAGAACCATAAAAAGCCGTCTTTTTGAGTGCAATTATCATAAAATCCTTATCTGGGTGAGTGCGTGTCGAGGCGAAATGCTTATTGATCGTTTCTCAAACACGCATTCTCTCATTATGGTGTGGTTATTTCTCACTCAACATTTAAGAATGAGAATATGTTCTTTGGTATTTCTAACTTCTTATTACTAGCATGCAAAAATTCTATGTCCTCATAACTCTTTGATGCTTGGGACGCTTGAACGCTTTGAAGTTGTGAGTTTTTAGTTTGATTTGCTCGAGGACTAGCAAAGTCTAAGTGTGGGGAATTTGATAGGTGTAGAATACACCTAATTTACTATCTAGTAGTTTATGCTTTCTTTGCTATTTTTCTTGTAAATTATGTATTTTACGCTTTGTTTTGAGTTTTATAGCTACTTTGGAGTCGCACTGAGGAAAAGAAGAAGAAATCACCTTATTTGAGCCAAAAGGGTAAAATTGTCATTTTACCAAGGAGGGAATACTATATGGAGCCCCGACAAGGTTAAGGGAGGTCAAAGAGGTGTCCCTTATCCAAAAGAAGGGAGTGAAAATAGCACATTTTGGGTGTACTAATGGTGGGTGTCTCGAATCCACCCACACCCTAAACCCGTAGACCCATACCCGCATTCGATCCATACCCGCCCCCATTTAACTTAAACCTAAATCGAGGAGAGTTATTTCTCTCTTCAATCATTCTTCACCGAGAGTTAGAAAAATAGCAAAGAAATAGATGCCATTGTCACCGTGAAATTGAGAACCGTAACCTAAATCAAAAGACAAAGATCGAAGTCGCTATCAAGCTCCGATCGACTACGATTCTACTTACAAATGGGTTGTGTTTAATGGTGATGTTGGCTAAGTTGGAGAAGATTGAATCGAGAGTGATTGAAGCCGTTTAATGATTCGCAGAGAACTGGAAACTTAGGGTTGCTTCCAAGGGTTCGAGAGATACCGTGAATCGAAGATCTGAAATCGAATTAAGGGTTTGGACGAAATTGATTATTGAAGCATTGGGATGAATCAAATCGAGAGTGCTGTTAATGGAAATTAGGGAGAAAATGAAGATGGTTCTGTTGGTGTTTTGAGGAGAAGCAATTAGGGTTTTCTGTGCTGCAATCAACTAACAGTGAATTAGGGTTCAACCCTGTTGCAGAAAGATGGTGAAGATGAATTGAAATTGAGCTGTTGAATCAAGAATGGCAGGTGAAGATTCTGGTGAACTGAAACAGGTAGACAATGGTGGTTATAATGGTTACATTAGCAGGGAATTAAGAAGGAGAAAATGATGTTGATGGGGATGTTCATTGAAGAACAGAGATGGGTTTGTTAGTCTTGGATTTCTCGAACCGGTAGAGATATTGCAAACTTGAGAATAGATGGAAGTTTTAAGAAGCAGGGTTTGCAATTGCAGTAGTTGGTGGTATATGTGAAGCAGCAAGATGAGTTTCAACCAAGTCAAGTGGTAGTTGCAGGTTGGCCTGAGCTATAGCTTGTTTCAGTAAGTCATTGCGGGAGGTGGTTGAAATGTATGCAAAGGGTTCGAGATGAATGGAGGTTGTATGAAGATGGGTCTCGATCTTTTGTGGAACCTGTAGGGTCTGAGATTGGGCTGAGCAGAATGTTGGAGATTATGGAGCTGTGATATGATGAGATTGAAGGAGTTACAACAAGAATTTCATGGGTTTAAGGTGCCAGAACTGGGGATTTGCAAGCTTGAACAGCACTGGATGTGTGGAAGAATGTATCCGATGATAATGATTATTCAAAGACAATGCAGCTTACTCAATGGCCTGAGTTGTGTTGGTGGTGTCAGTGCTAAGCTTGAGCAAATGCAATAGAGTTGTTGCGATAGTGGCAATGGGATGATGGAGCAGGTCATGGTATTGGTCGAGCCGCCGTGGCCTGTAGAATGGTGAAGCACCTGGTTTAGGTGCGGTGCAAAGCTAACCCGAGATGGTGGAATAGCCCTCATGGTCATGAAAGTGTTGCGGGGAGCCGAAATGGTGTTGGAAGACCGAGCTACGAAATACGTAAAATGCGCAGCCAAGATGGATGCAAGATACTTAGCCAAGATGGTCGAAGCACTACATCAAGTTGCAACAAATCGGCTCGATCGACTGGTCAACCGGCTTAGTTGACTCGAGTTGACTTCGACTCAGTGACTAAGACCGAGTCGATCACCACTCATTGGTCGACTCTCTTCTAACTTGACCGTTGACTGACGGTTGACCGTTTGACCGTTAGTCCTAACGGTGGACCGGACGGGAATATTCCGTCGAATATTCTCTCGATCGGAGAAATTTCAGTGGCCGGCGGTGACGTTTCCGCCAAATTCCCCACAATCCAGTTTTTCCGTGAGCAAAATTCCGAGAACTTTCTATGGACTTCTCTCATGGGTATGAAGACTTGGGCTAGGAATTGGATGGAGAATTGGACTCAAATTTGGAAAGAGAAGGTGGAAGAGTTGAGAAAAGCTTGGATTTGTAGATTGAATTGCAAAAGGAAAAGGATTCTAATCCTTGGAAGATTTGGAGAATTTTGAAGCCTATAAATAGAGAAGTTTTCTACAACTTCTACACCTCTCTCTACACATCTCTACACACACAATTCTTTTCTTTTCTTATTCTTTTTGTGAACTTTTAACATGAGTAGCTAATTTTATTGATTGAGGATGAATTAAGTAGTTCTTAATATGATTTGAGTTTTTGTTTTTAATTCTATCTTGAAGTTCTTCACATGATTATCGTTTGTTTTTACTAATAGGAGTGATCTTAAAGACATTCATGATTGATTGATAGATTGTTTAGAATGCATGCTAAATTGATTTGTTAGTTTAATCTAAAGCTAGTGAAAGTTAGGGAGATAAGTAATCGTTTCTTGACTCTTTACATAAGTAGCAAACACGAGACCTTGCGGAGGGATTCCGTGGAGCAATTGTGTGTAGAAACAACGCTAGAAAGTGAACCAAGCGAACCGAGTTTAACTACTAGTACTAAACCTAAATTCATAAATCTTAATGCATTCGGGAATTACATCTTGTAAGCGGACCTCAAGGTGGTTCTTTTGAATAGAATCGATAACTAAGCGGACACATTTACTCAGTGAAATTAGGGATTTTTGGGCTAGCTAAGCGGACCTGCTATCCTACGGTTGGTGATAATCTCAGTGACTAATAACAAGTAGAAAAGAACATAACTTGATTCATTTGTTTCGTAACGAAGAAGGATTCCTTGATCTTGTCTCTCTTATTGCTTTCATCTTTTAACTTTCGATTTCAATTGCTTTGTTTATTTTTATTTTGCTTTTTACACCCCCCTTTCGTGACAACTTTTACAACTAGAATCTCGTGCTCCTCGTGGGATCGACCTTGACTGCCCTATATTACTTGTTAATTAGGTAGTAAAGTATTAATTAATTTGTTGTGGTTACGACACGCAT
>JAJJWW010011305.1:0-110034 GCA_023531295.1 Papaver armeniacum | reverse complement strand
CCACCATGCGACCTTCCACTACGTGACTACCAAAACGAAGGCATGCGGTGATAGCGGTCCCCTTGATCCCAGCGAGAAAATCCCGGCTAACCAAGGCTACCGCACAACGCATGGTAACCTTTAGCCCGAAAACCTAAGTTTCGTGCCACGCCCAAACCATGCCATGCCAACCTCTGCCCAGCGCCACGCCCGGCCTTCCCGACGCGGCCACTAAAACGGCGGCTCGTGCTGAACAATCATGCGCCACCCTTCCACCTTAGATGCAAATCTCGCTCGTCCCGAGTCGCCATCCAACGCACGGTAACGCTTGGTTCAATGCCAAAACCCTAATTTTCTCCGTGCCTAACTATGCCTCCTCGGTGCCTCGCAACATCCCTCCTGAATTCTTCCGAGTTTTATTGTCGGGCTGTTTTCACCTCCGACGCAGTTCAAAACTCTACATATCCTCGCAGACGGAGATAGGAAATTATTTTGCGGCCGATTTCGAGGGGCGGACCGTCAAAATCAGAGTCCGTCGATGAGAATTCTAGAGTGCGATCCTAGTGAAGGGAGCACTATATCAGGGCTTTTGAAACGAAGGCATGCGGCCATCAACGTCGCCTCCCTTCAATCCCGGTAGTTGAACTTATCCATTCTGGTTACCAGACAAATGCATGGTAACCTTTGTCTAAAACCTAAGTTTGGCACACGCCAAACCATGCCATGCCGATGGCATGCCAACTCAGCGCGCCACTATGTCGGCCTTCCCCTACACGGCTATGCCAGCGACGGCGCGCGACAACCGACTATCGCCCAATCCCGTGGAGAAAATCCTGTAGCCGATGCGAGGTTACCGACGACATATGGTAACTTTGACCCGAAACTCCTAGTTTGGCCATCGACTCAAACCGCGCCAAGGCATGCCATGCCAATAGCATGCCAACAACTAGCACGCCACATGCCGCTCTTCCTATACGGCCACAAAGCGAAGCGTGCAACGATCGGCAGCTACCTCCGTCTTAAGATATAAAATCTCCGAACAGCCGGAGGTCACCTAAGCTAAGCAGTCTCCCAAGCACGACTTGCTAGGCAACAATAATATGCCACATGTTTCCAGCAAAAACATTCGAGACATCACACATATTACAAACGTGGATCCTCTCTGGGTATTGTTTGAGGTTTACGGCGTGCGCATGTATACTATGCCGTCTATAAGGAAGTGTCAGCAAGGATGAGGCGTTAGTAAATACAGGGAGTAATGGTGAATGCTATTTTCAGGAACATCAATTCCATGCGTTAACGGTTTATGGAACATCATTTCATGCGCTTACATTACCACTCCTCTCATTTACTCATCCATTCCTTTAATGAGACCGAGAGTACGCTTCACTCACTTGTCTCAATAAGTCTTATTTATTTCCATCGATTAACAAGTTCGATCGAGACATACAACACCTGCGAAGCGCTTTGCCTCGCCGTATGTTAGCTTCCCACTTCTCGATACAAGTGGTCAACACAACTACTCTTCAGAATCATATGCTGGTCCCATCCCTTTCTACTGCTTCCTCCCCAAAACTAGACCCATTCTCTCCACTTCAGTGATCAAGTGAAGGCTGGAACTACCATTTCTTGGTTTAGGCTGGACTTATACGACATTGATCTCTCGAATCTAAAGTACTCCTTGCAGATATTGTTTAGGGGTTTAAATTCGTTTTCAACCCACCACACGCAAATTACCGAAATCTACGTAAACCATTTTCACCCTGCAACGGCAGCAGAGATTTCTGGCAAAATAGTAAACCAGCAGATATAAGGTCCTTCTGCAAAATGCAAATGAAAGTGACCCACCATTTATCATCTTTAGATACGTGAGGTCTTATTAGTACCGTAATTCAAATATGATATTCTGTATGAGTACTTTATCGCGGCAACATTATCTTTCTTCTGCCGTGGCGAACGCCTAACAGGTAATTTCCTCTTCATGGTGATTACTTTGTAATTCTCAAGAAGCTCTCCACAGCATATTGCTCGTAAATGATTTCTAGATCAGCGAACTTAGGGTCTCTAAGTTCGAGTGGATAAAGAGATCCCAAGCCGCACTGCGCAATGGACAAATCTCAGTATAAGGCGATACGTCTCCACACAATTGGTAGATGGCTCGCAAAAGTTCAGCATGAGAAAGGATCCCGTAAAATAAAGGGAGATTAGGGTGCGTAAAGAGGTATGGGGAAGACCACGGACGGCCTAATCGATGACGAAGGATCTCTTCATTGTTAGAATGATGATCGAAAATAATCGTAGAAAGAATGGATTTAGAATTCGACTCGTGGAATGGTGATAATGTGAAACTCCTCTATTTTTGATATTTTTTGAATTTCTCACAGAATTTTCATTTACAGGTCACTTGGAGGCATCTTTAAGTATGGGAATGACGGAGAAGTAAAGATTAAAAGAGAAGAAAAAAAGTATAGAGGCGGTAACTTGATGAAAGAATGTTGAAGAAAAGTTGCAGAATGAAAGGAAAATAAAAAGAAAGAAGAAGAGAAAAATTGAGAAGGATATATAGAGAGAAAGAGATCTCCAAAAGATAAACCCATTAATGCGGTAAGAGTGGACGTGTAACGGCTGATGAAATGGCAGGTGTATAAGGCGTGTCAAGAAATAGATGGTCGAAGAGACACGTGTAATTCATTCTCGCGTAAATACAGAAACAGTCTTGTCGGTACAGGAGAAGGGAGAAAGATGAGCGGTTGCGGCATTATGAAATGAGGTTCTCATATCTATCTCTTCTTCGCGGAAGACATGAGAAAGAGAGGCAAGATGTAGGAGTAGAATCTCGCAATATGATAATGCGCGAAGATTTAAGCAACAAATGTTTGCGAAGACCATTACGATGTTTGAGGAATGGCGTAGCCGGGTGACATCGGCCTAATCACGAGAAGGGACTTTAGAGATTGAAGGAAATTTATCTGAAAACCCTTGTAAACTTACGAGAATGACGCGAAGTGAATCAGAAAATAATGGTTGGCTTATTTGTTGGTTTTTACAAAAGTAGTGAATTTGTTTATATAATTGACAAATACAACTTAAGAAGAAAAACTCCCCGATGTGGGACTAAAATGCTTATATAGTCTCTTAAAACAACTAAAACGTGGAAACTCCACAATGTGGGACTAATAAGTTTTTTCATTCACAAAAGAAAACAATAAATTATAATTTTATTAAAACTTTAAAAAATTATTTTTTAGTAATCGTTTTCCAACAATACTATTATCAGGCATGTCACTAGGTGGATTTCATATATTTTTTGTTGTTGTTATCTTCTTTAGCTGTCAGTAACTTAGCTTAGAAACAAGAATACGGAGGTGGCCAGAGTAATTGCCAGTAGCTGGGAGTTCAGTGTTTGTATAATTTTTTTACTCAAGTAATTTTGTACAATAGAAGATTGAATAATTTTAAGAGTATTTAGGTAAATATATTTAGTTTATTCACATTTTTCTGGGCACAGTATCCAAATCGGATCGCATGGAAATATATTTTTAATTTACGAGTATATAAACAGTATCAAACGTTAGTAACTCTTTACAACCAAATTTTATTTTTTTATCAACCGTGTATCTAAAACTGATGTCTTATTTTCCCAAGCTGCAATTTGTTATTCTCTGTTGACTACATCCACAACCAGCTTTGCATCGAGTTCAAAACAGATGGATTGAATCTCTAAACCTTCACATTCAGCTTCCTCAGCACTCGTATTTTCATTTCTATTCCTGCATCTGGCTTGGCTTGGCTTGTCTTGTATGAATTCACGTGAAAAAATAAACTTAAGTAATCCATAACAAAACTGATTAGAATCGTTATACTTTTTTAAAGAAGGTTATTATTGGGGCGTCACACTCCATTAGAGGGGCTTCACTTGGATATTTGGTGACCAAAAATCTGATTAAGGGATATTTTGATTCCATAGCAATTTGTCAAAATTACCCTTCAATTAAAACTACTAAAAATAGATGAGGAAGAAGCAAAGCCGATCCTAGTGATGGTAATCAACAACTCAATCAACCTCAACTTCATCCTCAACTCATTCCACCGATTCAATCAATTGAAGAATCATGTTTTCAAACTCCTCAACAACAACCCATGGTGTATGTAAGGTAATAATCAAACAAACCCATCTTTTTGTACCCGTTTTTGTGCTTAAATCGAATGAAATCGAAGTAAAATTAGGATTTTATTTACTTTCTGCTAGTGTTACGCCTGGGTACGGTACTAGATTTTTCAATCGTAATTCCAATTTTACGCCTAGGTTTAGTTGTTTACCAGGCGTAATTCCAATTTTACGCCTAGGTTTAGTTGATTTTCCAGGCGTAATTTAGGACGTCTAGGTTTGTTATATGTAGAACCTAGGCGTAATTCTTCCTGGATGTTTTGAAGAATTCCAACTTTGGGTTTACGCCTAGGTTCTTGCACTACACTTCCCAGGCGTAATGTTGGAAGTCCAGGTTTTCTATATGTCGAACCTAGGCGTAATTTATCATGGATGCTTTGAAGAATTCCAACTTTGGGTTTACGCCTAGGTTCATGCACTACATTTCCCAGGCGTAAAACTGAATTACGGTTGGACTAATGCAAAACCCTCTTCCAAACCCAGACGTAAAACTAAATTACGGTTGGAACAAAGCCCAACCCAACCGTAATTTGCCATGAAAGTCTAAAAATATCAAATTTATTATCGTTCTTAAGCTAGTTTTCAACGAAATTGAACCCATGGGAGATAGTTTAGAGGTGTACCTGTTGATTTTCAACCATTGGTTCTAAACTTTGTCCCGAATTTACAAATATATATCAAAATTCATCTTCTTAAATTAATTAGATAATAACTAAATTTAATTAAAATTAACTAAATAAATAAGGGTTGTTTGGTCATTACACAATTATTTGAGATAAGGGGTTTTTGAAATTACGTACGGATGACTCGTTTTTGTCCTATTAGGTGACGCCCCTCTAATGGAATGTGACGCCCCAATAATAACCTTCTTTTTAAATGGGTACATCATGGTAAGTAGTAGAATGAAAAGAAATCCGGGTGTATTTGTGGATCCCATGACTCGCGCATCCTACATTGATATTCACGGGAGCGACACCAATCCCAGTTAACAAGTAACCTTGATGGTACTAGGGCTTTGGCTCTTTCTGAACGTTTTCTTATGATCCTCTTGCACATTTGGCTAGGTCAAATTAAACTAATAAATAATTAACACCCCATTATGAGAAACAGCTGAGAGGGGAAAATTCAATAATCAATAAAGAAGATGCAAAGATAATTAGTTTGCCTGTGGGCCATTAGCAATAGAAAATTCAATTTTATACTTGTTGTCCGAACATCGGGACTCAAAATCATTGCCTCCGGCTCCGACTCTGTTTTTATGTAAAGAACATTTTCTTTTTCTTTTTTTTCGGAAAAGATGGGAACCTCATTCAATATATTCGTAAACACCGATTTTGATAGTGACTTTTCAAGTTCGTTATATATTTATCAGTTCCAACATATCTCCCTCAATTCTTGAGTAATTCTAACCCTACAAACATAACTACCATTTCAGATTTCCAAGAGGACCAAGCCTCAACAAAGGGCCAAATTGATTTTACTACAAAACCAATTTGTGTGACTGCATTAAGCAGTGACCGGATTAAAACCAACCCAAAATTCTTAAGATCATGTACAATCAAGTAACATGATATGTTTTCAAAGTAACAATATCTCCCTAAGTCTAAGTAATAGCATCTCCCTAATTCTAAGTAACAATAACGGTGTCTAATGTAACAAAGTTCATCTAAATCGGTCTTTAGCGGAACAAATTGCATTATAAGTGACAATAATTCTAAGTAACAGTAACGGTGTCTAATGTAACAGAGGTCTTCTAAATCTCCCTACGTCTAAGTAACAGTATCTCCCTAATTCTAAGTAACAGTAACAGTGTCTAATGTAACAGAGGTCATTTGAATCGGTTTGAAAGCGGAACAAATCGGTCTAGTGTCTAATGTAACAGTGACAGTGTCTAATGTAAAGAACATTTTTCTTTGAAGAAGAACTTGGAACAAATTGCATTATTGCTTCCCCAGGCTAGCTGCATTTCTAGCATAGGGTCGGTGTCTCGATTTTGACCACTCTAACTGCTTGCATAA
Organism: Papaver armeniacum; assembly: GCA_023531295.1. Lineage (NCBI taxonomy): Eukaryota > Viridiplantae > Streptophyta > Magnoliopsida > Ranunculales > Papaveraceae > Papaver > Papaver armeniacum. Next base: position 103,869 of record JAJJWW010011305.1, on the reverse strand, counting down.
TGTACCCGTCATAATACATACATACTACTATGCTTGACCAGATTACTTTTATCCCATTATATCGTCATTTGATCTTGAACTTGGTATAGTTTTTTTTTTCACTTTTTGTTTTGTTTTGCGTCGCAATTGTTATTTCACTACTCCCTTGGGAGAAAAACAACTTCGTAATGGACGGGTAGTGCCTATTATCCCGGGGACTGTTTACCGCTTTCTTTCCCTTTTATGACATTGCCGCATCTCTAGTATATGGTGTCTCATTTCCGACCGTTCATCAAGTATCCATCGTAATATATGCCTGACAAAATATTTTCAGCTTGCCCAAGGATGATAATCTAAATAAAAAGACATGTCGTACGAACTTATACTCAACCAAAAAAGATTTTTGGGTTAATTTACGTTACCTTCCCTATAAAGATTGGTAATTTGCATTACCTCCCCTACAAAAATAAAATTAGCAAAACCTCCTCTCGTCAATAATTTCGTCTATTCCAAGTTAGCTGACTCAACACTGCCTTACACGTGGTTTTTTGTTGGGGAGATAATGTAAATTGCCAATCTTTACAGAGGAGGTAATGCAAATTACCAATCTTCACAGAGGGAGTAATGCAAATTACCAATCTTTACAGGGGAGGTAATGCAAATTACCCCAAACAAATAAAAACCACGTGTAAGTTAGTGCTGAGTCAACTAACTTGGAATAGACGGAATTATTGACGAGGGGAGATTTTGATAATTTTATTTTTGTAGGGGAGGTAATGCAAATTAACGATCTTTACAGGGGAGATAACACAAATTACCCCAAGATTTTTAGAAAAATAAGACGAGTAGAATTCATTAGTTGGCAGTATCCCTTGCATCGATACCGCAGGCAGTTGTAGATTATTCAAAAAAGTCTTTTCAGAAGACCTGATGATTGGAGATCATTTAATATGAGACGGGTCCAAGGAAATATGAGAGAGTCTCATTTAAAATATTCTCAATTAAGTTATGGTTTATGATCTCTACTAAATAGTCTATTGAGACCTGACCCGCTAAAGAATAAAACGAGTAAGTTGCGGCGGTAATCCAATCTAGGTGATTGGAGATCTAATAGTCTAGGTCCAAAAGAGACAACTAAGTTGTCAATTATTCTCCAGATAACACTTTTCTTTCCCATTCCTATGGTAAGAATTAGTGTTTTCTGTCAAGTAAGAGGTCAGGAGTTTTCTCTTCATGATTTCTATAGTTAAGTAAGAAAAGTATGGTAGGGTGCTTTTAAATAGGAGATCACTTATATGAGTGAGAAGTGTGGCCGCTTCTATGATAAATATAATCCCAGGTTAATCGAGCACTCATAGAATACTTAGAACGTTCAGGGCAAAAATGAACACAACAAAGAATTTGATCAGTATAACAACATATAATATGTGAGATTAACTGTATCGAATTTCATCAACGGATGACAGTTCAAGACATCACATTCATTGGTTAGCCAATAAACCCGGTAAATTTTCCACTAGGTTTGGTTCGAAGCCAAAACTACCTCTTATTGATGCATTATGCTTTTGTTCGTGCTCTTAAAAGTTTGTAAATTTTGTTGATCATGTATTTTCACTCATGCTGGGAATTGCTTGGATCAAAATTATGTATCAGTGAAAATTATTTTTCAAAATTTAAATTCAAATAGACACGCCTTTTTCTTCCGGATAAACATCTAGTCATAAATAGGTACTATAGAGAGTTACCATTAGACATAGTGAGCCACATATGGATGAAGAGACACTTTGTAGAGTTACTATTGACTTTATAAACAAGCTTGGTATAGGGGCGGCAAGAAATGGTAGAGGGGCGGCAAGTGTGATAGTAATGTCCCTCTTATTGGTTAGGGTGTCCTATAGGGGGTGTAGATTGACTAGATTACCCTTTTCACCTTAAATCAACCAAAATCAAATCAATTTTTTTTTAAACCTAATGAATCAAAAAAAATCAAATCAGTTTTTTTTTTCATCTTCTTCTTCATTTTCTCTTCTCCTCCATCAACCGTAACCTCCATTAAAACTGAAAATTTCATCGTCTTCTATTAATCGGCGATTTGAAAAATGTTTGGAAAAACCCAGTTAGGGTTTAGTTTATCGTGTTGGATTTAAGTTAATTTTGTATCAAAAATTAGGGTTTTGTATGAAAATTGAAATTGAAATTTCTGAGTTTATGTGAGTTACGGTTGGTAATAAATCAATTACGAACCGTAACTGGAGATTTTGAAAAACATACGGTTGGTAATAGCTCAATTACCAACCGTATGTTCTTATATCTGAGAATTTTCTTCAGTTACGCTTGGTAACTATTTTAGTTTACCAACCGTAACTGAGTTACGGTTGATTTCGAGCATTTAATTACCAACCGTAACTGAGTTACGGTTGGTATCGAGCATTTAGTTACCAACCGTAACTGGTTTTACGATTGGATCTTCCCCAAATTTAACCAGTTACAGTTGGTACACTAGTGGAAATCAGCAGTTTCGTGACCAACAAAGCAAGTCATTTAACTCTTATCTATGACTTGCTTTGTCGATCAAAGAAAGGGTCGCTGTTTGAGCGTCTTTTTCAACTATGACGTGTCTCTGGGGGTCGTTGAAAATCTTATATCAACGACCGATGTTAACAGTCAGCATATAATGACTAAGCTTAATCAGTCATAGATATAAATCTTAATATAAAAAAAAATAGATTCAGATTGGCTGTCTGGCCTGACTGAATCTGACCAAATCTCAAATCAAACACAAATGAAACTAGAATTCAAATGAGAATCAAATTAGAATTCAAATAAGAGTCAAATCAAACTCAAATGAGACCCAAATTCAAATCAAATAAAAATGAGAATTAAATTAAACTTGCACACAAATAATCGTTCAATTTAACATTCATTGATTCATTGGGTTCAAATTACACAAAAAGGATTAAAATCTTGAGTTTTGACCAATGTAAATCTTACAAGAAAAGCCACTAAACAAGTGTTAAAACCAACATTATTACCTGAATATCTCCATCCCAATACTCATCATCTCCAACAGTTGCCGAAATTGAAGGAGCTTCATTCGCGTTTCCAGTGAAGACAAATGGATCTTCATAAGCATTTTTGTTGGGGTCTGATCTTATTGGAGATTCCAAAACCAAATACCAATGCTTCCTTGGAGATCAATATCGCTTCTGATGTATGTTTCGCAAACCCAAGTTTAAATCCTGAAAGACGAAATATAACCTTGAACTTAATATTATTTGTAACGAGACTTAGAGAAACTAATAATAACTAAGATGATAACAAGGAATGATGCTCAAATAGGTTCTTTTGATTTACCTGAGTCCGAGCGGAGCTTGTCCATTATATGTGTTTCTGAATCCCCATCTCTTATCAATGATATACCAACAAAAGCAAGCTACATTCAGCAACAAAACTATGTAATAGCCAAACTAGGAGATGGAACATGTTTGTTGGCGATACAAACCTCAAACTTGTTTGTTGATCGTTGATATCCCTTACAAATGCCACTGCCATATAATCGAATCCGTCTTCAACAAGTAAGTAACCCCTGGAATCCACAATAGCATTCAGATTCAACTATTTTTGCAATAAAATCTGTACATACCCACTGAAGTATAATATATACAATGCACGAATACCCCACTAAAGTATTCTACAAGGCATGAATACTTCCAAGAAGAAAGTCTTTAACATACTGTTATAAAGAGTAAATATTAAAAACCAAAACTAAAGAAGTTCTTGAAGCTAAGCACTCACTTTCCTTTGCTGTGAGCCTAGTGTCTGTCAAGTACAACACGCCCCTGAGAACGGCGTAGGACTTATCTGCAAGATTTAAGATGAAACTAATCTCAATGGTGAACTTAGAATGGAAAAATGGTTAATACAAAGACAAATTCCAGCGAAATGGAGTTGTGTGAAAGAAAAAAAAACTAACAAATCCTGACTAAACCCACATGGTGATACATTCGACACAAGAAATACTCATGCATAAGCATAAGTCACTATTGTGAACTAAGAGTAGGGTTCAGTCACAAGAACCATGACATGGTATTTAAACCGCTGATGGAATTTTCTTATTTGGTTATCTTACCACGAAACTAACATGATTCGAGTATGGGAATATCATAATCAAATTTCCATTACAAAAATTAAAATGTAGTGACATATGGATAGGTGTGCATCCAACGGAGAAATACAGAATACACAAAGTTTGTAAGTTGCGACAAGAGGGGTGAATGTTTACCTGGGTTTTTTTCAGCACAACTACTCCTTCAACTTCAGAAGTCAACCTTAGGACACCGTACACTATTGCTTCTGCTATATGTTTCGCAGACCCGAGTTCAAAACCTGAAAGACAAGTTCAATTCAAAGAACCAAAAATGATTAACTGCCGACAAGTTCAAAAATAATACATGGCATATGACACTGTAATAGTACCTGAACATGAGAAAAGTAGAGAGCAAATATAGGTAAATATGCAAGCTAATACAGTCATATTAGTACAGAAACCATGAATATCTTACACCAGTAACACTAGATTGGACACTAACTGATGGGTTTGAACTCTGTCAGCAAACATGTTATATTCCAATCACCAGGATCCGAGTTTGAAATCCTTAGAATTTAAAAAGATAAACCAACAGTCCTTTGCATTTGACAGGCATGGTGCATGCATATCAGTAACGAGGCATTCCAATGAACACTCCGATCATGCAGTACCGGCTATATTCAACACTTTCATAAGTACTCCCTCTCAAACATGCCATTTGTTGTCATGCTAAGCACATTAGATCTTTGATGCCATTTGTTGTTGTCATGCTAAGCATACTAGTTCTTTGATAACTGTCAATCAAGAAACAAGCCCGACCAATTTTTGATGGTTAACCAGGCACCTAGTCCCCCGTGGGTGGGATCTATTTTATAAGAACACTAGCTTCTACATACACAGAGAACGGTTATTATCTCGCTAGATAACAACAAATTAAAGAGAGAGTACATATATATATTTCCCTTAATGATCATCGAGTTTGATATAGATGAAGACATACTGTCTCTGGTCTTCTGAGTTGAGCAACAAGATCAATGAAACTATCACGAAGCTCAGGAGTCCATCTAAGCCTTGGCTTTGGGTCCATCGTCAAGACAAGACCTGAATAGCTCGCTCGCTTTAATTACTCTGCAGGAAATCTACTTAGAAGTTCAAACTTCAAGTTCCGCATTGCCAATCTTCTCCAAAGTTTGAAGGAGCCGGAACAATACCCATGATCTGTCAGCAAGAGAAACATTAATCAATAGTCTATGTTGCCACTTAGAGAGTAATAAATATTAATTAACAGCAAGATCTATTATGGTACAGACCAATAACCCTTAATAACAAATGATTATGAAGAAAGAACTAAATCAATTTTCCAGAAAGTGTTACCTTGAGCAATTCTGCAGCAACAATTGCAACAGAAGTAGTCTCATCTCCAACTTCTCAATCTTGAAGCTCTGTTAACTCTATAAGTACCTATAAAACTCACAAAATAGAGTGTAAAGAAAATATAAAATAAAAACAAACCCAGGAAATAACAAATGTAAGGATGCCAATTGTGTTTATCTATCTTTACATTAGCAACTGGGTGTTAAACTTCTAACATCTTCTAACATCACCGATATCATCAACAAGAATTTTTTCTAGGACTTTCATGACTGAATATATCAGGATTTCATCCCTAGAAGAAGGAGCACTGCCAGGAGATGCACTCCATTTCCTAGGAGTAGGAATGCGTCGAACAAGAGAGTGCTAGAAAAAATGAGAATGTTTTCATCAGTATGAGGTGGAAAGCCAGAGAAGACAAGAATCCAAGATATGTAAATTGTACTACCTGCCTGCTGACTTGCTTCCGCTCCTCCTGTATTCTTCTTCATATCAACTTCGACTAGCACCGTTTCAGTAATCAGGACTTAAAATGTAGCTCCTACTGCGATGGCGTGAACCTCTAACTTTCCCACGAGATCTGTCATCATATCTTTCCCGACTCATACTACGACTTCTCCTTCTACTATCCCAACCCCATTGATCATCACAAGACCTGGAACTGGAATGGTTTACAATCAGCGATACTGATTTGAGAAATTATGTCTCAAAATGTATAGCCAAAATAACAGACAATACCTTCGGTGGGGGATGCGAGTTCTAGATCGTTACCTACTCCCTCTAGTCAAAATAACAGACAATACAATTATCTATACATTCGTCTAAAGTAAGAGGCAATTCACAGCTACACTACATTTTACACGGCAACGAAGAACTTGAACTATAGATCAGACTAGACTTAGATATGAAATTTTCTTACATTTGTTCAGCATCGAGACCATATTTTGCAACTTGAACCATAATATACCTTCGATCGACATTCCTTCCCACAAGTATACACAAACAAACCCTATGAAAGCCATTAAAAGTAAACAAATATCAAAGCTTCACAGGGATTCATGAAATTCACCATCAAGCTTTTCAACAACTTTTAAAGGTACATGCTTGGATGAAGATAATCCAGTAGATTTAAAACCATATGATACCCACCCATACAGAGCACACAAACACCCAAAGCTATACACAACAAGAATAACAACAACTTAATACAAAACCTCAATCAATTCAAGAAAACCCCTAAATGAAAAGGAGAAGAAAACTTGAAAACCCAAATCTCATCTCTTTAACAAAATCAGTAAAGTTGAGTTCTATTTGAACATTCAAATCGAAAATTCCAAAATCAAGCAAGAAAAACATATATATCCTTAGGACAAAGAAATAAGGGCAACTAATCTACAATAAATAAGAAATTACCTGCTGATGTTGTTGCTTAGAATATATCTGGTCAAAATCAGAAAATGAAACAATAAATCCATCGATACAAAATCAGTTTCTGCAAAACCCATTAAGCAACTAAACAAACATTAGAATACTAAATCGCTAACAAAAGATTATTTGAAAACCCTTAACCAATTCTAACCCATAGCCAAAACCCCTAGATTCAGAAATTGAAATCTTTAAAAAAAATAAAAAAAGCTTCGCACATTATACATGATGAAGTTGATGCTCAAGATCGTAAAGAGAATGATGACTTAAAGAAGAAAAATGCTGAAATGAGTGAGGATACAACTTTGATTTGTAACACTGAGTTTCAATCATGAAAGTAGAAACAATTTAGAGTTTTATTCTAGGGTTCTTCATGTTTCATCGATTTTGTCTATACTAACTAAATCAAGGGAGAAGATGAAGAAAAAGGTGGTGTTGTGGTGATGGAAGTGGTTGTGCGGTCTGTGGCGGTGATGGAAGTGAGCGGAAAAGAAGAAAAGATAATTGCAGTCTCTCTCCCGAGTAAAAGAGAAATAATGTTAGGGACACGTAATACAGAGATAAAGAGATAAAGTTTTTATATCTGCCTTGAAAATTGAACCAGACCTAAAACTAGGTTCATCCGTCACGGAGTAGGTCGGTAAACAAGGAATAAAATAATAATAAATTTTTGTATTCAACGACCAACTTTGGCACTCCGAGATGTGCTCCGAGATTTTTTTAAATCTTAGACCGTCTTGACCGGTCCACGGTCCGTTAACCGCCATTGAGGGTCGGGGTTGTGGGTCAGAAAAACCTCCCTTTCCACTAGTGGTATTCGATAACTTACGAACCGTAACTAAGAGTTACGGTTGGTAACAAGCAAAATTGCAACCGTAAGTTCTTCTGAAAATTCAAAAGTTTTGATTTTGTTATGTACTTTAGATAATTTTGAGCGAGAAAAAGCTAATGGGAACTAATTTAGAAGTATACCGGGTCACTGGAATCACTCATTTTGGTTGAGTGAATCAAAATCTAGGGTTTCACAAATATCACATAAGTTTTCTTTTTCTTCTCTTCTAATTTTTTTTTTTTATAACTCAAAAAATCTGATGTTAGAATTATAATAAGTGAAAATTAATTATCAACATTAATCTTGATTATCATTACTAATCTTGATTATTAACAATTTAATTAGTCATTTCCATATTTTTCTTTGATAAGGGGCACTTGAATTACCTTGTAATGACCTTTTTTGTCTTATTAGGTTACCGCCCCTCTACCATTTCTTGCCGCCCCTATACCAAGCTTGTTTATAAATACTCATCTCCTGCTAGTGTAAGTTGAGTCCAAATCTGTTCACACTCCTCTAACGAGTGTATATTTCACATATTCTTCTGATTGGTTGATTATTTAACTGATGGCCCCATTACCCTCCATGTTTAGAATCACGACCCTCGTTATACAACTCCCTAAATTAAATCAAGGGTAGAGATTGAAATGTGAAATATACACTCGTTAAAGAGTGTGCACGAATTCGCACTCGTGTAAGTTAGTTTTTTGTTATTATATTTTGAAATACGCCAATCCATTCGCGCCAACTCGGCTCATCTGTTGCTCACCCCTCATTTTCGCCCATATTTAAAGTTTTTAAGTGGTTTGTTTCTCCATTTTTAGTGGGCTTTATTTGATAAGCAAATAAACTATCTTTTCTTGTTGTCGAAGCAAAAGATATTCACTAACTACAAGTCCAATGATTTCTTTTGATCGAGATGTTAAATTTACTAATTATAGTATAGTACATCGGGTTTCAATTTCTTGCTTATTAAACCTCCCTGTTTTTGCAATGGAGTCCTCCGTTATATTATATCTCCTGTTAACATATTGAACCACTGCTGAGAAATTTTTTCTAAAGATGTCATAGCCTATATGATTGTATTATATGTTTTTCGCAGATTTCCATGTTATATCTGTTTTGCAATATGTTGCTCTGGAGACACTACATGTCCAGTGATGAAAGCAGCAGAACTAAGAGAAGCTAATAATATGCTTATTGGTTTCATATATTATTCCCCCAAACTTTTTTGGATTATCAAATAATTTTGTTTTTAACTAGAAAAGTGCAGATATCTATTGAATATCCAAGCACCCACATCCAATCCAACAACAACACATATGAGCTGGTTGTGCGTCCAACCGTAAAAAAATAGGTGACTTGGGATGGTTTATGCATTATGTGAGTTATGTCCATCCGGAACTATAGATCGAATATACATGTCTTGGTTTTTTTTTTTTTGGAAACAGTTGAAAGCCTTGAGTAAATCTTCTAAATTGTTTTTTCTTCCTAAAAATGAAAAGTACAAGAAAATCCACCATGAAGATATACTCCTAGGGCCAAGTAGGAAGAATATGCCTAATGACATGGTGCTGCTTATTAAACTGGTCTCGTAACCGCAAATATGTGCCCCTGCTGGCTTGATAGTAAAAAAGGGAAAAGAAACGTGGCAGTCTTTGCTTGCTGCCCCACTTTTCGCTTCCAATTTTTTTTTCCCCACACCGTCCATCCAAAATTGGCAAGGCTGTTAATGGGTGCCAGGATTAGGGACGGAGTACCAATATTATAGCAGGAGAAAACAGTTTTTATATAGGATAAAATAGTTTTTGCCTTGGCTTGGTACACCCCACCAATCCTAACACCCTATTAGCAATCCTGAAAATTGGGATACAAGAAGCATATGTTGGAAAACAATTATTAAAAAAGGATTTTTAAGGTTTTAATAAAATTATATTTTATTGTTTTCTTTTGTGAATGAAAAATTATTAGTCCCACATCGTGGAGTTTCCACTTGTTAGTTGTTTTAAGAGACTATATAAGCTTTTTAGTCCCACATCGGGGAGTTCTTCTTCTTAAGTTGTTTTGTTCCATTATATAAACAAATTCACTACTTTTGTAAAAATCTATGGGAAAGGGGTTGCTCTATATTTTAGAGGGACCCTAAGGAAAATATTTTTATAGCGTTTCTTAAGCGTTCGCGATTTTCCTTAACGGTTTTTTCGGAGTTGCCAAGCTCAAAGTTGAGCATTTACTACATATGCTAGTAGTAGGTGTAGTAGGGTGTTTTATCCTGGAGATATCCGTCCTGTGAGGGCTATAGCATCACTTTTGAGTGTAGCCGGGCGCTAATGTCTTAAGGGCAACGTGTTGAACACGTGACTCACTCTGTTTTTCCAAAGTTTTGCCTTATTGTTGTTGCAGAGATATGGGGAGCTGTCTGTTTCATCAAATCGATCACTTCCATTATAAATGAGCTAAGTATCAATAACTTTTGCCTATTTGTTTTTTCCTGGTTTTTGATTATTGCACCCAACAATCTTAAGACATTAGAATTTGTAATAATCAAGAATGGTTGATTGGTTTGTGAATCATGGTGTTAACTATGGAGTGAAAAAACAGAAAACGAATTTTTGGTCAGCTGTAGAGTTTCGAATTTATCTCTCAACCTAGAAGGAATTTCGATGAACCCTTTTGACATAACGTAGTGGACATCCTGATAGTTACCCACGTAAAATTTCAGAATTTTTGGAGTTGTAAAAGTATTTTTTTGATATTTTATAAAACAGAGAAACGTTTCTGAAAAATTCTGACGGGCAGAAATGTTTTGTTAACTAAAGTAGTTTTTATGGGGTAACCATGAGTTTTTTGATATGGTGGTTCAAACGAAGTTTGTAAATCTAAATATTATCTTCAAAACTCATATTTTATCTTCCGTTTTGGAACTAAGGTTTACGAGATGTGGTGTATTAGGTGATTGGGAAATTACCATCTCCGTAGTCGAGTATAAACGAAGATTGTGACATGAAACTGGGAAAGGGACATGGATAATAGGAGCATGTGGATGAACACAATTTTTCCAAAGCTGACAAAGGTTGGAACATCAAACGCAACTCTAAGCGTAGTCTTCTTAAGAAAGGTATGTTTCATGAACCCGAATCTAGCATTACTTTAATTAAGGTGATTTTTATGTGTGTAAAATCCTAGCCATACAGCAGTAAATTTTAGGCAACATACCTTAGTTAGTAGATAGTTAATGCTAATTTAGTTGAAACAAACTAGTACGAGTTCAGTGGCATGATGTCGGAAGTTATTTTAATAACTAATGTGAGAGACCCGGTAGGTGGACTTTGGAGCCACCAAGCATGTTTGTTGAAACAGAGACCTGTTCACCTCCTATCAGAAGATAGGAGATGTCGAGAAACTCTATATGAGTAACTCACCTGCAACAGAGGTTGCATAAAAGGGAAAGGTCGAGCGGAAGCTCATATCTGTAATATTCTCACATTGAATGAAGTTTTCATGTTCGGGCATATGCAAGAATCTTGTATCTTGTTCCTGTTGTAGATGGTAAAAGACTTAAGATATTAATTGAATATGGAAAACTTGTCGTACCTAAGGGCATGTGATTTTGAGGGAAACGTTATAAGACTTAAGGTCAATATAAGCTTAACGAAAAAATTGATGAAGTAGTTGATTCTTGTGTTTTATTTTGTGTGATTGAATTTTTTGCATGGTAGACATGGAACCGTAAACTTATATAAGTCAATGCATAAACTGGGAAGCGTAGGTTGCATACCAAAATTTAGTTTGGATATTGAACACAAAAGTTAAATATTCGTAGAATCAAAATATGCTATAAAACCTTTTAGCAAAATTACTCAGAGTAATTCTAATCCCTTAGAATTAATTCAGTTAGACCTAGTTGACATGAAATCAACCCAAACTAAGGTGGAAAAAGGTGTTTTTATAACTTTCATAGATGATTGTACGAGGTACTATCTTGTATACTTACTTAGGGGTAAGGATGATGCCTTAGAAGCCTTAAGAGTATAAACTTGAAATTGAAACCAAAGTATATGTTACCTCTAAAAGGGTTAGGTCTGAACATGATGGCAAGTATGGAATTCATATAGGAGAACTTTACTCGTTAGATGACATTATTGATGAGATCACACCTCCTTATTCACCGTAGTCTAATGGTATAGTTGATCGTAAGAACAGAACCATTAAGGAGATGATGTATGCCATATTGATTAAAGGATTAACCGCCAACTTGTGGGGGGAGGTCGTCCTCTGATTTTGCTATATCCTGAATAGAGTAACCTTTAAAGGATTAGATAAAACTCCATATGTTTATGAAAGATAGACAACCTTCTTATGCATACGTCAAAGTGTGGGGGTGTATAGATAAGATATCCTGAGTACCCTACTGCATATAGTTTTTGGTTGTGAGTTCTGCTTTTTCTGACTTTGGTGTGAATACTATTATGGAATCTTGGGATGCTGAGTTCTTTGAACATGTTTATTCTTAATCATGTACCTCATTATAGATGTGATGTTGATCCCCTAGATTTATTCTCAAATAGTCAGAACTTATCTTTAAGGAAGATGAATTAGAGTTGATCCTAGGAGAAGTAAAAGATTATAACTGAGACTTCTTATAGACCGACTTCTTAATAAGCCTAGCTTAATCTGAGCTCCAGACTCGTAAAGAATCCATAACATCTATTGAAACCCCATTCTCGTAAAGAAGCTTCATTTAGTGAAATGCACTCGGTCCGTCGAAATCGGACTTGGGAGCTTGCTAGTTTACCTCTAGGAGTAAGACCATGAGATGTAAATGAGTTGAAACGTTAGATATATGGAACCGTGGAAAAATATTAGGCTAAGTTGGTAGCTAAAGGCTATAAACTAAAAGAAGGTGTAAATTTCCTTGATTCTTATTCACTTGTGATGAGAATTACTTCTGTTGAGATGCTAATTGATATTGCTGCCATAAACAACTTGGAGATACATCAGATGGATGTTAAGACAGCTTTCCTAAAACCGTGAATTAGATAAAGAAATTTACATAGACCAACCCGAGGATTTTGTAGTGAAAGGTTATGAAGACAAAGTTTGTAAGTTGAACAAATCTTTGTATGGTTTTCAAATAAGCACGTAAACAGTGACATGGAAAATTTGATCATGAGATAATGTGTAGTGGATTTAAGTTAATGAATCTGACAAGTATATTTATAAGTAACTTGTTAAGGATGCATGTGTGATTGTATGCTTATATGTTGATGGTATGTGTATACTTGATACAAACATAGATGTTATTAATTCCACTAAAATCTTGCACTGAATGAGAACGTTGACTTGAAAGACTAAGGCTTTTTGATGTAATCTTAGGGATGAGGATTAAAAGATAATCAAGTATTTATAGTCTTAGTCATTCTCATTATGTTAAATTTGTGCTTAAGAGATACAATCAGTCTGATTGTAAGCCTGCTTGTACTTCATACGATTCTTCTTGTAGACTCAAGAAAAATAAGGAAAATGGAGTATCTTAACTTGAATACTCAAGAGTTATAGGATGTCCGATGAATTTAATGAACTGTAAGAGTCCATACATTGCCTATATTGTGAGTAAGTTAAGTAGATAAAGTCCAGAGCAAGAGCATTGGGATGCACTTAGTAGAGTATTATGGTACCTAAAATACTCTATTACCTTTTATTTGATTTATGAAAGGTGTCCTTGAGGGACTTTATGATGCAAAGTGGATAGTTGACTCGGAGGAGTCTAAGTCTACAGTGGATATGGTTTCACTCTAGCATGAGGGTTTGTTTTTGGAAGATTTCCAAACAGGACATATATTGCTCAATTCATTATGGAATCTAAGAGTATTGCGTTAGATAAAGCACGAGAGGGGGCCGAGTGCCTAAGATGCTTTTTAGAAGACATTCCTCCCTGGCATAGGCTTGTGCCAGCTATATCTGTACATTGTGTTAGCCAAGCTATAATAGCTAAAGCTAAAAATAACTAATCTCAATCGACGTTATTTCCATTGATTGGATAAAGTCCAAGGAGAATATCGCGCAACCTTTGACGAAAGGTTTATCCAAAGAGATAGTTAGAAATACATCGAGGTGGATGGGGCTTAAGCTCATAAATTAAACTTTCCATGAAGGATACTCAACCTTGTTGACTGGAGATCCCATGATCAAGGTTTCAAATGAGACAACTAATTTATGGTGGGTAAAGGTAAACACTATCAGAGAATTTCATTCTCTGTCCCTTCCTATGGTGTAGACGTGATAGTGTGATCGCATGTGAAGGATGACTTTTAAGAAGTCTTAATGAGTTCTATAGTTTCAATTTAAGATTGGAGTGGGGTGTAGCAAGAACACTCTTTATGGAAACTCACCCGTCTCGAATGAGGAAGTGGGGCCGCTTCCTATGAGAATATGAGCTTTGATTCTCTAGAGCATTCGAGAAACGAGGATATGTCCAGGGCCAAATTGGACAAAACGGCACGAGCTTGGCGGAGCCTTGGAGATATCATCCGTGGTTGTTATCGCGAATTACATCAAACACTAGCAGTTCAAGACATAGTTCACTGTCTCTAGCAAGTAATTCCAGTAATATCTCACTAAGCAAAGGTTCAAGACCTCATGGACACCTCTGCCTAGAATGGTATTTCCTGCGCTTTTTATGTGATTTTCGTTTTGATGGTTTTGGTATTACTGGAACTTAGGACCTAAGGGTCACTAAGGGTTCACAAGTTCATGCTTTTTCACTTTGGTGAAAGGAACCTTTAGTCTCACTTGTGAGGAACTAAAGATGAAAGCTCTCTATACTATATGATTTTTGCAATCCATAGTATGACCACGGGGTCAACACACTCATTGTGTGAGGGAGAGGATGTAGAAATGACTAGTATGATTTCAATGCTTGCACGATCCGTCTAACTGTTCAGTCTGTTTGGGTCGTGAGATTGGGATGTTGATTTACCAAGATCTATCTGTGTTTTCGTGTTTTATTGAGTTTTCATTCATGTGGGGGATTGTTGGAAAACAATTATTAAAAAAGAATTTTTAGGGTTATAATAAAATTATATTTTATTGTTTTCTTTTGTGAATGAAAAATTATTAGTCCCACATCGTGGAGTTTCCACTTGTTAGTTGTTTTAAGAGACTATATAAGTTTTTTAGTCCCACATCGGGGAGTTCTTCTTCTTAAGTTGTTTTGTTCCATTATATAAACAAATTCACTACTTTTGTAAAAATCTATGGGAAAGGGGTTGCTCTATATTTTAGAGGGACCCCTAAGGGAAAATATTTTATACGTTTCTTAAGCGTTCGCGATTTTCCTTAATGGTTTTTTCGGAGTTGCCAAGCTCAAGTTGAGCATCTACTACATATGCTAGTAGTAGGTGTAGTAGGGTGTTTTATCCTGGAGATATCCGTCCTGTGAGGGCTATAGCATCATTTTTGAGTGTAGCCGGGCGCTAATGTCTTAAGGGCAACGTGTTGAACACGTGACTCACTCTGTTTTTCCAAAGTTTTGCCTTATTGTTGTTGCGGAGATATGGGGAGCTGTCTGTTTCATTAAATCAATCACTTCCATTATAAAGGAGCTAAGTATCAATAACTTTTGCTTATTTGTTTTTTCCTTGTTTTTGATTATTGCACCCAACAGCATACAAATCTCATTCGAGCAAGTCTCGTGCAAAAACCACGGATAGATATGTGGAGGCAATGGGATGATCAAAGGGACAATGGGATGATCAAAGGGATAAAAATAGTTCACCAAGCTCCTTCTGTAAGCCACCTGTTATTCGCCGACGATTGCCTACTGTTCTGCAAGGTAAGTGAAAACACTTGTCACAACTTAGTTAAATTGTTTAGAGATTTTGGTTTGGCTTCTGGGCAGTTAATCAACCTCGAAAAGTCTGGAGTCTTCTTTAGCCCAAAAACAGAACATAGTATTAGATGTAGAGTCAAGGATATATTAGGAGTCACTTCCATTCCTCTAAATGACAAATACTTAGGTTCTCCACTATTTACTAATAGATCAAAAATTACATGCTTTGAGCCATTGGTTGAAAAGATGAAAACAAGGATGCTTAGTTGTAAAGGAACTGATCTAAACACTACAGGAAAAACAGTTATGGTTAAAAATGTCACAAGCTCTCTTTACGTTTACCAAATGAACTGTTTTAAAATTCCAGTGAAAATTTGTAACGACATAACTAAAATTCAGAGGGATTATTGGTGGGGAAAAAATGAAAATGGCCTTAATGAGAATGGGAAGAAAGGGGTCTGTCTTAAAAATTGGAAGTCTGTTTGCAAATCTCTAGAGGAGTGAGGATTAGGAATTAAAAATGTTCAAAAATTCAATTTAGCTATGATAGCTAAAATGGGGTGGAGGCTAAAAGAGAACCCTAACTCTCTTTGTGCTTTAATCCTCAAAGCTAAATACTATCCAAATGTCGATATTTTGCATATAAAAAATGTTCCTAATAGAAATGATAGTTGGGTATGGAAGGGTATTCTCTCTGGAATCCAGCAATTACAAAATTTTTACTTTTGGGAAGTTGGGAATGGAACCAAGATAGAGATCTGGACTGATGCTTGGATTCCGGAAACAATGACACCTATAGAAAAGCCACAAACAGGTACTGAAGGTCTTCAAAAGGTAAGTGATCTGATTACTACAAGTAACTCTTGGGACTTAGGAAAACTGGCTAGATGTTTTGATGAACCAACTATTGAGAAAATAAAGAACATCCAACTAAACACTGAAAACAGAGAAGATACTCCGCACTGGACCCTAAATGCTACAGGTAAGTTTACTGTGAAATCTCTTTACAATCAAATCAACTCTAATGGTAATGCAGATGAAAAATGGAATCATATTTGGAGTATGAAGACCGCTCCAGCTGTGAAAATCTTTATCTGGAAAGCAGCTCAATCCATACTACCAAATAGTATGCGAGTGGCGGCTATTCTTCCAGAAATAAACACGAATTGTAAGTTTTGCAATGAGGGGCAAGAAACCTTAACACACTTGTTCTTGGACTGTAGCTATGCTAAACAAGTTTGGATGCATTTTAATTTCGATATGCAATTTATAAAAGATGGCACTAACAATTTTCATGATTGGTTAAGCAATTGTTTTCAGAATGCTAACAGAGGTGGTTATGGCATAGATTGGCAGGTTTTGTGTAGCACTATAATATGGCATATTTGGAAGGCCAGATGCGATATAACGTTTAAAAAGAAGAGACGAGATAGTGATGTCACGGCTAATAACATTATCAAGTTTATAAATAGTTATGAAACAGTCCACAAGTCTGACTATGATATAATGCAGCTTCTATACTATAACCCATTAAATGATGAAACCCTCAAAGTTACGACAGACCAATTGCCAAAACAGACAGGAATATTTGACATAAAAATCAATATTGTCCTCACTATGATGAATTCAGGTGCTAAAGCTGGTATTGGACTAACTCTTTGTGATCATACAGGGATTGTCAGAGAAGCTAGAGGTCTCCACGCAGACTGCACAACAAGAGAACAACTAGAGATGGCAGGAGCGGATGCGGCTTTTCAGTGGGCAACAGAATGGAGTGGACACTCTATCACTTTTAGGAGCGATTCAGAACCTACTCTCGTGCTATTAATTGGAAAGTACGCAGCTGCAAAGGAGCAAAGATATAAGAATACCGCAAATGAAGGCAACATAACTAAGTTAGATATAAACTTCAAAGTTCAGGCTTTCACTCATGTGTCAAGAATCAATGTAATCTGGGCTGCTAAAATCTCTGTTTTTTGTAACAAATATGCTATCAAGCATGTCTGGAAAGGAGATAGTCTATGGTCAATTTTAAACTACTTGAACATACAAACTTGGAACGAAGATGTAATGGAATACTGGAACTCTCCATACAGTGAGTATGGTCCATTCTTATCAATATTATGAGGGAAACCTCTTTTTCTATAAAAAAAAAAAAAAATATGTGGAGGCAAAAGGTGGGTAAAAGGCATTCTCGGAGGCCGTGAACTCTAATCATTCACAGTGATGGTTTGATGGTAGAAAAGAAAAGAAAAACAAAATGTATGTGTTATTTAATTTAGTATTATTTTCCCACTTTCGTCCGTCCGTTTTATCAGTAAATTTTGACATCCGTTTTATTATCAAATTTTGACGATAAAAAAGGATTGAGGTTGTTATTTACCATAGAAATGCATTAATGCAATGATAAGAATTTGGCAGCTGTTTTCCATTTTACTGTCGCTAGACCCTAGTTAGCAATTCAGGATTCGGCAAACGTACGGAACGACAAACGTACGAGTATTATACGGTTTTGTGAAACCCAGATTCGGTCCAAAATTCGGTCAACGGGACGTGATTCGTCAGTAATTCGGAACGGCATACGTACGTGTATAATTCGATTTATAAATGTGAGTTCGGCTCTGAAAATTCGGTATTTATATATAACAAATAATTTGTATTTATAAGGTCATAGACCAATTTTTATGCATATGTGTGAGTTATTTAAAGAAAAAATAAACTTAATATGATGATATTAATAATTTATACAACATTAGTCATCCAAGAGGACGTGGTATAGTGGTTTAGATGCATGGTTAGGGAGTTAGAGATCTCTCTCACCTTCACCTTCAAATCTCTTCAGTCATTTTTGTTTCATAAAAATTACAACAACGTCTAATATTGGGTCGTATATGCTCGGGAGGCACTAAAGCCCAAATTGTGAGGCCTTTGAAAACGTAAAAGCTAAAGAATTTACGGCGAATTAAGCGGACGTATCATTCGGGACACGTAAAATTCGTGAATGATTCGTGAATCATCCAGAAATGCAACATAATACGCGACTTGGGTTCGAAATTGCAAACTTACGCGAATAAGACGGTAAAATTCGTGAATGATTCGCGAATCATTCGCGAACTTACTAACTAGGCTAGACTTTACTGTGAACTTATTTACTAAGTCACTTCCTAAGTCCTTATTTGAAAAGCACGTAAAGAGTATTGGACTAAAGAAATTGTCCGAACTCCCTTGATTGCAATCAGGGGGAGGTGGCAACATCAGGGGGGTATCTAATGATATGATGTCGACATCAGGGGGAGCGAGTGTTTGTTGAACTCTTTTTTCCCTTCACTGAGCTTTATTTTCCTGGCGTGATTGGGGTATACCCAAATTAAGTGGGGTATACCCAATTTCAAGGGACATGATGTGTCATTATTAAAAAGGGTGATTTTACTTTAATACCCTTGAACTAATTAAATATTAAAAATAAACTCATTTCTTAATTTCATTAACCTTAAAATTAAAAAACTAAAAAACTCTTAATCTTCTCTTCTTCTTCTTCATCTTCATCTTCATCTTCCATCAACCAAAGTCATATAAACATCTTCAACTTTGATTTTCCAAAAAAATTGTTGACTCTACCAAATGAAAAGAAGACTATAAATGATGTTTAAACTCAAACCCATCATTGTGTTGTGTGATTAGATTGTTATAATAGGTTAGAAATCGAAAATTATGATATTCATGTTTTTGGTCGGCAAGGTCGTAACATGCATATCTTGCCGACTTTTCATAACAACCATGGCGGCGACTGTAAATTTTTCAACAGCCGACAGGGTATTTTTTGAATACCTTGCCGACCAAATACAGCCGGAAGGGTATTTTTTGAATACCTTGCCGGCCAAAAACAGCCGGAAGGGTATTTTTTGAATACCTTGCCGGCCAATAAATTTTTCATGTCATCTCCTGTATGTCGAAAAACAAAAGTAGGCAAGGTTGATGATGAAGATCATGCCGGCCACTTTTGGCCTGGCGAGATCGACGATGAAGACCATGCCTTACCACTTTTGGCCAAGATGATCTTCATTAGTCGACCTTTGCCGACTTTTCATACTTTCAGTAACCGAAAGTGTTGATTTATTCTTTGATTTTGAGTATGATTTCATATAATGATTAGCAATCCCCTTTTTAGAAGTATTTCGGTTTGTGTGCTTCATTTTCGTTGCAAGAGATATTCTCAAAAAAAAAAAAAATCATCAAAAATCATCCCACAAAAGTTCAATCAAAAACAAAATTTCATAACTTAAAATTCACAAGTTTTAATCTATTCAATCAATTTAAACTTAATTAATCTAATCAAAATTTTAGTGTTAATTAAACGAGGGCAATTTTGCCATTTTGAAAATATTTGGTTAAGGGGTGACCTCTTTTACTTCAAAATGACCTTATTTTGTCTCATTGGGTATACCCCAATCAAGCCAGGTTTATTTTGTCCCAATGGGTTTTTGTTACTCGGCAAGGTTTTTAATGAGACAACAACAACACTAGGTTTATGACTCTCCGATTGAAATTATCTTTTTCCCATATTTTAGGTTTTTCTGAAGAGAAGTGGCCAGCTTTATCAACACGTTGTACTCTTTTCCCTTCGTCAAGGTTTTGTCCCATTGGGTTTTCCTTGTCAAGGTTTTAACGAGGCAACACATTAATGTTCCGCTTTTGAACCGCACAAGGGGGAGTGTTATAGGGCCTATGGCCCATGGATGTGCGGTCCATTAGACTACTAGGGTTTTCCTTTCTACTTGCATAAATAGAACACTAAACCTATGTAATGGGGTTCCCTTCTCTAGTTAATGAAAAGTTCTTCTCTCTTTATTATTCTTACTCAAATAAAAATTATTTTGTCTTATTATAGTTTTGGTACACGCCCACTAATCCTGGCACCCCATTAGCAGCCTTGTCTATTTGCCCAACAAAAATTAGAGGCCAAAACTAGTGCTTGTTTATTCCAGTCAACGATTAGTCAATGTTGGCAAAACTAGCATTTAGCAAGTGCCTTGCTGCTAATAAATGATTTCACTGTTAAAACGTTACACATTCCCTCCAGTTTCGTGTGTCCGCTGCCTATTGCCTAATATGATCATCTAATCTTGAACTCCGGCCATAGGGGACCAAAAAATTATTTCATCACAACTACTTTCAAGTGAAGTTCCTCTGATTTTGAACTCCAAATAGTACTATAAAATTGAAAAGGACCACACAAATCCCTTCATAAAATTTGTCTTACAAACTTTCCAAACTAAGTTTTTTTTCTCTTCTTTTTTCTACCTTTTGCACTTGTCTAATCACTGCACTGCCCTCCAGAATTACTACTCTCTGTAACTCAAGTCTCTCTAGTTGCTGTCAACTGCAAGCATTTACTACTACTTTCTTTCTGATGAGAGATATACGTCTGGGAGAGCATTCGGAAGACCAATAGGGGTGGACACATAGGTGGGATATTTTTTGGGTATAAAACGGGTAGATGGGAAGCATTTTCGCCTTTCTTCTTCCTCTTGTAGAGAGTTCAACAAGAACGCGCAATTGGGGATATCAAAACTAATGGGGATATGAATTATTTCCCCCAACCAATAGTGTCTGCTAAGGGATGTTTTTCGGGGGCGAAAATTCTAAAACACCCTTTGGTTAATTAAAAATCTTTCTGAAAAGACTGTTATACCCTTCCCACAAAATAAAAATCTAAAACTAAAATCAAGAACCAAATCATTTATCCCCCATTTCCTTCACTTGTGCCGGCACGCTCGTTGGTTAGGGTTAGGTTTTGAATTTTTTTTTCTTCATCTTCTTCATCGTTCTTTATCGGCGATTAATCGTTACTTCAAAAATTTCTTCATCGATTAACCTACCTGAATCTATAACAATGCCTCCACGAAAGAAAGTAGTTATCAAATCAAATTCAAAATCGATTGCTCAAAAAAAAGAAAAAAACAAGAACAAAGGATTTGTTTGATTGCTCAAGAGCAAGAAGAAGTAGAACAAGAGGATTCGGACCATCGAACTCTCGAAGAAATGACTTCTATGAGAAGGTTTGTGATTTTGAATTGTTTTATCATTGTTTCAATCGATATATAGCAGTGGGTTTAGGTCAAAATTGAAAACCCTAACTCAAACAGTTGAGATTGAACGAGTTCCGGCATTGAAATTAGGATAAATACTATGCCGGGATTAGCTTAAGGTATTGATGTTAGGTTGAATACCATGCCATTTTACTTTTTCGGCATTGGATTTACGATGAATACGAAGCCGGCACAAACCCTATAATTACCAGAAAATGAATGTTTAGTATCAGCATTGATGCAAGGTTGAGTAGAATGACATAAAATGCTCCTGGATATCATATACAGAACCTGAAGTTTCTATGTATAATGATGTAAATTTTGTTGTTTGTTCCTTTAGAATTTATGTTTATAAAACTATCATTAACAAAAGCATTTTTATGACGCATGATGTTGAATTATCGATATTATTTCGAGAGGCTCATGGTGCCGCTTATAAAGCTTATTTATCCTCAAAGGTTTATAAGAGCAACTGCAGTGGTGCGATCATAAACCAAAGAGCAAAGAGCAAAAAAAAACCAAATTTTGGTTTTAGTCCGTGTTGTAACACAGTGGAGGGAGACCAAAATTTGGTCAGCAAGAATTTGAGTTACGCCCCAATCAGGCGCAACTCCAAAATACGTCCCATTTTTTTTTTTTTTTTTTAATGTTGGGCGCAACCAAAATCTTGCGCCCCATGTATTTTTTTTTTCTTCTTTTGTTGGGGCGTAACTTTGAGTTACGCCCCAATCAGGCGCAACCAAAATCTTGCGTCCCATTTTTTTTTTTTTTTTTTTTTTTTAGTTCGGCGCAACAAAATCTTGCGCCCCATCAAAGCAACTTTAATCTCCGCCGACCAAAACTAAACCAAAGACCAAATATGGTTTGGTTTTTGGTTATAGTCTGATATTTGATCGATAGTCCTCTCCGCTGCGTCTGTGTTTTCGACCAAATTTTTAGTTTTGGTCGATGACTGTGGATGCTCTAAGTCACCAGAAGTTGGCACTAGTAAGGTTTATTACCTTTGAGGTTCTCCTACTCTAATCACGAGGAGAAAACTTCATCACATATTACAATGATTATTTTTTTTGGACAGATATATATATTTAATTTAGTAATTTAGTGGTGAAATATCCAATTTCAATCTAATGGACCAATTTGATATTTATTTATTTATTTATTTATTAATTGGTTGAGTTTTGAGTTGATGCACTTTTGTGCTTGCAAGATTTGGATAAATTCAACTGTCTCGTATTGCGAAGCATATGGATACACAAGTTGACTATGGTGTAGAATACATAATCAAAGTACTTGTAAAAGTATTAAAATACTTTAAGAACACAACATAATCGGAATTGAGTTGTATCAATGGTATTTTTTCACTAAAATACCACATTGCTTCTCACAAAAGAGAACTTAGAGTTCAAACTAAAATATATATCATATTCTTTGCTAGAAGAGCATAATTTTTACAGCATTAAACGTTTCCGATATAGTGATTGATAAGTATCAATCAAGAGTAAATGCTCGTCAAGTTTTGGTAGACGTACCAAAACAAGAGCTTATAACTAATCTTATCTTATATCTTATACTAATATAAAGAAAAGAGGTATTTTTGGTGAAGCCTTTTCACATGACAATAATACCCCCATTAACTAAGCTTTTAGTTAATATTTGTATATTTACAGGAATGCCATTGTTTTAAAAATAGATCAAAAAATTTAAAACTTAGATATCTTTAAAAATACACATCGGATTTTTGCAAAATTAATATATTTGGAAAGCTCTTTAAATTATCTACGTAATGAGTACAAACAAGGATATTAAATTTTTATTTTAAGATTTTTTTTTCCATTATTATCAAATTTGGTATTGTTAAAAGAATCCAATTCAAGCATGTGCATCGCACATGTGGCCTTACTAGTGTATATAATGAATACTAATCAGGGTGCACACTGATAAATTATACGTTGTTAATTTCTAATGGCATATATGAGCATGAGCGATTTAAAATTATCAATTATAATATTATGATAAACAATCCAAAGAAAAAAGTTTTTCAGATGACGTATTTGCTTCCAAGGTCACTCGCGCATAAAAAAGATCATATGAATATAACTTGATATGATGACACTTCCTGCGTTAGGGGGAAGAAAGCAGTCGTTATAAGAACATCGTGGATTGGTTTCATCATAATTCTTGCACCAATTCGTTATAAGGTAGAGAAGTTATTCATGTCAATATGATATCCTTGAAGTATTTTTATTCTTACACGTAGGGATGGTTATTTGCCCCACCTAGACCCATCCTCGTGGGTACCCTCCCCGTTTGGGTAGGGTTTTACCCGCACAAATGGGGATGGGGTCGGGTATGGGTAATACCCGAAACCTAAGCTACGAGGATGGGGTGGGGACGGGATTCAAGGTCCCTGCCTCATACCCGCCCCGTACCTTTCATAACATAGGGGTTTGGACTTTTATGCAACAATATGTATAATTTTTATACTTCCACCACTTAGTCGAAATTTCTTTCATCTATCATATCCTTGATCGTTCTTGTACATTCATCACTTTCGTTCTTTTGTTGTGTTCAGACACATTCTCTAAAAGTTAAAATAAATAAAATGAAGCAGAAAATGAAATGGTTAACCTGGACGAAGATAGAATGAGAAAGGATAAAACAGAAAAACTAATAACTTATTAACAGATTTTTTTTGTTCACTTTTAGATAAATTACTGAGTTTAAGATTTCAGAATGCATTGTTCTTACATTATTATTTTTGTTTGACTCATACTTAAGTTTTGATTATAATCACATTTATGTATTAACTCAGTGTTACGGGTAACCCATGGAAAACCCTGCCCCCCCCCCCAAATAAAAAAATTCATATAGGTAGCGGGGCGGGGATGGGTATTTTTTTTACGAACGGGGCAGTAACTGGGATTGGCATACCCGCCCCATATCTGCCCCATGACCATCCTTACTTACAGGAAGAATAATTAACTCTCATATGTTGTTGCATGTATTTTGGCATTAGTTTATGTCCCTGCAGGGCATGCCATGAGTTGACAATAATTGAGTCGTCTACAACTCATCTGAATGGTTGATGAACAAAATAATATGTATTCCTTGATAGAGGAAACCAATCACGCTGAGTCAAAATAGTGCTACAGGGGAGGCTATTGATAATGTTCTTAATGAGACTATTTAACTACAATCTTTAATTACCGAGCCATAAATATTTCCTAAAGAGGAACCCATCCCTAAGTGGACAAGTGGTGTCGATATCAAAGAATGATTTTTGTACGCGTACATAATCATAGTTATTGTCGAACATATATTCAGAATAGCTACTAAAATCATCAAATAATGATTATAGACAAAATCATTTTTCGCAGAGAAACCGTCATGAAATATCGACAATATGTATGGTTGGATAACATGGGTGGAAGGCATCCATATTTGGTTGTCCTCTCACTAGTAAACAGTTTTGCACATAAATACAAATTGTGAACCCAGAAGGTTACAAGTTTGATATTTAATTAGTTTACATAAAAGTTTGACGGGAGGAACTAGGACACTAATTGCATAGCGCCACTCTTGGCTTCTAGTTTCTACAGACACTTGAGATCTGTGAAGTTACATCATCCACTCTTAAATGATTTGAAAATACCCAATACTTTGATAAGTAATGTGTACCCCATTGGTAGATGAATTTTAAGGGAAACTATTATTTTCCAGTTTCACATGTCATTGTCTGACATAATTGTTTGTTATCGAAGATAACGTTCATGCAAACATCTAAAAGATTATCACATGTTATACTTCGTTATTGAAAGAATTCAAGATAAAATATCTTGGAATCATGTATCAAACTTATTAAGCATTATAATGGTCCATGATTTTGTCAAGTTTAGAAAGTTTTGACATGTTTACATGAATAAGTACGTAACTATAGTGTATAGATTTACAACTACAAGGAATGAAGAAGATAATTCAGCAGCAAGATGCTTTGTCTATGTAGAACATAGCCTAACTTTCAATTTGAAAGCAAAAACTATTTCATTCATTGACCAATTCAATTAAAGATTGGTTCTTTTAATACCTGATCGAGTTTTTAGACACTAACGGCTACAGATACATCAATTAAGGACACAGAACTCGGAGAATTTAAATAACCCTACTCTCAAATAACGGCTAGTGTCGTGTTTACCCTTGGGATCTAATTAGCTATCCAAGGCTCGGAATGGCTCATGGCATGTGTACATGACATTACTCCCCCATTCAAAGATCCTTGTCCTCTGGGATAAAATTTGGAAATTGAGCTTTAATGTGAGAGAGGTCTTCCCAAGATGCATCTTCAACAATGGAGTTGGACCACCGAATCAAGATTTGAGGTACAGACTTATTACCTTTGAGTGTAAGACGAGTGTTCAACACTACCACTGGTTCCACCACATAGTGTCCCGGATCATCCACCACTGGCAGTTGTGGCATAGTAGAAGCTTTTAGCCCAATATGTTGTTTTAGTTGTCATACATGAAAGACAAGATGAATGCGAGATCCAATGGTGGTTGCAACTTGTAGGCCACCTCTCCAATTATCTGCAGAACTTCAAAGGCACCAAAGTATTTAGCTGAAAACTTGAAATTCTTGCGAAGAGCTACTGAAGACTGCCTGTAAGGTTGCAGTTTGAGAAAAACCAGGTTACCCAATGCAAACTCCCTGTCAATGTGCTTCTTGTCGGCGAAAAATTTCATTCTACTTTGAGCTTTAGCTAAGTCTTCTCTGAGAAGTTGTAGCATGACATTCCTCTCTTTCAGATAAGACTCCATGGATGCTATTGAAGTTGTTGTAGGCACAGGGAAGATAAGATGAGGTGGCTGGTAACCATAGAGAGCCTGAAATGGAGACACCTTTAAGGAGGTATGATAATTGGTGTTAAACCACCATTCAGATAAGGCCAACCATTGGGACCATTGTTTAGATTAGAGCTTGTCATACACCTGAGGTACTGCTCTACACAAGCATTGGTTCTCTCAGCTTGACCATCTGTTTGTGGGTGGTAGGAAGTACTGAGCTTGAGAGTGGTGCCTAATGATTTGAATAAAGTCTGCCAAAATTGGATCACAAATATCTTGTCTCTATCACTGACAATGGAGCTGGGCAGGTCATGAAGTTTGAAAAATGTGGTTAAGAAATTTTTGGCTACTGTAATGGCTGTGAAAGGGTGGCTTAATGCAATAAAATGGATATATTTAGTGAGTTTGTTCAACAACAAATAATATCACACTCTTGTGATTGGATAATGGCAGACCCTCAATGAATTCCATGGATATGTCTTGCCATGCTTTCTCAGGTATAGGCAGTGGTTGGAGGAGACCACTAGTAAAAAAAGAGCTGCCTTTGTTACACTGACAAACCTCACAGATGGACACAAACTGAAGAACATCATGTTTCAGTTTTGGCCAAAAGAAATGGGACTTAGCCCTTTGGTAAGTGCCTACCATACCTGAGTGTCGTCTAAAGCAGAAGAGTGTAGAGACTGAAGAATTGAGTGTCTGACTTTGTTGGCTGAACCAATATATAGTCTTCCCTTATATCTTAAGATGCCTTGAGTATAATAATATGAAGACTGTGTTGTAGAGATAAGTAGCTGAGATATATGTTGTTGAGCAATGGCATCATTCTCATAACTGGAGATAATATCAAGTGCCCATTGTGGTGTGTTGCAAGAGAGAGCATAACATTCAACATTGTAAGTAGGCAATCTGGAGAGGGCATCAACTGCAGTGTTGTCCATCCCTTTCTTTTACTTGATAATATAATCAAAACCCATAATTTTAATGAGCCACTTTTGTTGAAGAGCAGTGGAAAACCTTTGATCCATCAAATATTTAAGGCTTTGGTGGTCAGTGTGGATAACAAACTGACTATGAGAGAGATAATACTTCCATTTTTGAACTGCCATGACAATGGCTAAGAATTCTTTTCATAAGTGGACAAGGATAATGCTTTAGGGCCAAGTGCTTTACTGAAGAAGGAAATGGCACTACACCACTTTTGGGGATTAGCAACATCTGATGCAGTTGCAAAATAGACTTGCAACAGCGAGCCGTTGTGAAACGTGGCTTTGCATTTTTTCTAACAGCTCAAAATCCGTTGCAAAATTTTTTTTCGCAACGGTTTTCGGTTCAGCATACTATTTTTTCTTGACTTTGAACGGCTTCAGCTGTTGCGAATAGGTTTAGCAACAGCTTTACGCTGGGCCCGGTTTAGAACCCAAAACTTAGAACGACTATTCTTAGCCGGGCCCGGTTTTATTGTTCTGGTTCTGAATGTAGCAACTCCTAGTGACCGTTGCTAAACCTTTGCAGCATAAAAAAAAGTCCAGTCAATCTGCTGTTGACCTAGTCAAGAGTTCCCTGAAACATTCAGGCTACATCCAGGCCAAATATTCAGACCAATAACATACAACAAATACCCAATTAACAATATATTCCATTTGATCAATATATATTCCATTTAAACATAGAATCAATACCCAGACCAAATATCCAGGCCAATAACATACAATATACCGAATGGCGCCTTTCCATATGTGTCTGCTGCAATTGGTAACTTATATAACAGCTATCGAGATATAAAAAAGGGATTGGGTTTGAAACCAATTAACTTGCTGCTTTGTCGGTAACGCAAAATTGCATATTCAAGCTTAGCAAACCCCTGCAACACAGGAAAAACAGCTTAACAAAACTTTACTATGTAGTAAGATGTACATACATGATGCATATACTATACTTGCAAGTAATAGTATGAGGGTTGAGGTGTTCAGCAGTTGCAAGCAACATTAATGAATTTTTGAGAAAAAACGTATCCATTCTGCTTGAATTATGCATTGAAGACAACTGAAAGTTGATCATCCTGTATACATTGTGAACCTATGTGTACAGATCCATTCAGATTCAACTATTTTTACAATAAAATCTGTACAAACCTACTAAAGTACTATATATACAAGGCATGAATACTTCCAAGAAGAAAGTCTTCAACATAGTGCTATACAAGGCATGAATACTTCCATAAAATGCTATAGTATTATGAGCAGCAGTCACCTTAGAAAAATTCGATTAATGCAAATATGTTAAACATCGATACCAAATGCCTGTACCTGCCACTTAGAATCAACTGTAGAACACAATTATCCAATAATACCATCATGCCAGAAGACTAATTGATTCTCTAATTACTTTGTAAACAATCAGTTGAAAAGCGCATTTTCTCAATTTCAATGGATACAATGTTAACCTCCAACAAGTTAAGGGCAAGGCCTACTTAGGTCTAAGAAGAGGTGGACAGGCATAAAAGTCGAAAGACATGGCATCACCAAATATTGAATCCTATTCATTTATAAGGCAGTAAGAGCTTGAGACTTTGACAGAAGACGAGCAATTTCCCTCCTGTTAAGATATTCAATTAATGTTTTTTTTTTCAAGTCCAACCATTTCTTACCGTAGTTGCAATTCAAAGGCATTGTGACAAAATCCAAAAATCTACTACCAGCTACTAGATCCTATCCAAAAACAATTTTCCACATTTATATATAGTACTACGGATTGTGCAAGATACATGTTACCAAGATGAGCAGACTCACGTATGGAATAAATATTTTCAGTGGGAAAGCTCATTCCATCATGCTCACCATTTTTATATTTCTTTCCACACAAAACTTAGTCCACCGTCCATACCTATCGAGATACCGATTCGAAATAGAAATGAAATGCTCACCATTATCGAACATGAAATAAACAAAATAAAAATGACGCCGTATCGGACCAAACACAATTGATACATATAGACTCTGATTCGTAATATCTGTAGTCCGGATGCTAGTCAACAAACACACCATATCGGACTACCATAGTCCATAGAATTATAAGAGCGAACGGCTAGCACTGGCAAATGACAAGGTGCGTAAGAATGTAAGTTAAGATGCTGATGGTGTAAATCAAAATAACAAGGTTTAGTAATCTCTAAAAATGAACTAATGTATAAGAACCATTTTATAGTCGCATGGTATTTCTCAAGTACCAATCATGTTTTAAAACTGAAAAGAAAACTGTTTAGTCCAATTACCAACCCGAGTCGAGTAACAATATATAAGCAACATTCACCTAAGTCAAAATGTAAACAAGATAAAACTACTGACAAAGGGATGAACACCACACATGAAAGCACTTCTTAAAACAGGTGCAAGTAACAATCTATACATCAGAGTGGAACAATTAATATCTGTTCGTAATCATCGTCCAAAGATCTTACATTGATCAAAAGAGACCCTAAGCTAGTTCAATTTATAAGAGGGTCGAAATTGCTGCCTAAAGGGTCCGACAGTCAACGAGTACTCCAGAGTTGCTGGAAAGGAGAGACAGTCCTCTACAACCTTCATGTTTTGTGTTAGACACAATTCAATCATCATCATACCTAACAATAGCTCTGGAGTTGCTGCACTATGAGTGAGACTGTAACCTACTATACCAAATTTATAAAATATTCAAGTCCACTGAATGTACCAAATTAATTCCATGTAGGTTCAAGTACATACACCACTCATGCAAACAGATAGTGGTCAAAGTAATCAAATCAACATAATTACATTTGGCCACCCTAATTTCACGTTTAAGAAATAACACTACTGTATTACTATCAGATTCACAGACTTCTCCAATAATTTCCATTTTCAAAATTAAACTCATCCATAACAAAAACAACAACCATAGCTCAAATCCAATGATTACGTCAATGGATTAGTGATTCTCAAAGAACATCGATACGAAGGAATTAGTAACTTAACTATACCTCATACAAATCATGGAAATTTTGCTTATAGTATCAGAAACCTTACCTCAAGCTTCTAATATCCAAGACAAATAAGTCTTCTTTCAGGCTTTTTATCAAACAGTTGCATACATTAAACTGGTGAGGGTGAGACGGCCTTGGTGCTGCATTCTAATCCCTTTACATTCTCCTTCCCCATTAATTGATATGAATCTCCACCACGCCTAACAGCAACATCTTTACAACTCAACGAAATTCATATCAACAGAGCTCATTCGAGCACTCTACCAAAATCGAGAAGCTAATGCTTAAACTCCTTCAAACATAGAACTACGTAAAAAAGATAAATATGAAAATTAAGGTACAAGAAAAATATCAGTCCTTACCTCTCTTCTCCTGAAACTAAAACAAAACAAAAAAATCAATCTTGAACCCTGGAATTTTTTTTGATAAATTTTTTCGAAAATTTTATCTCATAAGCAAATCAAGATGAAATTAATGTAGATCTAAACTCTGACCATGAATCAGAAAGGAGAGACAAGATGAAATCGAAGCTATTAGGTTACCTAAATAGAAAATTTTTTCTGAAATTTCAATTCAAGATGGATAAGTTAATTTATTTAACTAAAACTATAAGAAGATATCATACCCATCTTTCGATTCATTTTTTGTCAATGAATCTTCGTTTTATGTTGTTGATGATCTTCATCGATTCTTCTTCATTGATTCAAAACATATCTTCAGGAATCGTTGCTGTTCATGGATCTCGTTAAAGATGAAGAGGAAGCAAAACCTGATAAAGTTATGATTCACACATCTAGAGTGATTAAGTTGTGAGCAGAAGAAAATTAAAAACCTCGGCAGTACGCCTGACTTGTTTTTATTGGGCCAGGTCAGACCAGGCCCAGGCTAGCCTGTGTTCTTCTTTATAAAAACTTAAGGTGGAGGTGGGATTCGAAGTTGCGACTACAAACTCTTTTGTTGTGAAGGAAACCAACGGTGCTGACATTTAATTTGTGATTATGAAATGCAGCGTAATTGACATAACTAATTTAACGTCAAGAAATAATATGTTAGCCGAAAACAAATAGATATTTAGAGAAAATTCAAGTGAAAAAAATAATAAAATTGAAAAGTTTTAGGAAACTTGACAAAATTTAATTGACAAAATTTAATGGAAAAACATGATAGATCTGTGTTTTTATAGAATGCATGTAAATAGATTTATATTTTTGTTTATATAGAAACTAAAATTTAAAAATACGTGAGATAAATATTACCTTAATTTTCTTTATGTTTATTGAAAATGTTGAGAAAATATAAAAATTCATTAATGCATTAAATTGGTAATCTAAAGTTAATTTCAAAATTTACTAAGAGAAAATAACGGGTTAATTCAAGCAAATTAAATTTAATTATGTAGCTAAACTCTCTCACAATCTTCTATTATCCCGTTTTTAAAATTATCTACTATAAATAAGCTTTAAAAAAGTCTGAAATTATGGTGACAAATCTAAGTACATTCCAATATATTCGAATGTGATCACTGACCATTCAGAATTAAGTGGAGTGGATCAGTGGTTGAAGACTCTTATTAATTTGTCTATGTCATGGGATCGAGACTCCATACCATCAAATATTTTTGGTAAACATACTTTGATATACATGCCATGGCAAAGCCTACTGGTCAGGCTTATGTAGGCCCAGGCTAAAGCGGGCCGAGCCATAACGCTAGTAAATTTGAATATCACGGCCTAGCTCTGGGCCCTGTCTTGAACCCGGCCCGGCCCTGCTTGTTTAGAGTATGGGCCAGGCAAGACTTTAGCCTGGTTAAACGGGCCAGGCCAGACCAGGCCCAGGCTAGCCTGGCCTTTTTGACACCTCTAGGGAAGGGGGAGGAGAGGGAGTTGTTTATGGAATATAGACAATGGGATAGATTGATAAAATCTAGGGTTTTAAGGTGTTACCTTGCACACGGTTGGTTAGCACACCTGCAATTCAGGTGTTTCCTTGCACATGGTTGGGCAGTACAATCAGCCGTTGCGAATTGAAACACGGCTCAAAAATTCGTAACTGCTGCCTGCAGTTGCAAATTTCGCAACTGCAAGAATCTGTTACGAATTTTTGATTTGTTGCAAAATTAGTTGCGAATTCGCAACTGCGTAAGAGCTGTTGCAAAATTTTGTTGCTAATCCGGAAAAATGGTGTAGTGTGGATTTACCTTCCTACATCAAAATTGCTCCTACTCCTCTAGCACAAGCATCAGTCTCTAAGGTGAATTGATTGGAGAAGTCAGGCAAAGCCAAAACTGGTGCTCTTGTCATTGCAGCCTTAAGTTCAGTGAAGGCTTTATGAGCATCTGGAGTCCAATGAAAAGCATCTTTTTTTAGCATGTTTGTGAGGGTTTTGGCAATAGTACCATACCTTTGAATAAATCTTCTATAATATCATGTTAAGCCCAGAAATCCTCTCAACTACTTCAATGTAGTAGGCAGTGGCCAAGTTTGCATTGCAGCTATCTTCTCAGGATCTGCAGCAACTCCTTGAGCTATAATGAGGTGGCCTAAGTATTCTAGCTGAGATTGGCCAAAAACACACTTTGATAACTTTGCATATAAGGAATGTTGTCTCAACACTGAGAAAACTTGTTGTAGATGAGCAACATGTTCCTCCAAGGAAGAGTTATAGACCAAAATATCATCAAAAAATACCAGCACAAACTTCCTTAAAATAGTTGAAAGATGTCATTCATGAGGGCTTGAAAAGTAGCTGGGGCGTTAGTAAGACCAAATGGCATGACCTTAAACTCATAGTGCCCATGATGGGTTTTAAATGTCGTTTTATGGATATTCGGACCAAATAACCTGATTAGATGATAGCCAGATCTTAAATCTATCTTGGAAAAAATGATGGCTCCCTTTAGTTCATCAAGCAATTCATCAGTCAATGGAATAGAAAATTTGTCCTTCACATTCATGTCATTCAATTTTCTATAATCTACACAAAACCGCCAAGTACCATCCTTCTTTTTGACAAGAAGAATTGGATAAGCAAAAGGACTATTGCTTTTTTAGATAAGTCCTGTATTAAGCATTTCCTGAACCATGTTTTCCACCACGACTTATGGATATATGGACATTTGTAAGGTCTCTGGGAAGTTGGGCTAGAATGTGGTTTAAGAGGAATGTTAAGGTCTAATGCTCTTTGTGGTGGTAGTTGAAAAGGTTCAGCAAAAAATACCAGAGTAAGAGTTCACTAGTGGAGTGAGGAAGGGTGGTGTAGGTGGAGGTGGTGATGTGGAGATAACAAAAAATTGACCCAACAATGCAGGGACTTTACTCTCAACATATTTTTTAAAGGCAGAATCACTAATAAGACTCAGAGAAGGGTTAGATGAACTTCCCTGAAATGTGATGTGGTTGCCGTGATGCATGAAGGAAATCCTGAGTTGAGAAAAATTGAAAGTGATGTCACGTAGCTGATGCAACCAATCAGCTCCTAACACCATATCATAACCACCTAAAGGAAGAACCCTCAAATCAAATGAAAATTGGTTGCCCTACATTTCCCAACAAAGTGTGTGACAGATTCCCTTGCTGATGATGTTGTCTCCATTAGCTATTGTGACTATCATGTGACTTGTGGGAGAAGCATGAATACCCAACTGCTCTGTAAGTTTAGAATCGATGAAAGAGTGAGTGCTTCATATGTCAATGAGGATCACAATTGGTTTCCTCTGCAAGTGACCAGCAATACGTATAGTATCATGAACCACATTCCTTGTCAATGCATGTAACGATATTTCCATAGTGTATTCATTAGGAGGAGGAGAATCAACTTGATT
The DNA here is from genome assembly GCA_023531295.1 of Papaver armeniacum. Taxonomy (NCBI): domain Eukaryota; kingdom Viridiplantae; phylum Streptophyta; class Magnoliopsida; order Ranunculales; family Papaveraceae; genus Papaver; species Papaver armeniacum. The sequence continues at coordinate 69,594 of JAJJWW010011305.1, read as the reverse complement.
GGATGCATTTGATAGTTGTTCTCGTTCCTCAATTTCGTCATCAGTGATAAGCATGAAAAGTTATTGTGTTTTACATTTATGGCCCTGCCTGTAGAACTCATCGCAATTGTAGCAAATGCCTTTATCATTTCTTTGTTGTATTTGTACATAAGTGAGGCGTATGATTGGCGGTAATGATTTATCAGGTGAAGTTTTAGTTGTGGTGGTTGAGTGTGTCACAATAGGCTGTGAAGAAGAACCACTAGATTTGCCAAAAGTAGTAGATGGAGAATAAAAGGGTGTGATAGCTGGAGAGGGCTGTGAAATGGATAATGTAAGAGGTGCAAATGGTTTGGAGAATGATTTAAGTGGTTTAGGCAGGTGGTACGGAGATGCTTGCTGCATTCTGCCAAGGAAAAATTCCTCAGAAGTAGTGTCAGGTTTAAACATTTGTACAACTGTGCTTATTTCCTCCTTCAAGCCACTTATAAAGCTTAATGTATAAAAATTCTCTGGTAGAGTTGGATTATTGGTTACCATAAATGTCTTATAATGTTCTCACTGATCATAGTAGGCTTCAACTGTAGAAGTTTGAGACAATTTATTGAAGCTACCTACATAATTATACTGTGCAACATCTTCATATCTAGCACATAAATCTTTAGTAAATGTATCCCAAGAAATGGATTCTTTACCCTGTTAATAGTTTAAAAACCATGGATCTACTTGTGAATCAAACTGAATAGCAGCCATATCTACACGTTCTTCATCATGGAACTTATGAAGGTGAAAATAACGATTGTATTTAAGAACCCAACCACGAGGGTTGATACCATTAAAGCGTGGAAAATCAACCTTAGGAGTTCGAGTAAACTTACTATTATCTCGGTGAGCCAGGTGGTGAACCACAGAATGAAGTCCATCCTTATTTGTATCTGAAATTGAAGAATCAGCACCAGATACAGAATCTGCAGATCGAGTGACGCCAAGAAATTGGATGATATCATGTAGATCGATTTTCATTGTGTTGAAATCCGAATCTAAACGAGTAACACATTGAGTGAGGGTACCAACAGATTCAGATGTTTGATTTACTGAAATAGCTAATTGAGCAATTGTTGTTGCTAGCTGATTGAGATTTGGGTTAACTCCGACGACTATAATTTTCTCCGTCATGAAAACGGGTCCAGGAGGAAAGGCTAATACGAATTGTAGTGTATAGATTTACAACTATAAGGAATGAAGAAGATAATTCAGCAGCAAGCTGCTTTCATTCTGTAGAACATAGCCTAACTTTCAATTTGAAAGCAAAAACTATTTCATTCATTGACCAATTCAATTATAGATTGGTTCTTTTAATACCCGATCAAGTTTTCAGACACTAACGGCTACAGATACATCAATTAAGGACACAGAACTCGAGGAATTTAAATAAGCCTACTCTCAAATAACGTCTAGTGTCGTGTTTACCCTTGGGACCTAATTAGCTAACCAAGGCTCGGAGTGGCTCATGGCATGTGTACATGACAGTAACCTCCTAAGAAAACTTGTGTAATATCAATCTACTTTCATCTTGGTAACGGATATGTAACACTCTCTCTGGTTCATATTACGTACTTATTACAAGTTTTTTTTTTTGTGCTTGATTTTATGTATAACTCTATATGTTATACTTGAAATTGTTTGGTAGTGAATTTGTTTTCCTAACTTAATTAGCACTAATATGGAGGCATTGTGTATATTGGTTTTTTTAGTACTTCTAACATTTGATCTTTGCTTTGACAGTTTATCCAAGGTCTCATAAGTAATGAACTATAGATAATCATTTTCCGTTTTCCAAATTATTAGAAGATACAACATCCTTTTTGCAGCAGCAACGATGATCATCTATTATTGTTTGAAAGGAATTTACGAAGAATAAAAGATATATCAGATCCTACAAATCAACTGTTGGGAATTTGACAAAGAGAGAGATTTGAAATATAAAGGTCTCCATTACCAACAAAAAATTTCTTGAGCTAAAGATGGTTGCTAATTAGCTACTTGTGGTATTGTATCGTCAAACCAATAAACTGAGATATTCTTTATGCTGGAGGATATATTGGACTTTACGAGTTATACTCTTTTTCCTTAGGCAAGGTTTTTGTCCCCTAGGGTTTTCCTTCTTAAGGTTTTAACGAGGAAACATATATATGTCAAACTATTTTTATTAATCTATCTACAGTTGTACTCTTTTTCTTAGTCAAGGTTTTTTGTTCTTATGGGTTTTCGTGACAAGATTTTGACGAGGCAACGAAATTGAAGAAATTTTCTTAAAGAGATATTTGAAGACATAATTATATCTTTTTTTGAACAAAGACGGCCAATTATTCTACTTGAAGATCATTAAGGGGATAACATTAGTATTGTGTTTTGGACATTTATGCGTGTTGTACTCTTTTTCCTTCGCTTGGTTTTGTCCCAATGGGTATTCCTAGCAGGGTTTTGATGAGGCAATATTTGACGCGTCCAACACCATGATATGATTTGTACTCTTTTTTCTTCTCCTGGCAAGGTTTTATCTAGGAAATATCTTGATAAAGTGTTGTCATCCAAGGGGGAGTGTTGTAAATTAATTCTTTGGTGGATTTCCACCTATCTTATACCACCACCTTTTCATCTCCTCTTCACATCCTTCACTTCTTGATAACTCCCACATTTAGTTTAATAACTTAGGTTTAATACCTTAGTTATGAGAATGCATTCCATTACTTCCTAATGTTAATGCATGTTATCTTTATTATCCTCTCTTTTATTAGCTATAAATTGAGGCTCATTCCTTTGTAATGGATACTATTACCTAGTAATGAGAAATTCTCTCTCCTTCACTCTATATTTCTCTTGTGCAATAGTTCATTTTTGATATAGTTTATAGCAAATCCATAATATTGTGCAACAAGGGTCCAAGGAAGAAACGGTAACCGTTGAGGTATAATAAGTTGTATATGTACCCATCATTGATGTTTAGTTAACCACTTCATTCTCTTTTAAGGAAGGATAACCGTGGAGGTATAATAAGTTGTACATGTACCCATCATTGACGGCTAGTTAACCATTTAATTATTTTTCTTCGTTTCATGTACAAAGTCTACAGACCATCAGTTATAAGAGTAGGTAAAATCAAACATAAAAAACAATAAAATAGAATATTATTAGGTCGTTACAAGAGTGAGTTAAATGATTTCTTGAGTTGCATAGAACCATATGTCTGATCTAGTATTAGTGGAAACCAAGCAAGTTGTAAACGAGCAAGTGATTGTGTTGTAGTCTTTGTTAGTTATCAAACATTTAGGAGTTAGATTTATGCCGATGGTATATATATATATATATATACATCAACCATAAAAAGGATTAGTTTAACCCCATATAGAAATTAGTTAACAAATTAAATAATACTGGATTTAAAACGACATTGGTAACCCGACAAATGAATAGAAAAATAATCTTAAGAAAATCACATGGTCCGAAGAAAAAGTAATCCCTGATAACTCTTAATAGCTCGTTGTAGAGCATGATGATTACGTGGTATGAACAGAGAAGGAGACAAAAAATAAAGAAAACAATAAAAGCAAAGAAATTTTATTCATGTGTGTATGTTTAAAAACATTTAGGCTCTATTTATAAAGTTTAGGTACTCGGTATACAACTAATATGGTCACATTAAAATGGGCATCTACATGATAAACTTTTGTTATAATAACATTGAATCTTTAACACATGAGACACACATTTAAATCTTTAACACATGAGACATACATTTTTGATTAAGTTTGTATATACGTACATATTAATTATACTAAGATACCATGAACACGTTATCGAGTTTTCTTATTGAAAAATATATACTACCAGCAAATATTTATATTAAAAAAAAAACTTTATATTATATAATAATAACAAGGATACTACTACCACCGTACAACCTATTATTTTCTATCTATCCTAATCAGTTTTCTCTTATATGTTTTCTTATATGTTTGAAGGCTTTTATTGGATCTCTTAATGTGCTAGGAAGTCAGCATCCTCAACTTTGTAATAATTAACGAACATTGAATTTATGGACCTGGCTGACAAGGGGTTGCTTGCACTCGATAACGTATTTGCCGGGGGTTTCTCCTCACATAAAATCCCCCTCCCTTAAATTATTGGAGAATATAAAAACTTAAACTTGTCATTTTTTTTATTTGGTTATCACTTCAAGTAATTTACATCAACCTTCAGGTCATGAGACTTTCAATTACTGGTAGATTCAATCTGATTTCCGATGTCCCCGAGGAGGTTGCTAGATTTTGACGAGTTATTTTTCAAATTCAATGTGTTTTATAAATCGTTTTTTCCCTAAAAATGTGAGAGCTTTAAGAGTGCGAGTTTTAAGATATACCAATTTTTAGTTGCTATCTAGGTAACATACGATTCGGGAGTCGTGGGAAACAATAAATAAGCATGGTTGTTATCTCTATGCATGATAATATATCACTTAAAGTTTGCTGAGATTCAAGGTGTCGAAGGATGTTTAAATGAGCTGAAGTTTCTATAGTTTTTGCTGAGAATGCCATAACCTTAGAAAAATTGATTCTCATGCCCTACATGAGATCCTATGAAAAAAAGTGTTGAAGTTGACAAAATTCCATGAGAAGTTACTAACATATACAAGAGCCTCGGAATCTATTTCAAATCTGTGTATATAATAACTTTCTACTCATTTTTTTTCTTAAGCGCACTCAATCTTGTCTGTGAAAATTCAGCTGTCATTGTTCTCTAGTTCACTTAGAAATTTAGGAGACAATAAATGGTCTTTCTAATGCCATAATTTGTATCGTGCTATACTTTTTTGTTTTTTTGTAAACGATGGTAAGTATACGTGGATCATTCAGAAGGAAATGAGTTATAATCCAGGATCAATGATAGAAATAGTTCTAGACTTCGCAATACTCTTGGCTTCATATTTTTTTTCATCATGTTGTTGATATTAGATTTAGTGGTGAGATTATGGTTTTGTGGAAGGATGATGTTGATCTTTTAGTTATTTTTTCTAATTATAACATTATCCACTGCTCTACTGGCGCCTTCTCGTTAACAAAATCAGTCCTTACATAGTATGGAAGATGTTTGTGGAACCAAAAAAGAATGAACCTTGTCAATCTTATTGTCCTTCTCTACACAAGGTACTACATACATATTTTAATGATAGTCTTTTCTATGATTAGTTTTGCAGTTCAAAAAAAAAGGATTAATAAATCTAAGACACTAAACAAGTGCGAACGTACTGCAAATATTTGCGAGACTAATTTGTCTTCGAATATTACTTGGTTGCTAAGATCGTATACTTTCTCACATAGTGCTCAAAAATCGTTTGATGAGATTAGTGTATATAGCAGAATATGAAAAATTTGCGAGATATATTTCTAAGAAAGGCACTTTCTTAAAAATGGTCAGAAAAAAAGTTTCGGTTATTGTTTATTTGGCCAACGAATATGTTTTTCTTCCAAATCAGTGACCAAATTTTCGATAACTATTGTTGTCTTGTTCGAAAAAATCCTTTTAAGGGTTTTCTTGTTTCTCTTGGTAATCTTATCCTCTTCTAACAAGAGTTATGGATAAGATTATTATGCAAAACTCTCTGAAAGTTATGCAAAAAAAATTGTCATTTAACTCCTTCTTTTACTCTAATTCCTCTCACATATACAGAAGCAGAGTTGGATATTATAATAATTTCGGTCAACCTTATCCTATGATCGATTATGAGAAGGATTTTCACAAGATGACTCGCACCTTTACATAAACAAAATTGGAAGTCATCATGTTGAAATGTTCCCTTGAGAAATCTTGTCTTAGCCAAGAACAACTTGTCAAATAACAAGAAATTTTACTTAAGAGATTATATGAAGGTGAACCAAATGTGATCAAGGATCTCTTTAAGGAATTTGTAGAATTCTTCCTATTAAACGAAGAAGATCTCAACACTATGAAGAGATTTAATTGAAAAGTATTAAGCTATGAATAGACTAATCAATTGTCAATTCACGTCAATCTTTGTATAAGTTTATTCAAACTATCAATAATATGAATGATTAAGTTTTTATTTTAAACTCCTAGGGTCATTCTTTTGATAGTTACGATTGCATTGCATTGCTTTTTTCTTTTAGTTTATGAGATTTAGTTTCAGTTTTCACAAACCCTAATATTTTTCGATCTCATAATATGATTATCTCTTGTGATATTTGTTACTTTTTGATATAGCAGGTTTCGTATCTAATGTAACAATACAAACCCTTTTCTCGGGTTTAACTGAATTCTACCTAAAGAATAACATAACGCCTTGCGCTAATTAAGTTCAATTCCTATGAGCATTAAGTTTCAGAAATAGGCTAATCAATGCAATTGTCATACATTGCGCATAACAATTCGGACAATGGTCAAACTCTACATATGATTACAAGAGTATATCACTACAATCCGTAATCATATCATGCTACTCGTATTCAAGGTTATCGCTTGATGATAAACCCTAAGATAGCTATAGATATAGATGTATGTTTAATCAATTCTAGACTCAACCAAACAAACATTCGATCATATTGCAATACATCAATCATGCAATTATTATAATCAGTAGAAATCAAACGATAATATTGAGACAAAACTAATTGATAAAAATCATAACTTGTTTTCAAAATCCAACTACATCTTTAACTAATAACAAAATCAATTACTTGTGTTTTTGGAAATCATCATAGAAAGCAAAGAAGAACTATCATGTGAAACCCTAGAAAACAGGTAGAAGCCTCCCTAATGGAGATGTATCGGTTTATAGAAAGAGTTTTCTATTTATATGCTTCTCCCATTCCAAAAGGATACTCTTTCCAAATTTATGTCTTCTCAAAACCCATTTCCATGTGGTCCACCAAGCCCATGAGTTAAAACATCTTCTCTGAAAATTCTGAGTGCAAAACTGGGCCGTCAGATTGTTGACGTCATCACCGGTTTCCGGTCACCGTTGCCGTAATTAATCACCGGAAAATGTCTCTGGCCACCTGAGTTATCTGAAACAGTCACCAGGGAATTATACACTTCCAGAAACTCAACTCTCCTTCTCTGCAGTTCATACATTCACCAAACAACCATTTAAGCCAAATCCTAATCTGGCGAAAACGTGCCCAAAAGCGTGACTCGTAGCTCATATTTCTTGCAGCCGACTCTCGCATCCAACATACTCTACCTTTATGATTCACTGAAACATTATGATTCACACTTTAACTTCTGAAATCCGACAATCAGAACTAGCACCACCGACTCGCCATTCTCGCTCACTTTTCGCACTGTTTCTGCAGTCATTCCTAAATATTTCATCTATAATTCACATTCCCTTTCCCGCTGCAGACAACCAACACCACCTGTACTTGTTCAATACATTCAACACAACCAGCTGTAACACTGACTGCATTTCACACACAACTTCAGTCCTTAACCTGCAATAGCTGTTTCTAACTTAAGTTCATCACGCCTGCATCACATCTCAAGTGCGCCAATTCAGTCACCACCAGATCAAATCCAGCAACACCATTCCTTCCCAGTAACATCCATCAATTCATATATTCAGACCAACAGTATCAGCACCAACCAGTCTACCGTATCAGTTCTACTAGGCTCGCAGCCATTGCAACAAAATCAGCACTGTCTCGCAGCATCTGTAGATGCAAATCATATCCACCAGCTGCTTTCTCAATACCACAAAACCCATTTCTTCTTTGAGCTCAAACACACTCATCCTACAACTACCAGCCAATTTAGCCTTGGCTGCAACTCAATACCCATTTCAGTTTTCTCCATTCTCCATCTTCCTGCCACCACCAGCTTACTTCCTTGTATCTCAATCTTCTCAACCTAGCCATAACAACCACCACAAGTTCTAGTACCCAGAATCCATAACAGCAGCACCTGCAGTTCGTCTCAACTGAACATCAACAGCTCCATCGATTTGAACCCTTGTTCTGCACCACCTTGTATCACCAGGTTATCTGAGTCTAGAATTCAATAGCCCCCAACATCCATTCCTGCACTTCAACTTCGACTACATCCTTGCAATGCGTAGATTGACCGCAGAGAATACTCTTGCAGCCAACCAACACCAGCTGCAACTGCATAAACCAATTTTATCTCTGCCTATCATCTACAACTGCAAACTGCAACTCCACCCTTGCCACTTAGCAACATCAACTTTATTCTTCTCCCTGAATTCAATAACATCATTATATCCCGTCCGGACCATCTGCATCCAACACCAAATCACAACAGCAACAACTATTCTTCGCAGGTTTCTCGAACTCCAACATCACACATCACAGACTTGATATCTTCTTCAGATTCTTCATATTCTCGAGCCTCTCCTCTGACAAATACAACTCCGATTAAAACCTTACACAGATGCGAACCAATTCACTGCCACCTTCCAATTTTAGTCAAACCCAACTTCCATTCCTCTTCTTCTTCTCTAATTCCATGATTTATTGGTGAAAATCAATTCTAATCGGAAACCCCAGACTTCATTTCCTCCAAACCCTAATTTCAGATTCTCCCTTCACTGAGTTCTCAATTAATCTCTAACAGCAGCAGAAACCCAATCCCTGATTCGATGGCAACATCTCAGTATCTTTATCAGTTTCCCATTTGAATCAGAACTCCTCTCAACCTCAGAAACCAGACAAACCACCATCAGATTCCTCATTTCTCCCATATCTTCACTGTTGTTCGACCCCCACTGAAACCACCACGAGATGTCTTTCACAAATTCAACCATCAAATTCATTACAAACTCTTCCTTCTCGATCTTCATTTTCTCCGCTCAAACTCTGGCAGTGACCTCAGACCTTGGTTTGCCGGCAGAAAGAAGCTTGCACCTGCGGTTCGATAGAAAGAACCAATTTTGTATTCTAAACTGAACTCGTCCTAGATGAGATCTAATACACTAGAATGGATATTGGCATCCACTGCTTGAGATAAGGGCCACCTGAATCATTCAACTGTCAATCTTGGAAAACTGACAGTATTGTTTCCTGTCCAGTGTCAGTTCCCCAGAACTGGGAAGATTATTCACTGATTTCACACATAACTTTCTCATACGACGCCGGAAAGGCCTCATTCTTTCGCCATTTGCTTCGTCTTTTCGTTTTCTCCAAGATGATGAGTAGAAATCCATAATTTCAATGATTTTCGCTTCCTTTTTCTCCAATACACCTATAAAACTCAAAACGAAACATAAGAAATGCAATCCACAAGGATAATAACAAAGAAAGCATAAATACTAGATATAAAATTAGGTGTTTTAGACACCTATCACTAAGATCGTATACTGTCTCACATAGTGCTCAAAAATTGTTTGATGAGATTAGTGTATATAGCAGAATATGAAAAATTTGCGAGATATATTTCTAAGAAAGGCACTTTCTTAAAAATGGTCAGAAAAAAAGTTTCGGTTATTGTTTATTTGGACAACGAATATGTTTTCTTCCAAATCAGTGACCAAATTTTCGATAACTATTGTTGTCTTATTCGAAAAATTCCTTTTAAGGGTTTTCTTGTTTCTCTTGGTAATCTTATCCTCTTCTAACAAGAGTTATGAATAAGATTATTATGCAAAACTCTCTGCCAAGGTCTCGGAAAGTTATGCAAAAAAATTGTCATTCAACTCCTTTTTTTTACTCTAATTTCTCTCACATATACGGAAGCAGAGTTGGTTATTATAATAATTTCGGTCAACCTTATCCTATGATCGATTATGAGAAGGATTTTCACAAGATGACTCGCACCTTTACATAAACAAAATTGGAAGTCATCATGTTGAAATGTTCCCTTGAGAAATCTTTTCTTAGCCAAGAACAACTTGTCAAATAACAAGAAATTTTACTAAAGAGATTATATGAAGGTGAACCAAATGTGATCAAGGATCTCTTTAAGGAATTCGTAGAATTCTTCCTATTAAACGAAGAAGATCTCAACACTATGAAGAGATTTAATTGAGAAGTATTAAGCTATGAATAGACTAATCAATTGTCAATTCACGTCAATCTTTGTATACGTTTATTCAAACTATCAATAATATGAATGATTAAGTTTTTATTTTAAACTCCTGGTGTCATTCTTTTGATAGTTACGATTGCATTGCTTTGCTTTTTGCTTTTAGTTTATGAGATTTAGTTTCAGTTTTCACAAACCCTAATATTTTTTGATCTCATAATATGATTATCTCTTGTGATATTTGTGACTTTTTGATATAGCAGGTTTCGTATCTAATGTAACAATACAAACCCTTTTCTCGGGTTTAACTGAACTCATTAAATGTTTATGTGCCTTTAACAATTTTAGGTTCCTTAATGATGAATACTAGCTTATTATAAATAGTGAGTCTGTCTAAATTTGAATCACGGGTTCCTTAATAGTGAGTCTGTATGCATGAGGTGCACGCGTCACATTTGTAAACTTAAAATAAAACTAAAGGAACTAAAAGAAAAGCAAAGAAAATGGGGAAGCTCAGATTTCTTCGTCCTATTTTCTCTTTTCCCCACTTGAGGAACAAAACTGAAATTTATTTTTGCATGATTGATCTGCAAATGTTGTTCATTTGTGGGCTAGTTTCGTAGACGAGATGGAGAAATTTTATTGGGAAAAATATCGTTTGGTCCTTCTTTAGGTGGGTCCATGTATGTTTGGTCCTTTGGTCAATCGCATTTACTGTTTGGTCCATAATTATTTAAAAATATTAAACTGACAATAATACCCTTCCGTGTTAATTTTTAATTATTTTCTTGTAGCAGTTCATTCCAAAAATGAAGTCCATATAAAAACCTAAAAAAACAGACTTCATTCCCAGGAATGAAGTCCATATAAAACCCTAAAAAAACAGACTTCATTCCCAGGAACGAAGTCCATATAAAAACCTAAAAGAATAGACTTCATTCCCAGGAATGAAGTCCATATAAAAACCTAAAAAAACAGACTTCATTCCCAGGAATGAAGTCCATATAAAACCCTAAAAAAACAGACTTCATTACAGAAAATGAAGTCCATATAAAAACCTAAAAAACAAACTTCATTCCCAGGAATGAAGTCCATATAAAACCCTAAAAAAACAGACTTCATTCTAGAAATGAAGTCCATATAACAACCTAAAAAAACAGACTTCATTCTAGGATTGAAGTTCATATAAAAACCTAAAAAAAACGGAGTTCATTCCAGAAATGAACTCAATATAAAAACAGAATTCATTTCTGGAATGAAGTCCATATAAAAACAGAGTTCATTTCTGGAATGAACTGCAGCATCATCATCTTCATCATCTTCGTCGTCTTCAACAACAGCAGCAACATCTTCGTTCTTCAAAAACACCACTGTCTTCATCATCAACGCAGTAGCAGATCTTTATCTTCTTCATCATCAAAATCAAGATTAACACCATCGTCTTCATTGTCAACAGCAGCAACAACAACATATCTTCATCTTCTTCATCATCATATCTTCATCTCCTTCATCATCTTCATCGTCAACAGCAACAGAAAAAAAAACCCTAAGAAAATCATATTATTCAACAGTACCAAAATCATTGTATTCATCATCTACAACTACCGATCTAAACATCTAAATCGATTTTCACCTTCATCAACATTGTTTACTGCAACAGGAAGAAAACAATGAAGAAAACCCTGAAAAAATCATTTACATCTTCAACAGTAGCACCAGCAGAACGATGAAGAAACCCTAAAATCATTTACATCTTCAATCTTTCGTTTACATCTTCATCTTCATCTTCACATGAAATTTGTTTCTTGTTTCACAAAGAAAAAAAAGAGAGAAAAAAATAGATCTGGAAAAGAAAAGAAAAAAAGATGAGAGAGAAAGTAAATCTGAAAATGATTCCATCTCTCTTACCTTTTGACTATATATATGGTCCTTATCCAAAAGGGTATTTCTGCCACTACATGGTGACATTTACATCATCCATGACATCAACGTAGGACCAAACAATAATTTTTAGGACCAAACTATAATTTATATTACCAAATAGGACCAAACAGATATTTGACTGGGTCAAATGGACTAGACTCATCCTAATATATTATTCCTAGAACCTAATGGTATTTCTTACAATTCTATTTCCCGTTCCTCAATTGGAAGCTGTTTGAAGTGGACGTTTCTCCTTCTTCAACTGATCAAAGTGAGTCCTATCAATTGAAGATTATTTATATCACACTAGATACAGGATTGATTAGGTACTTTGCTGTAAATTCTTTGTTGGAGAAACTATAAAATAGTCCCACATAGCTAACTCCTTAGCCTAGATCTTAATATATAAGGTGTGGAGCCGCTCCACTCATAGCCAATTGGTTTTGATTTGGAAGCCCACACACTTCTAACATGGTATCAGAGTTAGGCCCGTATGAGAGTGAAATGAGTAGTAGACCCAAAGGGCGCCCGTCCACCCGTATAGAGGTCCACGTTGTAGTGGCTTAATCTCCTCCGCCCTACACGTGGAGGGGGAGCATGTTGGAGAAACTATAAAATAGTCCCACATAGCTAACTCCTTAGCCTAGATCTTAATATATAAGGTGTGGAGCCATTCCACTCATAGCCAATTGGTTTTGAGTTGGAAGCCCACACACTTCTAACATTCTTCCTCTTGAATTTGTTGAAAAACGGATAAATTAGGGTTCATATCAACTTTGAGGCTTTATCCTAAATCTGTTTCCTAGTCAAATTTATGAAAAATGCTTGAATGGGTTTGAAAAAAATAGACCAATTCCCAGTTACGTAGTTGTATTCTATTAAATCTTCCATTGGTTTGAAAATATAGCATCAGTTATCTTGGCGGTTTCTTGCGAGTTTATAAGAAGGATAATTTTCTTACTTTAAAACTTCTAATCCTTTCTGTACATAAGCACTTGTATATGAAGCACGTCACTTTCTTGATATATATTATTAAACAAAATGTATCTGCTTGGAATGATATGGTTACTGTTTATTATTACCCTGGACTAGTGGTCCCTAGACTACATCCAAACTCCTTATTTGGTATGGATTTTGACAATTACAGGGTTTGAACCTCTACCTCCGCAGTGGGAGGGAGTATACCAACCATCAGACCACTTGATGGTTGGCTATGGTTACTGTTTATTCACATCATAATAGATATACCCCAACACTTGGACTATTTTCCTTGTAAATTAGCCTGATAACAGGGACGGGCCTGACTATTTTCATTGTAAATTAGCCTGATAAAAGGGACGGGCCTAGCAAGGGGCTAACCCGGGCTATAGCCCGTCCCATCATTAGGTAGGATTTTTTTTTAGCGCATACAATCAGTAGATTTTGATCGATAGCCCAGTAGATAAATAGGTAATAGCCCATAACATGGAAAGTTAGCCCAGTAGCAAGTAACAAAGATACGTGTAGATTTAAAATAGTGTTTCTATTATGAACTTGGCATAGTTACTTAAACGCAGGCGGTCACTTGAACTTGGCAAGTTTTTAGACTTTTGATTTCATTTGGTTGGTCCATTTAACCCTTTGTTTTTAAAAGAATTAGAAAGATTTCATCGGCAGTACAGACTATACAGAAATTAAATAGATCAACATCTTAATCTTATCTTTTACCACCTAAAGATTTTCAGCGGCCGAAGGCCGCCATAACTTGTATGTACAAATTGGCCAACCCGAGCCTAGATTCTGAGTCCATCCCTGCCTGATAGTGATCAGCAACTGTGAAGGACATAGAAATGATTGTTGTGTGCTTGTGATTTGCATGGCAGGTTTGTGGTGTCAGTTTTACCTTATGTCCAGCGGACATGCATCCTAAAATTAAATTACTATTTGTGGCTGTTAGTAGAGGTGTAAAACGTGCCGACCCGGCACACGAAGTCGCGTGCTTCACGTGTCATGTGCCATCTTTTGTCTTTGTCTTAGCGATTTAAATGTCTTGTGTCCGTGATGTGCTTTACTAGTCAAAAGCTAGGCACAACACAACCCACGGGCACAACACACGAATAAACGTGTCGTGCTGTGCCGTGCTGGCACACGTGCTATAAACAATTTGAAATCACATAATGTATACATTTAGTCGGACATTATCACAAAAATATAAGGGATATTTAATGTTTGGTACCCAACAAATGACCAACACATTGCTTTGGTACCCAACATTTAAAATATTAAGGGTTGGTACCTAAATTAACAGTTGACTGCCAAAGACCCGTTTATTTTGACTAATTTTAGTTTTAAATTTTATACTTTCTTTTTATTATTAATGAATTATTATTTTTACACATTTGCCCTTCTTAAAAACACACGGTTAGAAACATCAATCATCTCATTCATTGATTGACGCTGTCGCCGATAAAAACAGCTCCCGCAGCCGCCCTATATTGCACTCTATGTGTATTCATCACCACTAATTTTTTTTCTTCAAATTAATTGAAACCGTTGCGCCTAAAATTAATTAGATCTGGTACTAATTCACTTGCACCAATCAAAACTAGTTTACACAAATTGGGTACAACCTCCAATAAAATTTCCAAACCCTAAATCAAATAATTAGAATTAGGATGAATAGATATCAATCCATGTAAACCAGAAATCAAGATGATAAAACCCTTTCTTTAAACCTGCTAATCACAACCCAATTTCCTAGTCATATCAAAACTTTAAAACATTAGAAACCCAATCCATCTAGTACCTAATATCGATGGCAAAGAAACCGCTAGTTTGATGTTTTTCCGGCTAAGAAATCACCAAAATGTTTTATAACTCCTGAAAGTGAAAAGATGAGGAATGATTTTTCCTTTCTGGAATTTTACCAGCAGCTTAAATCTTCATCTTCTTCTTATATGTTGATCTTAATTTCTTTCACTGCCTGTATTTTTTTTGATTCGAGGTTTATTTTCTTTTTTGTCTTTGATTTGGTGAAGAAGACTAATTTAGTTCACTGCCTGTACTTGCACGGACAGTTGACATAATGAAGATGGTGAAGAATCAAATTTACAGAGAAGGGGGAGCCGAATAAGAGGAGAGGAAGAAGATAAGGTTCATTTTGGGGAGATTTTTGTAAATTTGTATAAATTTTTAATAAAAATAATGGAAAAAAAAAATAAAGATGGGTCAAACAGAGTCTTTAACAGTCGACTAACGGTCCAGGTACCAACCCTTAATATTTTAAATGATGGGAATGTGTTGGTCATTTGCTGGGTACCAACCATTAAATATCCCAAAATTTAATTAGACAACATATCATTTGAAATTATTTCAAGTAAAATTAACAAGTTTATTCAAAAAAAAAAAATAGCCCATCAAATATAAAATTGGATTATTGTCATGTAAATTAATGTTCTTGTTAAATATAGGTGACGACATTATAACAACGATATTAAAATATATTTTCCCAATTATTAAGGTTTATATGTGTTGTTATAAATAACCCAACATAAAATGTTAAAAACTAGTTAGAATAGTGACTCTTTTGTTAAATATATAAAAAATGTGATGTATTATGCCTTGTTATATGGTGTATTTGTACATGTTATGACGTGCTCTCTTAACGTGTTGTCTTTGTCTTTAGCCACGCGTCATCCGTGTCGCGTCTTTGTGTTGTCTCATGCCAATTAGTCAAACCCAAGACATCCTATTTAACTAACGTCTTTGTCTGCGTCTTTGCGGCCAGTTGTCTTCTCAAATTTTAGCGTGCTGTGATGGGTTGTGCTCGTGCTGGAACAACCCAATTTACACCTCTAGCTGTTAGTATCAAGGAATCTTCTTACTGGTAGTGAGCTTAAAACGTTGTGCTAGCATTAGGAAAATAGTTAGTTATTGTATATGTCTTATAAGAAAAAAGAGTCATCGCTCGAGCATTCAAATTCTAAGTATTGGATTTTGTAGGTGGGCCACCCATCTTGATAGCACTTGTTTTTCCTTTGATTGTTAACAAAAAGGTATGTAAATATTACTGTGGTTGCTTGTTTTCGCATTTTTCTGATATTTGGAATGTACACTTTACGAATATATGTATCATGGATGCTTGGCAATGGTATTAGAGCAACTGCAGTGGTGCGATCATAAACCAAAGACTAAAGAGCAAAAAAAAACCAAATTTTGGGTTTAGTCCGTGTTCACACGCTACGGGAGAAAGATTAAACCAAATGGGGCGCAACTTAAAGTTCACGCTGATTCAGCAAACTTCAAGTTGCGCCCATTAATTTTTTTTTTTTTTTTTTTTTTCTATGGGGCGTAACTTTGAGTTACGCCCCAATCAGCGCAACTCTAAGTTGCGCCCCAAATTTTTTTTTTCTTCTTATGACGGGCGGAGTTATAAATTACGCCCGTGTTGGGCCAGTACTTAAATTCGCCCGACTAAAACCAAACTAAAGACTATATTTGGTCTCGGTTTTTAGTTTTAGTCTGGTCTTTGATCTTTACTCCTTCTCCACTGCGCCTGGTTTTTGGACCAAAATTTTGGTTTTGGTCTCCCACTGTGGATGCTCTTAGAAACCATCTGACCCTAACCTCATTTTTCACTATCTAGAGTTGCATGATATAACCTTTTAGTGTTTCCTATTGTGAATTATTATGAAGAGTATCATTTTATTCTCAGTAACTAATAAGGTGAGTGATTACATTTTGGACCGCGCGTGACAATTATCTAGTACGTGATATAATAACTTTGAGGCGGCAGTTTGTGGTTTAACATTTACAAAGACGTAAATGGACACGTTGATTGCCCTTCAAATTCTAAGAGCATCTCCAACAGTTGTGCTAAAAAATCATACGTGGAATTTTTATTTAGATCCTTATTTATGAGGTGATTTGTTTGTGGCAAAAATAGTAATGCTTTGCTCTTGAACTATCTCCAATGGTGGGGGTCATAATTCTACTATTTGTTATTTTTGGATAATGATTAAATTGATTCTCTTTTTCTTATTGGTTTAAAAAAATTTATTTAAAAAATAAAAATTTAAAATATAATTAAAAAGATGACATGGAAGTCATTGCCAAGGTATAAATAAGACTTTCTCTAAGACCTTCGTATTTATTTTGACACCCTTCCTACTTAATAGGACCCGCTGTTGGAGATGCATTTTATGTAAATTAGGGTCTAAAATCCTATGTGTTATAAAAAAAATAAAATTTTCACCCTCTATTTGAGATGCTCTAAGAGAATAGTGCTTTCCGACCAATTTAAGCCTGGTTTGGTATTGCTGTGAGTTTTAGAAAAGCGCTTTTCTGTTGTCTTTGTCTTTGTGCGTTCTTTGTCTTTGTCTTGTGAAAATAAAGCAGTATGACGTTTGGTAAACAATAATTTGAAAGCGCTGTGAAATTAACAAACTTGTAAATTTTGTTTGGTAAGTTGGTATTTCAAAGTGCCGGTGATGTTGATAATGACGAAAATAGACATGTTTTTATCAATACATCGTAATTATAATAAATTATATTTAAAATTTTAATATATTTAATAAAATACCAACTTGATACGTATTGATAATAATAATAATAATAATAATAATAAAATATAAGTAATATTTATTTTATTATTTATTTTATTATTATAAAATTTTTAATAAATAAGAGGATTTATTTATTATTATTTTTATCATTTAATAAAAAAAATTATGATTATTGTGCTTAAAAATATTATTAATATTATTGAAATTTTTTTCCTAAATAATTTATTATTATTATTGTAATTAATTTTTATTATTTCAAAATAAAAATTAAAAAATAGAAGAACAAAATAGAAGTTAGAAATATAGTGATAATTGTACAATATTCTAGGAAATAATTTGTCTTTATAATAAAATACAAGGTTAAAATAGAGAATTAATTAAATTAAATTATGTGGGTCCACAAACAAAAGCAGGAGCTTTTAAAAGCTAGTGGTGAGTAGCTTTTAAAAAGCGGGACTAAAATGGAAGTGCTTCTCTCCAAAAGCACTTTGAAAAAAATTTACCAAACATAATTTTTAGTAAAGTTTATTCTGAGTTTATTCTGAAAGTCTTTTGATAGGAAAAAAGCAATCCCAAACGGGGCTTTAGTGAGGGTTCAAGTCAAGTGGCTCAGCACATTTCTTCTCAGAAGACTAGCCCAGTTAATCCTCATCCATATGGAGTATTTCTTTTGGGCCCTCCACGATATTCGTGCCTCATGTTAGATGGGATAAGGCTAAAAGATTCGGCACATTTCCACCAGGATTTCTGGTGCAGGTGAAGAAACCCTCAATTGTAATACTCCTACAAGAGGTTTCTCACCCATATAGCGCTTCACCTTCCGAAGGTTTTTCACCTGGTTCTCTAATTAATAGCTTTCCTCGATATAACAATGGATTAGCTTCTTTTGATTCTGATTATCATGCTATGGGGAGAGGAGAAAATGTTCATGCTATTGGATCGGTTGATAGAGAAGGGGCAATCAATCTCAATTTGGATTTTGACAATGAAGAAGCTGTTAACCTAGCTCAAGATACTGATTTTGTAGCTGATTCCTACAGCAATTACCCTACCTCGGAGGAAGTTTCGTCCTCTCTGCAATCTCCAAGGTAAATCAATCGCAAGATGAAGTTAATGTAGTGGAAGAGACACCTCAAGTTGCTGATTCGGTTGATGGCCACAATCTCAGCAACATTAACTCGCAAATGATTACACCAGAATTTTTTAAATCCAGATTTTATCCAGCAATTGCAATGATCAAACAAGTCAATGAAATTCAAGGTACGGGTCTCTCCTCAAATGAAGATGAACTAATTAGACAGTTAATGCAAGCGGCTGCCAAAAACCTTCGTGTTTTTGAATTCGAGTGCAGGGTAACTTCTAACAACACTCGTTATTAAGGTTGGTATTTCCTTAGTTTGGGTTTTGTTTTCAATGTTAAACATAATTTCCTGGAATGTCAAGAGCCTCAGGACTTGCAAGAGGCGTGCTCGTGTTAATGATTGGGTCAAGTTACATAAACCTGACATCCTAATTCTGCAAGAAACCTTACTGTCTTCTTGCACTATCGCTATTCTAAATCAAATTTGGGGTTCCACTTTCTCGGATTGGCGTGCTCTGGATTGGATGGGTCGTTCTGGAGGCATTTTAGTTATTTGGAATCCTAATAAAGTTACTTTAATCGACTGCATCATTGGTACATTCTCCATTAACATTCATTTTTCTAATAATTCAGACAATTTTAATTGGTTGCTCTCGGGAGTCTATGGTTCATGTGATCGGTTAGAAGGGAAAAGGCTCTGGAAGGAACTCAATATAATGAATGCTATCTGGTCTCTTCCTTGGGTGGTGGGGGCAGACTTTAATGAAGTCTTATCTATGCATGAGAGAAAGGGGTGTTGCCGCACAGACAGGGAAATGCGTGAGTTTAATAGGTTCTGCGATCAGCACGAACTCATTGACTTACCTATGTCCGGAGCAAAATATACTTGGAGCAGCAGTTCCATGTCTTCCAATCCTCGTTTGAGTAAAATTGACAGATTCTTAGTCAATTCAGCTTGGGAAGATCATTTTCCTACAATAGCAGTCTCGGCTCTTGCTCGCCCTTTTTCTGACCACAAACCAATTCTTCTTTCTTGTTCGTTTGAGGATTGGGTGCTCCTCCGTTTCGATGTGAAGCAATGTGGTTTCTTGTTCCTTCTCTTCTGCCCCTCATGAAGATTTGGTGGTCCTCTTTTGATGTGGATGGTAGAGCGGGTTTTGTATTGTCTAGGAAATTCCAATTGCTGAAATACAAACTTTATAGATTGGAACAAAAACGTGTTTGGCAGGATCGATAGAAGAAATGAAAAATTGTTGCAGCACATTTCTCTTCTAGATCAGTCTGATGACAATGGAAGTATCTCAGCCTCTCAACTATCTAAAAGAAATGAGCTAAAGGTCGAGTATGAAAAGGCAGCGGATATGCTACA
Organism: Papaver armeniacum; assembly: GCA_023531295.1. NCBI lineage: Eukaryota > Viridiplantae > Streptophyta > Magnoliopsida > Ranunculales > Papaveraceae > Papaver > Papaver armeniacum. Next base: position 49,646 of record JAJJWW010011305.1, on the reverse strand, counting down.
TCTCCATTGGCTTAATAAGTCCAGAATGCAATGGAATGATCATGGTGACCGTAACACCAAGTTCTTTCACAAAATTGTCAACTTTCGTAGAAGAAAAAATAGAGTTTCTAAACTCAAAATCAATGGCAGTTGGGAAGAGGACAAGCAACTCGTTAAAGACCATATTGTTTCTCACTTTGAATCTCGGTTCTCAGCTGCAGACGACCCTCAAGTTTCTCTAGCTGGGATGAACTTCAAACAGTTAATTCCGGAGAATGCAGCCTGGTTAGAGAGGCCTATAGAGGCTGATGAAGTTCTTATTGCCTTAACAAAATTGGGTCAAAACAAAGCTCCGGGTCCCGATGGGTTTCAAGTGCATGTGATTCTTAAATGTTGGGATTTCATGAGGTCAGACATTATGAAAGTGGTAAAGGAGTTGGAGGATTTTGGTACAATAATAGACTGGCGTCTTAAATCCACCTTCATCTCTTTAATTCCTAAAAAAGATCATGTGGAAGAGGTGAAGGATCTCAGGCCAATAAGTCTAATTGGAACTATTTATAAAGCCATTTCTAAGGTCTTAGCTGAGAGGTTGAAGCTTCATATTGCGCCGCTCATTTCAGATCATCAATCTGCCTTCATAAAAGGTCGCCAAATTCTTGACAGTATCCTGATAGCTAATGAATGTCTAGATTCAAGACTTAAGTCTAAAATTCCAGGTCTTATTTGCAAGATAGACCTTGAGAAGGCGTTCGATAATGTGAAGTGTCCTTTTCTCGATGAAGTTCTTCTTCGTATGGGCTTTGGGACTACTTGGAGGAAGTGGATAGGGGGTTGTGTTAAGAAAATTCCTTTTTCTGTGCTTGTTAATGGAACTGCTTGCGGCAAATTTTCCAGTGGCAAAGGTCTTCGTCAAGGGGATCCGTTATCTCCATTTCTCTTTTTACTCGTCTCTGAAGTCCTGAATATGATGCTCGCAAAAGCAACGGAGGTGGGTTGGTTGGGTGGCCAAACTGTGAAGGTCGATGGTACCAAAATTAGCCATCTTCATTTTGCGGACGACACTTTGGTCTTCTTGGATGCCGATATCGAGCAGGTAAAATTTTTAAAATATAATCTCATTTGTTTCGAGTTGATCTCTGGTCTGCATACAAATTTCGAAAAAAGTTGTTTGTTCGCAGTGGGCGCGATAGACAACATGTCTGAATTTTCCTCTGTCTTGGGCTGTTGTTATGACGCCTTTCCAACAATTTACCTTGGTCTTCCTCTCAGTGATAAAACGAATTCTTCCTTGAAGTGGGATAGAGTTATTGAAATTTGATTAAAAGTGTGCTTCTGAGCATCCCTATTTACTACTTCTCGTTATTCATGGCCCCTCAATCTGTCATTAAAAGAATAGAGAGAACAATAAGAGACTTTCTATGGCATGACTCATCTAACTCTAAGAAGCATCACTGGGTTTCTTGGCCCACCGTCTGTGAGCCTCTTAAACACGGCGGTTTGGGAATTCGTAGCTTGAAACTTATGAACAAGGCTCTGTTGTCAAAGTGGTGGTGGAGACTAGGCAAAGAGCGTAACTCTCTTTGGGCTATTATCATAAAATAAAAATACGGTCAGCTGGACCTTGGTTGGAGAACAAACAAACCAATGCAAGTTCACGGGGTCGGCCTTTGGAGGAATATACATGCTACGGCTCATGATTTCTTCGATAAAGCGATGTTCAAAATTGGAAATGGGGCGAAGATCAGACTTTGGGAGGACAAATGGCACGCGGATGGGTCTATGGAGATGTTGTGTCCTAATCTATACTCTTCATCGAACACCAAAGGTATTTCTTTACAGCTTGCTTACACTCCTCATGCGTCAGGATTAAATTGGGAGATACGTATTATGCGCAAGAGATTATATGATTTTGAGATAGAAGAATTGGCTCGTTTGCTTAATTATCTTGACTCCATTTCGTTTACCCCTGACGACGAAGATGAGTACTCGTGGCTGGGACATAGCACTGGGCAATTCACTGTTAAGGCAGCTTATTCTTGTGCCAGTGCAAGTGCTTCCACCGCCAATTTTCCCAGAGCTAAAATTTGGAGCAATAAATGGCCTCATAAAATCGGGTTTTTTCTTTGGCAAGTTGCTCTAGACAGACTGCCCACCCAAGAAAATCTCCACAAGAGAAACAGTTGCTTATTCTCGGCTAGTGGGAATCCAATTGCAAACATTTGCCCCATGTGTCATCTGTTGCCAGAATCATCAGCTCACATCTTCCTCTTCTGTTCGTTTGCGAAGAGAATTTGGTCGTATTTCTTTGAAGCTGCGAGATTAAATTTCAGTACTTACTCCACCACTTTAGATCTCATTAATGATTGGTCGTCTTCCAACTTCTCTGGTCCTGCTAAAGAGCTTTGGAGCAGGCTCTACGCCGCGATCATGTGGTCAATTTGGCTTGAGAGAAATGAAAGATCTTTCAACAAAAAAGAGAAATGTGTTGCGGCTATCATATTGGAGGTTAAACTCAAAAAAAAAATCTTGGTCTAGTTCTGTTGCTAGTTTATCTAACGTCTCTATTGACGATATCATTTGTAATTGGAAGTCGAAGTTCTTCGACCCTCCGTAAGCTTCTTTAGGTAGTGTACTCTAGTCCTTTGGGCCATGTGGGCATCTTTTTCCTTTTTCTCTTTGTTGTTGGTCCCTCCCTTGAGTTGGGTATTTCCATTCTAATAAATTTATTTGCCGACCAAAAAAAAGTAATATTGGTAGAAGCCTAGGTGATTACATTTACCACGAAGAATAGAGCTAGATTGAAGAATGGTACCAAAGAATCCTGTTGAAACACTAATGTTGCATTTTGACAAACACTAATGTTGATGGTACTTGATATACAAAAACAATTTCTACGATGCTTCATATGCCAAGAATGACACATATGGCTTTTGCCTAATATGTTTTGGTGATTTGGGTCAACTTGCAGTTGTCCAAGGTGGCTAGAGTAGTAGAGAGCTGGACTTGCTAGGCTGCAGTAGAATGATCCAGACAGAACAGTATTCACTATTCAGGAGGAGACAATTGAAACGCAGCTTTACTGTGGGCAAGCGAAGTCTAAGTGATTATGGACAAAGTTCGTTATCTTGTAGCAATTAATAGTGAGTCGTCGAGTTTAAGTAGCAAACGTGTTTGCAGGACAGCTGATCTGCCCAGCTTGGGTTGCATTCCCCCTCTGTCCTAGATAAATAGAGTCCGATTCTTATGTATTTTAAAATGCAATGTTGTCTTAGGTCTTGGTAATATCTCAATGGAAAGACATGGTTGGTAATATCTCCTGAATGGGCTAATGGTGTCACTCGAACAACAATTGGTCAGTATGCGTGGATGGCAATGCAAAAGTATAGAAGCACGGAAGACAATTAGGTTAAATACTGTATAAAATATAGAACGTTAATCAAATTTTATTTATTAAAATATATTATTTCCTCCATTCAAAAGATTAGAGTATTTTGTACATAAAACCTGCGGCCTATCTTTTTGAAGCATGACTTGCTTCAATCCTTTCAAAAACCGGTTTTCTTGGACGGGGAAGTTCACCAATTCTAGACTTGCTTCCTATCCTTTCAAAGACTGATTTTCTTGGACTAAGAAGAGGTTCACTCCTGCTTCCTATCCTTTGAGAAACTGGAGTAGATCGGCAAATACATCCACAAGTCCTACATGCAACAGGAGCAGAAGAAGAGGGAGTAGGCGGAGAAGTTATATTTGGACTGGCTTCATCTCTCGCTCCCTTAGCATTACAAAAGATTTGCCTTGCTTTCACTCTCTTAGCTATATCTTCTGCATCTCTCACTCTCTTTTGATACTTTTCCAAGTTCAATTGCACTTTTCTGGCATTCCTTACATCCTTCAGCTTCTGTTGCAGTTCAACGAGATAATAAGAAACCTCCGTAATAAATCGAGTAGTAGAATGACATTTCTGTTCTTCAAAAGACGATTCCTTATCTATTAGAAATAACTTTGCTGCAAGCTCCTCAAGTATTCCAGGAGCTTCCTCCATGCCCACACTCCCGTGTTGGGTTTCCTGCTGCACGTGGGGATTACGCGCGATATGCGGTATCTCGCATTGTTGAGTATAAGTGAAAAGTGTAAAAAATTGGGGCATCTCCTCAAAGTAGGGAACCTTTCGGAACAAGTCCATATGAACATCCCGAGCCAGCCTTTTGGCTTTCGCTGAGGCATCCCTGTAACATTGTCTTTTATCGATCAAAGCAAGCCTCAGCTTCTCAATCATCTCAACCTCTTTCTCCAGGCTTCGTTTGGAGGGTACTTTATGAATTGCATCCATAAATTCTTCAATCGACAGGTATTCTGAATGCTCTTTTAGAATAGCATGGATTTCATCTGGGATTCTTATCATCTCACCTCTAAGCCGATCATAACAGTAGTAACCACGATCATCTGACAATAGAACCATCTTCTCCTTGATTTTATTATCAAGTACAGAGTTAAGAAAAGAGACGAGACAGACAATAAACTTGAAACACACAATATTTATTATTGATAAAAACTTCACACAATTATACACGGAACAGGCTCCCTATATATATATATACACAAGCTTCTTGGTCATCAAGGTAAACGTATTTCCTAAACTAAGCTAAATTACCTAATACGGGAGTATTTCCTAAACAGAACAAACTCTTAATTGAGGAAATTCAAGTTATGTTACTAGATGGTGTATTATCAGAGGCCTTTTAATTTGAGATTTTTTTTTTTTTTTTTTTTTTAATGATTTTTGGTAAATAATGAGGTTTTAACATGGTAGAATAGAATAGCTCTCCATCTACTACTGCTTTGTTATGTTCTGGATTCTCAACTATTTTCGTCTCACCCAAATTGGCTAAGATATATAAAAACTTTAGGTCGTGAGGAAGACTTTGTTGGTTCACGAAGCAAATAGTTCTTCACCGGCCGGAGACTCCATAAAGATGTTATTCGTGGAATTCATTCAGTGACCACCTGGGACGACGTAAAAGGAAAAGGATAGGCTCTATTATATAATCTATATATGTGCGGGCCGCTCTCCGTATAGATAGATGTAGAAATTAACGAATAGTCTCAAAGTTGTTGGGCTTTTGACTGTTTAGTCCAACGCTCTCAGGAGGGGTACTAGGAGGTCCAAATTTAGCGAATTTTAAACGAGTCAGTCCATTCATGAACGATTTAGTCCAAAATGTATATTGTTGGTGTCGAAAATAACCCTCGTACAAAATCGCACTCGACTTTTGTTTTGTTACCAATCATTTCTTCATAGTCCATTGGAGACAGAGCTTTGCGAGTGAAAAATAAAACTTTTTGGTTCTAAACCTTGTCTCAGATCGATTACTCCTTCCGAATTTCTTTGATTTCAATCTCAATCTCTTGCAATTCTCGATCTAGTTTCTCTTTGAAATCCTAGAAATTGAGAGAGATTGCACTTTTCATTCTCTCTACAAAATAAAATCTTTAATCTTCTGAACAAGAGTTTTGTTTATATTGAAGAGGAAAAACAAGAAGAATAAGAGATAATTAATTGATTTTGCAATGGAGTACGACCTAGAAAATCCTTTAACAGGATTTGAAGAACACCAATCTGGTACCATTACTCTTCCCATCTGAATCTGATTGTATGTGTTCCATGACTTACGTTTTGACTTCCAAAAATAGAGATCTCAATGTTTCTGTTCGTCGACAAGCAATTCCTATGATTTTTCAGGTAATATGGATGTAAATTGCTAGTTTGAGTTTTCTGGCTTTGATTTTCTTTTGTAGGATTTTCAATTTGATTCCAATTTGTACTGAAAATGTAGTTCTCATGCAATTTCTTATTTAGTTGTGAATTACCTTGATCGGTTCATCTCTAGACAAGAGTTGCCGGAAATGTTGAAGAATTTGGTGTTTAATTTGAACTAATTTCTTTTCCACTTCTTGATTCAATTAATTGAGGAGGATCTAATGAAGTTTGATGTTAGTTGCAGTATGGAAAACCATGGATGATAAAGTTACTTTTCATATCTTGTGTAAAGGTACAGAACTACCTCAATTGAATTCGACTTCTTTATTGTTATTTGCATAAAATGCAAAATTACATTTTGATTCTCTTTCATCCTATAATTCTTTGTCACAAATTAATTTCTTTATGTTTGCTTAAATGGTGTGTATTTTAAATATTTGTTATAAAGTTAGAGAAATACTTCTTCTTTTTAGTTTTGGTCACAAAGTTTAGTTAGAGAGAGATCTCTTGGAGTTAAATTAGTTTGGTATGTGATCAATTTCAGCCTAGCATTGAACTTTCAATACTGATATCACAAACACACATTAGCTTGCCTTTTTTGCTTTTTGGTTAATATTGCTGCTGGGAAATCAGTTCCAAATTAACTTTGTTTAGTTCTTTCTCATATTCTTTTTTAGTTCTTGATGCAGAAGGTCAAAATCAAAAATCAAAGAAACTTAAGTCTAATGTTCATTTTGGAGTTGGGTCCGTTGAGATTATTTGAAATTAGTTGGAATTAGGGGTCAGTAAGTAGCTCTAGTAAGACCACCCCCTTCATTAGCTCTTTTGGAGTGAACATTCTATATAGTCTACTAGCCTATATGCTATATGATGAGTATGAGTATGTTTATGAGAGCTAGTAGGCTACTCGTATTAATGTGTACATAGTTGACCTAAGTTACTAATGTGTATATAGTCGTATTAATGTGTACATAGTAGGCTAGTCGTATTAATATGTACATTGACATGGGATCTTGTTGTGGTGTGTTCATTGGAAGTGTATTTTATGTAAGGCAATATGTGAGCCAAAGTTGTTAGTGTACACCAGTTGATTGTTAACGTGTACAAAGTTGTACACTTGTTTATTGTCAATGTGTACATAGTTGTACACCTGTTGAAATGTGTACATAATTGTACACCTGTGAATTGTTATCTTAAATAATTGTCCACCTACTTTTTTGTCTACACCGTTACTAACGAACAATTAAGTATTTGATGTAACCAAAGTGTAACCAAATTTGAATTATTATAACTAAGAGCATCTCCAATGCATAGGGTCAAGGTCATCATATGTGGAGGTCTTATTAATACATTCTTATGTGTGGGTCATTGCTAAATGACAAAATAAAATTAATGTAAATTTTTTTTACCTCAAGTTGATCTCCAACCCCCAAGGTATTATCTAACAAACATTATTTGAATTTAGAGACAAAATAATGATGTGACTTTAATACCCAAGGTCATAGTGAAAGTCTTATTTACACTTTCTCCATTACCCCCACTTAGCCATGTCAACTCTTTCTATGACCTTGACCTTTGTGTTGGAGATGGAAATTTGGTGCAAAAAGTCTTAAATCCTAGGTGTCATTCATTTTTAAGACCTTTACCCCTTGCATTGGAGATGCTCTAATAGAGTTATGTCAAGTGTCCTCACCATAGCTTCTGCATTAGAAAAGGCCTATATCAACCAATGGGAATCGAGGGTTTCATCACCGTTTATCATGAAAGCTTTATTTATCAAGGCCTTTAAGGGAAAAGATATATATTGAATTGTCCAACGTTGCCATTGCATTTTTATAATGGATTTGAATAAGTCTGTGATCCCCAAGCTTTAAGCTATATATATAAAGAGATACACTAGTACCCCAGGAAACACCACATTCATTTCCAAAAACAAAAACAAAAAAAAAAAAAAAAAAAAAAGGAGATCGTCATTTTAGTAATAATGGAGATGAGTAAGAATGCAACGAGTTTTTTGTTGGTGGTGGTTATGATTTCTACCCTTTTCTTTTATCCTGTTAATTCAGAAGATCCACCATGTACAAGAGAGAATGAGGAGTGCTTGCCGTCGAGCCAGTACTGTTGTGCTGGTCTTACTTGCGAATTAGGAGTTGTTGATAGTTTGTTTAGATGTGAACCATGTAAGCGAGCGGGTGAGTCGTAGCGAACCACCAACATGTGCGGAAGAGAATCAGGGCTGTGTAGTACTGCGGCGAATCGAAAACAGTGCTGTAGTGGACTTACCTGCCAGGCCGATGTTATTGATGGTGTTGAAGTTACGGATGGATTATAAGGGGCCGGGTTTATTTATAAATTTATTTACTTGTTGTGTGTGTATTATTTCTTCAATAATAAGATCATTTAGAGGCATAATACAGTAAAACTTCTTTAAAATTATAACTTTGGAATCAAGAAAAATTATTGTTTTAGAGATTATTATTTTAGCGAGGAGAAATTTAACCCACGCAAGTCTAATTGGGATTAAAGAATTTTATTATTTTAGAGAGATTATTATTTTAAAAAAAGTTTTGTATAATTTATAATTTTACATCTAAATTAGTATATCTAATTTAACTAAAATATTTTATGATTTGATTTTCATTTAGTTAGTACTAAAAAAGTCAATAAAAATGCCAAAAAAAAATCGGGCCGCCTCCGGCCGCATACCAGCCAGTATATACATATTTTTACCATAAGAATTTGCCCCTAGTCGGGAAAAAATCTGGCTCGTCACTGAGTTTTCCCATATAAAAAAAACTATTTTTGGAACTTAGAATTATCTCCAATAAACGAGATTACGAAGCAAGATTGGCCACCCGAGAGACAAGAAGTTTAGATTGTGATGGTGAATGGGCATATTTCGTTTACTACTTCCAAGATACGTACGGTCTCTTGTCGATGTTCACATTAATCAGAATCACAAAGAGTTTCGACGCTCTGTATCTTCTGCTTACTTGTTCAGGACTTGAAGCCCATATGAATTAGGATTTGGGTATGGGTGATTGTCATCATGTTCGTTGAATCACAGAGGTTCTGTTTCAAGGTGGACATTGGATAACTTGCGCCAATGTTTACAGTACTAAATTTATCTCACTCCAACCTAAGAGCGCTGGATACACTCATTTACTCTATCGACTATATGTTTGTTAATTAATTTTTGAAAACAGTAGCCATTGTATACGATTCATCAACTATAAGTAATCTCCTAAATTTCTTCCGACAGTAGCCACTGTATGGATGCCGTGTTTAACTAAACAACTAGATTTTGTGCCCGTGCTACACACCGGGCGGGCCCAAAATTCACTTTCCCCTGCCCCGTCCCAATACTGCTTATGTATTTTTGATTTGATGTAGCTCTCCTCTCCCGTCGTCAGGATCCTAATCCCACATTGGTTAGATGGGGCTTAATTTGTAGTTTATAAGTTAATGGGTTCCCTCATCTAGTTAACCGGTTTTCGAGTTGAGTTCTACCCATGGGCTTATGACGAGTTTAGGGTCGGTACCCTAACAGTCGTGCTTAGGATTTTTTATTCGGTGTAGTGTGGTTTCGCCTCTCCTCGTCGTTCATTTTTGATTTGGTGTGGATCGCCTTCACCTCGCCCCTTAACGAAGCACTTTTAATTTTGGTGTCATGTTCGCCCAGTTCCGATGCATGCGGACTTTTGATTTGGTGTGCCGGATTTTTTTATTCAGTGTGATGTGGTTTCGATGCATTTTTTATTTGGTATGGCTCGGCTTCGCCTCGCCCGTCGCGATCCGCTATTGATTTTGGTGTTGTGATTCTGATGCAATAAACCTTGAGTTTGGTGTGGCGGGACAATGCACTAAACCTTGAATTTAGAGTGAAAAGGGCAATAATGCAATCGCCATGTGTAAAAATGAAGAATTGAACTCCATTTTACCAACTTCATTAATCATGAATAGACGGTTGTCTTCTTTAACCTACATTCAACATCCAAGACTAACGACAATATGGTGAGCCAAATCGACCCTATCAGGTAAAGGTCTTGTGGAGGATTCAAGAATTTACATTTGCCATGTAGAGACCGGCAATTCAGGAATTGTTATCCTTGGAATTCATACTTGTAGATGACATGAATTGTGGCTAATGCAAGGTAAGTTATTCACATACTATAAAAGGATCCACGATATCGTGACCAATCAATCTATTTATCTACGCACAAAGTAGAAACTTTTGTAAATTATCACAGAAACATATGCAGAAAGAACATCTAGTCCTTTAAAGGTATATGAGTTTGACTTTAATATTCAATCAAGGCCCTTGGTGGGGCAAACGAACCAAATCCATGAGGGTTACACGCCACCAACCCAATTGCAGCAACCCAAGCAAAACTTTTAGCACTGTATATTAGGATTATCAAGTGTTAATCAGTTTGATGCAGTACAATCTTAATTTTTGAAAGCAAAGGGTAATCAATATATTTCCCATCACTATTATTAGGAAACCATTGTGAGTACGCATAACCTACAGAATTTAGCTTAGTTAAGAAATGTTCCAGAATAAGGAAACCATGCTTCCTGAACCTGTATGAAGGCATGTGACTTAATTTTTACATTTTCTAGCTCCTAAAAAGGATAAATAAATGTTCTAAATAAATAGATGGACATGTACATGTACATGCCTCATTGAACGGGAGCAAGAATAAGTGCGTATACGTACTTAATCTGTCGTAACTTTATACAACAAAATCTTGAAATACCCTGAATTCATTAGAAAAGAGTATCTAAGACTTGAGGTTTTTATTGTGCAACTCTAAAAAACATGGGATTTAAAAGATCTGATGGAAAAAAATGGGTTCACATTACGCAAGTATAAAAATAGACCAAACTTTTCATTTACGAACAAAGGCACTGTAAAAGCATATGAACCTCGAGTTAACATTTTTCATTGACGACCAAAGGCACCGTATAACCAAAATTTTCATTTACGAACAAAGGCACTGTAGAACCAAAATATACCAAAATTTTCATTTTTGTTAACATTTTTGTTATCAACTAAAAATAAGAGTAGAGAAATATAAACCTTGAGTTCACTGAACAATTGTATTTGTTATTCTACACTTTGTTCCGAATTGGTAACTTTCATAGCCACTCTAGGAATTCCTTTTAGAACACAGAAAAAAAAATGGACTCATAACAAAATTCAAAAATGAGGAATCAAGAAAAGAAATTAACAAAAATGCAACGCAAGCAATCCAATTCTTTTTTATGGTCAGTCAGATATACCAAGAGACAATCCATGTACTCCACATCAAGAAGTTTGGACTGGTACTAACGATAATAGCAACAAATACTCAAAAAAAGTAAGATGTACCTAAGGAAGTTACCTGCCACATTCAGGTGCTTGCCGGTGATGGCAGCAGCGAGCAGGTGGAAGTGGACTGAATTGTGACTGGTGGACTGAAGTGATGCAGGTGGATATGGACTGCTGTGGCGCTGATGGTGTTGAACTGGTTATGGTCTGGTGATGGATGGAGTGGTGATGGTTGTATGCAGGTGGAAAACATGGGGAGTGCGAGCTGAATAGAGCTGCCACTGATGGGATTTGTAGAGGAACAAAGCTCGTCTCTTGGGAATTAGCTCGAGCATTTGATGTGCAGTCGATGATGTCTTCTTGTTGCAGCTTAGGAACCTGTCACCATTCTTCGTAGAATAAACAGCACAAATATCAACTTCTAACCCTGTTTCATCGCTCAAAAACTCTGGCAAATGTGATACCAACTTCATGGAAACTCAAATCCAAATGATACCAACTTTTGATCAATCACAGAACTGAAAATATCTTCTTTAACCCACTTTGTTCCTTCGCAGTAAAGTTATTAGCAACCCTGTCTCTCCGAGCTCCCCCAGCAGCTCAAATTCTCTGTGGAGACAGTAAGTAAAATATGAGCATGAGATGAGTCAGTGAAACTAACAAAAGCATGCAGTTTTAGTCAGTGAGAGCCTAAAACAAAACTGGAAACTAATCAAAAATTGATGGCAAAACCATCAATTTTACAACATGATTACAGATTGGGTATTGATCAAAAGTGCAAACACTTTGTAATATTTTTTTTTGTTGAAGCAGTTTAACAAACAAAGGTGCAACAATCAAAATTTTTTTTATCCAAACAGATACAATGGGATCAGGAATCATAATCCCATCCAAGAACTGAAATATCTTTTCAAATACCAAAGGAACAATTATGAGAAGAGAAATAGGCGCTGGTTCCATCTTTCTCTGCGGTGAATTTTATTTGAGGAACATTTAAGATTATAGAACAAAAATCTTAGTAATTGACGTTATTACAATCAATCAAAAATAGGTAAAAGTTCAATATGAGACTGAAAATAGGAAAGTTCATGAAAGTCAAAATCAGATTTATGGGTAATAGTTATAAAGAATTGCTGATTATGAGAACCAATTTTCAATCAGGATTAAAGATGGTAAAACAAAGATGATGCCTACCCAGGTTTCTGAAATTTAAGACCCTTACCAAATTTGACTGGGCATAACATTTTTAGAAAACTGATTGGCATATATTATTTTATAAATCAATCCAGAGACAAAACCCATACTTCATGAACTACAAAAATTGGAGTTGAGTTTATTTACCTTGATAGTGTAACCATTGTCATTGATGTACTTACTTAAGATACATCTTTACCTTCTTTAAGTGATTCTAAAACCTGCAAAATCCCTATGATTTTTAGCCTTTGATCAATTAGATATACTAAAAAACAGAATGGAAAAGTCGAATTAAGAAGCATAAAATTAAAAATCAATAGCAAATACCTGAAGTACAAAGAAAAATTAAACAAAAATCAACAGGAAATCAAATCGATGGAAAATCTCAGAAGGATGATGCTCTTGCACATCTTGATTTGTTGACGCCGTTTGTAGATTAGGGCTAGGAAACAAATAAGAACCCAGCTGCTCTTCCCAAAATAAAACCCTAGTTTCTGAAATTCTTCAATTCTCTTAACTTAATCATCAATCTCAGTTCTCAATAACCCTTATCTCGACAAACCCATACCAATTCTGATTCACTCTTAATCTCTCTCTTTAATCTTTACATATTTCTCGATCTGAATCAGCAGCAGCAGCAGCCGCTGCTTTGTTGCTTTTTTTCTCGTTTCAGGTGAATGGGAGAATGAGAGGAAATCTCATTGAGTTTTGACGCGAAACAAAACAAATCATTGAGTTTAGGGTTGGGTTAGTTTTCACAGGAGTATTTGTCCACCTTCACGGTGTTACTTAACGTCCAGTTAAGTATTCGGTGTAAACAGAGTGTAACATATTATTTAGGCACGAATTCGGACAAAAGTATTGTCTACCCACGTTTTGTTAATGGAGTTCTGAACGGCCGTTAAATACAGAGTGTGATCCAAGTTTTAATCTCCAAACCAATAGAGTCCCGCCAAGTGTCCTCTCCAAATTTATTAATGCCCAGACCTTTTATCTAATTTAATTTTAGGGAGATGTCATATTTACCGTGCAACGCGAGAGCTTATATGACTTAGCATTTTAAGGGAGGGGAGATAAAATAGTTGATTTTAAATAATTCATTGTTCGAATCAAAATAATTCATTGATTTTTAGCATTTGGATGTAATCTAAGGTTTGTTAATAGGTAATTAATAATAAAAAAATTAGGGTAAAATGGGATGTGGATGCGGTTTAGTTTGGGAATATTAAAACTAAACTCTAATGGTATTTTAGGGGAAAGCTTATTTTAAATCCACCCAATGATGACCTGAAGTCAAATATCTTTAACACGATTAATTATACCAATTTCCATACGATCACCATTCCTAAAGAAAGGTATTTAACACGATTAAGTATACCAATTTCCCTTTAACACGATTTCATTAATTAAATGGATTTCCTTAATTATTTTGTAACACGATTTCCTTATTGAATGGATTTCCTTAATTAAATTGGATTAAAGAGTTTTACTTCCTTTTTTCTCTTTTTCTTTAACGATTTTCATGTAAGTGTCGTCCACCTTTAATGGTGTTAGTAATGTATAGTTAAGTTTTGGTGTAAACACGGTGTAACAAAAATATTTAAGCTCAAATTCTGACATAAGTATTATTCATCTACTTTTTTGTCTACACTGTTACTAACGAACAATTAAGTATTTGATGTATCCAAATTGTAACCAAATTTTAATTATTACAGCCAATAGAGTTATGTCATGTGTCCTCACCATAGCTTCTGCATTAGAAAAGACCTATTTCGGCCAATAGAAATATAGGTTTCATCAGCGTTCAACATGAGAGCTTTATTTGTCAAGGCCTTTAAAGGGAAAGATTATGAGCCCCATAATCATTGTTTTATTTAGCATCGAGCGGCTTCTCTTACTTTAGTTGCATCCTTGTTTCTCTGCGTTGAACGCCTTTTCAAGACCTGGAAGATCAAATTTGTGGAACACCAAGTTTATTTACAGGTGGTTGTCGAATCTTTTTTGTCAACGATACCCTGGTACCATGTTCGGTGTTTCAGTACATAGTTCGCGAAACAGACACGTTTCAATGCGGATTCGGCACACAAGTAGCCAAGAGGACTGAGACCTTATGATGTGATTTTAACAGTTGTAGTAAAGTGGTAAGAAAGATGTCGTTCACTCAGACTTGTAAAGACTCGATTTAAGAAAATACTAAAAACAAATAAAATATATTCACAAGGTTGTCACGATATCGAGAGATACTAGGACTTCGGATTCCACCAATTCTTATATTCATGTGGTTCAACTGATAATTCTAGACATTCATAGCTCAAGTAATTGACTCTAATTTATTGCCAAAAGTAGATTTTTAAAAGATCAATTGTAAATCACAAGCATGACGCATCAAAAGTACTAAAACTAAGCATACGTCATCAAACGAAATCACAACTAATTAGTGAAAATCATAAAACAATTAAATCAAGTGCAAAAAGTCATAAAAGAATTAAATAGAATTACCACATGCGTAAAGAACGGCTTCCTCCATCGTCCCAGGTGTTGGGGTTTAGCTCCTCATATTATTCACATGCTCAAAATATTTGTTCATAGCTCAAATAGGTGAAAACAAGAGAAAACTAATGATTCGGATAGCTTTGCAACGTTGTGGGGCGTTACAAACGGTTATTCTGAAGAAATAAGTCTCGCCTATTAAACGATACAAGGGTTACTGCTGTTTAATATAGTTTTCTCGCGACGGTCCCTTGTGCGTCAATGTTCTTCGTGTTCTTCCTCTTCCCTGAAAGTGCAGAAACGACTCTGCAACTTTCTTTCTCCGAGCTGATACCTCTGTTGGCTCTCCCGTTCCTCTGTAGCGTACCCCTAAGGTCTCGACCGACCTCTGATACTCGATAACACCCTTTATATATACCCATAATCCGAATAAAACTCTACAAAATCTTCGATTCTTTTCTTGCTCTTCACGGCCAAGTCACGGAGATGTTTCCTTTCTTCTCTCTGTACGCGTCTATGGGTTACTCCAATCTTCCCAAACTCTCCCTGTTTCGTCTAAAGATAGAAACAAATCTTGTATAGAAGATACTCTTTATTAAATCTCACGTGCATACCAAATATACATCCCAATACACCCGAGAATATATCCCTTCTCTGTTTTATGGGAACTCAAATTATATTCCTATTTTCTCGAATCCACAAATCATATCAATCTGTTTTTAGATAACAAGCTAGTACTAACCCATCCGCACGTCAAACTCCGACTAAAACTGGCCATAGTCATCAACGAACCCTAAACTTCCAATGCCTCTGTTCGCTTCAACACGGTTATTAAGCCCAAACCCCAGTCGATCCAAACACACACGGAAACCCTGTTTTGCTCTAACGAGATCGATCCCAACGAAATCCAGCGATTGAATCTCTTCACAAAACCACCAAAACTCGAACGCTAATTTGCTGCCTATTTTCCCGCCAAAATTCAGTTTCAAACCGTGCAGATGAAGGGTGTCCCCCTAACCATAATAGGGGTGCCTTTAGCAGACGCGTTTGGGATGCCCTGGGGTGCAAATAACAAGTGGGTGTCCCTTATCCAAATGAGGAGTCCGAATAGTAATTTTCTCCCACGAGCGCAAATACCACTTTTCAGGCCAATTTTCCCGCAAAAGCTTATTTCTCCAAAAACACCTACAAAAACATAAAAAGCCATAAGAAATATAAAATCGAGCACTAATAATATATACAATTGAGATTATATTAGACACAAAAATGTGTCTATCAAATACCCCCAAACTTATTATTTGCTAGTCCTCGAGCAAACTGAAATAAATAAAATCCTAACTCACATCATGAGGCATCGTCGATTGCATTTAGCATATGCAATAAGCCTTTAAACCCTAGGTGGCCCTAGTGGCGAGTTATAGTCTCGGGAGGGTTTACCGGAGATATACCCACAAAACCTTTGCACTCAGGACCACCTAACTATCTACGCAAGAACCTTGGAAGGCACTAAAGAATCTCCTTGGTTGGCATACTTATTGACTACGGGAGGAAGTACCCCGATGCGAAATTCCAATTGATGTACACGAGTTTGCACTCAAGCATACTAAAATTCATATATAAGTCACAAAGCTCTACTCGAGATAGTCGCACTATGGACATCAATACCCTCTAGAGTCAAAACTAATCACATGGATAGATCAAGAAGATGGATATAGAGAAAACATAGATGGTTTTGATGTTTACTAAGTGAATGATGTTTCCCATATCTGTCCGAAGGCCTCCGCCAAAACGAACCTATCCTAATGGACCGAGACACGTGCGACTAATATCAACACACCGGCATATACAAGGGAACCAGTGGTCGATAAACTTAACTCTAGGTCAACACAACTGGCATATACAAGGGTTCCAGTGGTCGACTTTATTGAATTTATTCCGGTTGGTCTGATGGTCTGGTCTCACTTTCTTTTTTTTTGGGTATCTCAATCACTCTAATTCACCCTAGCATCGGTAACAACTTGATTCGTGGGCCCCACCTAATCACTTAGAGAAACATAGTTTAAAAACAAAATAAAAATAAAAACAGAAGTGAAAAGGACTCAACGAGATTGGTGAAACTATCATGTTATTTCTAACACCTGAGCTCTGTGCTTTTATGAATAGACTCTTTAGATGTTGCCATCTAATCAGATTGGTTCCTCAACTCCTACAACCAAAATGCTTCCATCCACTTAGATTGGTTAGTGCCATCCTTAATAAGCATAAATTTCTAGGCTCTGGAGTTTATCAATGCAACTAAAAGTTTCTCCCATACCCCCAAACTTAAATCTAACATTGTCCTCAATGTTCTAAAGATAAAATTAAAAGCATGAACAAGGAAAAACTGTTACCATTTAAAGTAAAAGAGTTAAGGAAAGATATTACCGTGTCGCATGAATGTTGGGTTACCTCCCAAGAAGTGCTAAGTTTATCGTCTTCAGCCAGACTAACAAAGGATTGGTCACCTCATAAAATCATAAAGTAATAGCCGGAATTTCTGTGGGTCATCAAAACCAAATATAGCTATCACAAATAAAAGGAATCTGCAACATGCCAAGAAAATTAACAAATAATGCACACCCTTGTCTAGTTTCCTGTTTAAGACAACTACATCTAGCTGTGGTTCAGGTTTAGGTTCTATAACTGGGTCCAAATAAAATATTTTCATGTGTTGGATTTCCTCGTAGCTAAGATCCGGTTCAGGTATTAGAGTCTGGAAAAACTCAAATAAAAACTTAGAAGCACATAATAATAACCTGAATAATTGCGGATCCTTAAAGTCAATCAGGTTTGACTCACACAATTGACCACGAAGAAAGTGGCGGTCAATCTTAAGCAAATGTGTCATTTCTATTCTCCTAAAGTACTTAGGTTTAGTCTCAAAACTAAATAATTGACACATCTGAAACTTAAACGTTCCCACAATTGGTTGAAAAATATTTGGTGGGAACACAAAATCAATCTTGGTATCATAGCTTTGGGTAAACCACATCAACCGGGAGGATGGGTTTCTAACAACCGAACTTCTTCCTGGACATTATTAGGTTCCGGAGAACTAGTATGAAGGCAACTGCTCAATGGTTGAGGCACATATATCAAGTCCCAAGTGAGGGATCTCTACAAGAGCTAAAGGTAAAGCACGGGGAGAATGATAATCACCCCCAAACTTAGAGTTTTGGGTGTCTCTAGATAGACTATCTACAATTTCCCTAATTTCTAGATCATCGGAATCCTGAAAATGGTCAATTGCTTCTTCTAAGTTATAATCGGAAGGTGTATCCTCACTCATCATATTTGAAAGCTCTACAAGTTCATCTTCTTTGTCTAAGACTAATGTTTCTAAATCGTTAGACTCTAAAACAATGTTCTCAGAATAAACTCTTTCCTCAAAACTATCATCGGCTTCGTAATCATAAGGAAATACGACATCGTCTAAAACGGTGGTATCTCTAGTCAAATCCTCGTCCTTTTGAATAGGTGAATAATTATTAAAATTATTTGAATTTGAACTAGAAATATTATCATTGTAAAGCTCAATTGGAGTAACAAATTCCTGATCACTATGCCTACATATTTCAGATTCTTCATCAGCACTATCCTCATCATAATCATCATAAGAGCATGAAAATGGTTGAACCTCATCTAAAGTAGTGTTACCAATTCTATCCTCGTCATCCTGATTATAAAAATTGTCCTCATTTTCACGGGTGATATTGGAAAGAATGTATTGGCAATCAAGAGTAATTCGAGCAATTCTTTCTTCCGTCTCTAACTCTAACCTACGTGTTGTCTCGGAAACTCACGTGTTGACTCGCTTAACTTACGCGTTGACTCAAGTATCCTACGTGCTTCATCTAGAGAAGGGGAATTATAGGAATTTTGCTCGTATGACCCGTGCGTGTGTGGATAGTAATTGGGATCATCATGGTATGAGCCATAACCTTGAAAAGGCTGATGTTCCCAACCACTATTCACACTATGGTCAAAGTAGTAACGTCCATTTTGAAACTCAGTCGGATATTCGTTGTATTGGCTATTGTAATACCAGTTCGACATTCTATTTGCAGGGGTGTGAGTTGTCACACAAAATTAAAACCCACTGACAGGGGATTCGTGGGTGGATGGAGTCTTACCTCCCGTACCAGACGGGCGATGAACCGTTGAAGTCGACTCAGGCCACCGACTCCGATGTCAGTGTACGAACCCGAGGGGCCGAGACAGTATCGTAACTGTCGTCCTTCCCTGCAAACAGTTTATATTTAATTTTTTAACCCTTCCTTAGGGTTTTAAAAATAATGTCCAGTCCAAAAATAAATAAAGTCCAAAAATAAAAATGTCTGAAAATAAAAAAAAATTACAAAAATACAACCCTATTTACAGTTTCTAAAAAAAAAGAAATAAAGTCTAAATAAAATAAATATGTACAAAATCTTCTTCACGCCTTGGACTCCTCTTTTCTTTCCTTATTTGGCGATGCTATCCTTTTATAGCACTTTTTCTTTCCTTGTAGCTTCGCTCCAAATCTGAAAAGAATCGAAAAATACCAAAGGCGTAAAGAGAACAAAAATAATAAAATAAATAAAATAAATAAATAAACCTAAAACAAATCTAAATACAAGTCCGCGTCGGCGGCGCCAAAAATTGATGTGATTTTAACAGTTGTAGTAAAGTGGTAAGAAAGATGTCGTTCACTCAGACTTGTAAAGACTCGATTTAAGAAAATACTAAAAACAAAGAAAATATATTCACAAGGTTGTCACGATATCGAGAGATACTAGGACTTCGGATTCCATCAATTCTTATATTCATGTGGTTCAACTGATAATTCTAGACATTCATAGCTCAAGTAATTGACTCTAATTTATTGCCAAAAGTAGATTTTTAAAAGATCAATTGTAAATCACAAGCATGACGCATCAAAAGTACTAAAACTAAGCATACGTCATCAAACGAAATCACAACTAATTAGTGAAAATCATAAAACAATTAAATCAAGTGCAAAAAGTCATAAAAGAATTAAATAGAATTACCACATGCGTAAAGAACGGCTTCCTCCATCGTCCCAGTGTTGGGGTTTAGCTCCTCATATTATTCACATGCTCAAAATATTTGTTCATAGCTCAAATAGGTGAAAAACAAGAGAAAACTAATGATTGGACAGTTTGCAACGCCCGTAGCGGCGTTACAAACAGTCATTCTGAAAGAAATAAGTCCGCCTATTAAACGATACAAGGGTTACTGCTGTTTAACGGCGATAGTTTTCTGCGACGGTCCCTTGTGCGTCAATGTTCTTCGTGTTCTTCCTCTTCCCTGAAAGTGCAGAAACGACTCTGCAACTTTCTTTCTCCGAGCTGATACCTCTGTTGGCTCTCCCGTTCCTCTGTAGCGTACCCCTAAGGTCTCGACCGACCTCTGATACTCGATAACACCCTTTATATATACCCACAATCCGAATAAAACTCTACAAAATCTTCGATTCTTTTCTTGCTCTTCACGGCCAAGTCACGGAGATGTTTCCTTTCTTCTCTCTGTACGCGTCTCTGGGTTACTCCAATCTTCCCAAACTCTCCCTGTTTCGTCTAAAGATAGAAACAAATCTTGTATAGAAGATACTCTCTATTAAATCTCACGTGCATACCAAATATACATCACAATACACCCGAGAATATATCCCTTCTCTGTTTTATGGGAACTCAAATTATATTCCTATTTTCTCGAATCCACAGCTCATACCAATCCTGTTTTAGGATAACAAGCTAGTACTAACCCATCTGTACGTCAAACTCCGACTAAAACTGGCCATAGTCATCAATAGAACCCGGTAAACTTCCAATGCCTCTGTTCGCTTCAACTCGGTTATTAAGCCCAAACTGGTCGATCCAAACACACACGGAAACCCTGTTTTGCTCTAACAGATCGATCCCAACGAAATCCAGCGATTGAATCTCTTCACAAATCCACCAAAACTCGAACGCTAATTTGCTGCCTATTTTCCCGCCAAAATTCAGTTTCAAACCGTGAAGATGAAGGGTGTCCCCCTAACCATAATAGGGGTGCCTTTAGCAGACGCCTTTGGGATGCCCTGGGGTGCAAATAACAAGTGGGTGTCCCTTAGTAATTGAGGTGCCCCTTATCCAAATGAGGAGTCCGAATAGTAATTTTCTCCCACGAGCGCAAATACCACTTTTCGGGCCAATTTTCCCGCAAAAGCTTATTTCTCCAAAAACACCTACAAAAACATAAAAAGCCATAATAAATACAAAATCGAGCACTAATAATATATACAATTGAGATTATATTAGACACAAAAATGTGTCTATCACCTTACTTTCTCTATCTCTTTCTCCATAAAGCTTCTGGTTTGATGTCTTCGTCTTCATAATCAGAGGTGTCTGAAAGAAGGGGTGTACACTGGAGCTTCATTTGTACCCATTATTCAAACTTGTTTAGCACAACAGTCAGTTCTGTTGGGAGAATTGGTACCCCGAGCGCAGCGGAATCACAGGATCACAAAGAGCAATTGGTGGTTTGAACCAAACACAAGAGAAATAATAAGAGAGAGATAGAAGATAAAGAAGCACACACAACCACAACACAAGATATACGTGGTTCACCTTTACATGCTACATCCACGGCCAACACCACCTAAAAACTTGTATTAACATCAAAGACCATTACATGCTCTTTACGCAACCCAAGACAAGACCAAAGAGTTAACAAGACATACCCAAGAACACCATCGAAGAAACTATAGAAACCAACTCTTTAAACCATTCTCCAAACCAGCCTCATGTCTTCTCTTCTACACCGTCTTCATAGTCGCTAGTAACAGAGGAGAAACATGGAAACCGTCTAGAAACTTGGTTTAGGGCAAAGCCCCAAACCCTAAACACTAGAACACCAAAATCTTCTCTCTACAAGTTTTTCTCTCACACCGATATTGACCTTCACGGTAGCACACGACCCTCCCTTACAAAAAGACCAAAATCCTAAGCACAAGGATTTACTACTCTTCTAGGTTGAATTATATCTACACCTCTAATTCTAATCCTTTATATAGAGGATCTAACTTGGTCCTTAAGAATCCATAACTTTGGAAACAAGTTTTCCTAACTTAGCTCTTACATTCCTAAACTTTAGGAGTAGAGTTTAATCAAAAGTCAAACTTTTCATGGTCGGTTAAAACCAACAAGCTCCTAGTCCTCTTAAAGACTCATAGGAGTTGAGAGTGGAATTTGTACATACTTAAGATGTTGTGCATCTTTATTATTTCTATGAATGTCGAATTTAGGGTGAGGTGCATATGCACATGCAGTAATCTACTACAAAAAATTGTTTTATCGGAAAATCAATATGGGCGCCATATTATGATACACACCTTGGCATAAAAAAGTTGTAGATGGCTCGTATAATTGCCGTAAGTACGTACGTGCTTGTTGTTTGCTCGTCTGGTGTATAATAAGACACGATGTTTTTGTCTTCTAGTTGTCCTGTGATTGCAGTTCACTCATCTTAGTCATCTAGTATATGATAAGACTTCTTAAAACATCAATTTTTGCACCGAATGACTGAGCAATTTGTTTGTCAGGGGAAGTCATATATAAAGTCTACTGACGATGGGCTCACTTTGGAGTTAAGCGGAAGTGGTAAATAGACCCAGGGGTAAATCCCGATTTTATCTCCCAAATAAATCGGGATTTATCCCTCACCATGTGTCTATATAGGAACGAACTTATATTAAAAATGCACTTTTAGAGTTTGAAACAGATTTACACATATTTCAAAACCTTCAAGAAATATACGAATCTCAAACTCGGAGATGTCTAGAGGCTGATCAAATTTTGGGAGGACACTTGGGTATGGGATGAACCACTCAATGGAGCATTCTGGCACATTTACTCCATTACTTATACTAAAAACTGAACAATTGAAAAACATGTCGGGGCTAAAAACCTAGGCTTGGAAAGAAGACTATCACAAGTTCAAATGGAAGAAGTCTCTACTTTGCTGGCGATTAGACGATAAAAAAACTTATGGTAGGTGTGGACCAAGACTCGTTACCTTGATCTATTGACAATAATTGGTGTTTCAATAAAATATGTTATTTTTGGTTTGCTAAGGAACATTTGAGAGAAATTAGATTAATTGTCCAAATATTTTTACACAAAATTGGTTAAATAGACCAAAATCAATAATTCCTGGGTGAAAAAGATATTTAGATTTTGATATTGTTTAAATGGACAAAAATATAAAAATAGTCAGGATGTAACCAGTTTCATCCTACCCATTTTCAAATACTTTTTCTTATTTTTAATTTACATCAGGATGCATCCAGTTTCATCATCGCTATTTTTTAAGTTTAAGCCATGATGAATCCAGTTTCATCCTTTCTATTTATTTTTTTGTCCATTTCACCCATAATAATTTTTACTCGTCCATTTGAACCACGTTTTAAAAAATTTTGGACAAATGACCCATTTTTCGATATTTTTAAAACATGGTGGACGAGTAAAAATTAGTATGGGTGAAATGGACACCCGAAAATAACAAAGATGAATCTGGATTCATCTTGGCTTAAATTTGAAAAAATAGCGAGGATGAAACTGGATGTATCCTGATATAAATTAAAAATAAGAAAAAATATTTGAAAATGGGTAGTATGAAACTATATTCATCCCGAGTATTTTTACATTCTCGTTCATTTAAACAGTATCAAATCTTACATGTTTTTTCTACCCATGACTTATTGTTATTGGGTTAATTGACCAATTTTATGAACAATTAATGGAAACTAAAATTTTTGACATTTAGTCAAGGGCTTGGCCACACAAAGTGGGGTTCGTCTTGTAACAAATTTGTCAAAAAACCTAGCTAACAATGGATGTCCTTTGAAAGAAAGGTAAATTGTTGTGTGCCAGAGCGACTACTACCAAGTACCCATTTCCTTATAAAGGAAGTTGCTTCCCATCCCCCACTTTTCTACACCACCATTTTACACCCCTATGTGTCACTTTTATCCACCGTAGATTTCATCCTCACCCTACCCCACCTGGGAAAAACATGGGGTCCGCTTTAAAAGTGAGCCAATAAAACATGGACACATGGGGGTGTAAAATTTTTGGGGTATAAAAGTGGGGGATTTCTAGCATTTTCGCATTTCCTTTTCCATTTCCCATTTGCTTTTTCAGTTGGGCAGTATTTCACTCCATTTGTAATCATTCATTAACAAACGACAAGGGATACGTCTCTCCATACTCCATAGTAAGGGGATTGTAGGGGATATTTCAACTGATTCCAAGCTGATTATTTTAGTTTTTTTTAATTGAGCTGATTTTTTTTAGTTTTTTTAATGTTGAATGCATGTCATGTCAGATTTATATATTATTTTAATTATATTGGTGTTGCTATATCTATCCATGATAATGTTAAATTTTTTATTTGAATGATGTATAACTCATGTTAATAGCGCTTTATACAACCAGCGGGACTCTTTTTTTTTTTTCATAAACGAGGGAACCCTCAGAACGTTACATTATACAAAAGCCGATTTTGAGAATCAGGAACAGTTACATAAAATTTTAAGATCATTACAGAATCATCATATCCATAGTATCTCCACCAATTCTTGACTAACCATCCTAAATTTGCAGACTTAAAAACTTCTTGAAATCCCAAAGGACCAAATTGTATCACGGGGCCTAATTAGTTTTGAATCAAAACTAATTTGTTTGATCGCATAAAGCAAAGTGGTTGGATCAAATCCAACCCCGTGATTTCAAGAACCCGTAAGCTAGGCTTACATGAACTAAGGTTTTTATAGTAAAAGTGTTTTACCACTAATTCAAAGTAACAGAGCAATAATAGTGTCTTGAGTAACGAGGGCGGTGTCTCGAGTAACGGGGAGCGATGAATCGGGTCTTGATGAGCAGGAGCTAAAGTAACAATGGGATTTCTTGAATAGGTCTTTTGAAGTCTGGATCGGGATGAATCGGCCCGACTCGGCGTTGGAGATTTTCTAACAATTGATACAATCAATGAACTTGATGATGATCTTGATTTTCCTGCTTTTGCCTTTGATTTCTTGGCTGTTGATGTTCTTGTTGAGTAAATAGCTCGTCGGAGAAATCGTCGGAGCATCGAAACTCCGGGAGAAGATCAAGCTTAGAGCAAATGTCGAAATAACAAAGGACCCGAACATAAGAACAACATCACCGAGACTAACAAATCTCCCACAATATAAAGTACACACAGCAAACCAAAGAAGTCTTAAAACTAATCCTAATAAACAAAGAAAAAATAGATCTATAAACTACTAGATTGCTAGAGCAACCCAGAGCATCAAGATCACGTAAAACTAACAGAAGCGAAAATAGAACCCAACCACCACCATACACAGTGAAAAAAAGGGGTGGGGATGAAGTCGAATCAAGATCTGTTGGATTTGCTATGTCTTCTTCATGGGATAAAAACGAAAAAAGATAGTAAGGATTGCTTTCTTCCCTGTGAAACATCACAGCCCATACATGCATATTCATCCAGAGATCAATGAAGAAAAACTATAAAAATTGCAAACAATGACAGATTCGATGAATAACCAAACGGTAACTAAAACTTAATTTTCTAACAGCAGACAATAGATCAGGATGAAAAGGAGCAAGTTATGGTGTTTGATCTGCTCAGATCAACTCCAATGGAGCCGATCTGAGCAGAGAAATAATCAGTTAGAGAAGTTCCTCGTTGAAGAGAAAGTTTTGAAAGAGAAAGGAAAGAGAAAGTTTAAACTGCTGAACCAGCGGGACTCTAAACCTATACTATTTCATCCGAGTATTAGACCGTGTTTAGACCAATAGCAAACCTTGAACTGTGACTTCAAGGTGTATGCTCCCCAACCGAGTAGGACCTTTGAGTGAGTTGCACCATTTTGACTATTAGTCCGTTTTTTATAGTTCTTCGTGTATAGTTAGTATGTATTCTCACTTGTTAATGATAACGGAGAACAACAATATAAGAACATCAATAAAAAGTAAAATAAGTTCAAAAGAATGAATCTAAGGCGGGAGAAAAAAATTGGAAAATAAAAGTACTAAGACCTTCCAAACAAATATGTATCTATATGCACATATATATATAACCAACACATGAGTCAAGCAACTAATGATGGCTTCTGATGTCAACCTATACGACGAAAATCTCAAGGGATTAGTAAACTTACACTAGTGGAAAAATGTAATTCCGCGACCGCCAGGACACGTCATATATACGAGTTAAACGACCTGTTCTAGGGTTCTCTGAATGGATCGTTTATAAAGCGTTTTTCTATTGCACGACCCTTCTTTGCGTGGGTCTCGAAGCAGACCGTTTCTTACAAGAACTACATGTCACCCGCACATCGGGTCGTAGATTTGAATTATAATATAAAAAAAAATACAGATTCAGATCCGCTGAAATGTCTGAATGGCTGAATCTGAATTAATCTTACTGGCATTTTAGTCAAACAGTCAAGTCAAGTTAAGTCAAACTACAATCAAGTCAAATTAATGCCAAACTAAAATTCAAATGCAACCTCAAATTTAATTGAAATTCAAATGCAACTCAAATTTAACTGGTATTCAAGTGCAACTTCAAATTTAACTGAAATTTATAGTCAAACTGAGAATTTTAACATTCATTCAATTTATCCATTGAGTGTAAAACTACAAAAAAAAAAGATGAAGTACTGAGTTCAGAAAATACATGTCCAAGATAACTAAGTTCTGACAACAACATGCTAAACTAATAGACAACTGATAAAAAAACAAAATGATAATTCAGCTCCTCCTATGACAATGAACTTAATTAGCCAATACTTCACAAATGATATCAAGCAGAGCATCCATGTGTTGTGTCCTTAGTTCACATGCGACTTCCTACAAAGCAAATCAACAGTACAATGACTTCGTTCAGTTCATAATACACGGTACAACAAAATAAGTTACTAGATATAGGTCATGTACAACGGTGTGAGGTAATTTGACAGACATTCTAGCAATGGGTAGTAGCTGAAAGCACATGGTGAGGTAATTTGACATATAGTTCATGTAGATAACAGTTGGCTCATTAATTGCAGGGATCAAACCATAATCATTTCCATTCTACTAGACTAATCAAGACCACAACTATAATTCAAATCACTTGAACAACTTATACAATCCAAGCAAAACGCATTGTAATATACAATCATAAATTCAGCTTACTTCCCAATCCACCCATAGCTGCAATCTCAATTTCCCTGAACTACTACCACTAGATTCAACAACCTCATCATTAACAGTGCTAAAAACTTATTTCTTGCATCATTTCCATACATACAAATTCTCTGTGATTCAACCATAACTATAAACTACAAACATAACCATAACCTAATATAGGTCATGTGTGAGGTAAGATTCAGCATGCTATTTGACCCAAATAAGTACCTAGTTGTCAAGGTTCTGACTATACAATGCCTTTAAGATGCACAGGAAAACTCAGAATCAGAGGTTCAAGGTTTGTTGTCAACTCACATGTGCGCAGGGGAGCTACATGATTTCCACTAGTTGAATTATAAGGTGTTGGGTGATAGGATCCGGAGATGCCTATATAATAAACCGCAATCGCACGGTGTCTAACTAGTAGACAGAGGCAAGTACGGGTCGTTCCCACAAGGAGCGGTGGAAATATCGATAATCAGTATCTCTAATCGATTAACCTGCAATGATATTTTTGGATTTTTAGAATGATAAATGTAAAACGAATTAATAAAATTAAATTAAACTAATAAAATAAATCCAATATGAGAGTCGGTAACCAGGGTTTATAGTATCCACCACTATTTCTATTCAATTACTGAAATGAAACATAATTCATGAATATTTATTTATCGTCCGTTCTATCAACATCACCTATTATATGTATTATAGTCGCAAATATCAATGGGACACCCTAAGCATGGCACATCAAAAGACTAAACCAAAGCATGAACCATCAAATTGCGTTAGCGAGAAAATTGTGCGAAACTAAATTTGGATTCACAAATAATACCTGGATATTCTAAGCATACCCCATCAAAGGATTTAACCCAAGCATGGAATATCAAATAAGTAGACAAATTTATTTCCGATCCTAACAATTATGCACAAATGTTCTACAAAACCGGTGAAGAGACAACTCATATTTTGATAAATCGACAAAAATATCAAGAACTAATCATATTCAATTCATAGTAGCCTCCAAAACATAAATATATCAAATCAAATTGTTCTTATGCTCAAAGTGGTTTCTACCATAAACCCTAATCACGAAGTTTAGCCAAACATGGCTTTCTCAAAAGCCATCAAAATAATTATAGACAAGATAGAGAGATTAAACCCAAGGACTCGTCGTCTCCTCTCCTCTTTGTTATGCACAGATCTTCGCTGCCCAAAACCTCCCAGCGGAATAAGATTCCTCTCTTTTCTACTCTGCGTAAACGGCTCTACAGCCGGCCTCCCAGAAGAATCACCGTCGTCGGCTCCCCCTGTTGAAGTTGTTCTCTCTTCGTTTTTATATGATTTGCTGCGAAGAAAAGACCTCGCAAAAACTACCCAATGGGCCCAGTCAATGAACACCGTTTACAAATTCAAACACCAAACCATTTTCTAACCCGGTCCCTCTGAGCACCAACTCCACTTCTAATTTTCTCGGGCTCAGGCCATTGCGCCGGTTCACGCTTTGTTCGATCTCAATTGGTTGCTGCGAAATCACTGTCGCAATCCTCTCCATTCCCGATCAAACAGCCAACCCTGAGCCTCCGCATTTCTCGAAAACAACCAATGACAGAGACATCTCAATTGTTGACAACCAAGACCGTCAATGATCGCCGAGAACCCCATTAACGTTTAAGCTTTCTGTATTCTTCTAGATTGAAATACATCATCAATTTATTCCTTCTCGAATCACTGATAGTATCAACAACTCAAAGTACGAACCAAAAATTGTACAGTTCATTTCATCTCCGGAGTCTCCATCAGCAAATGGGTTATACCCAAAACTGCACCTCGATCCTGCAATCATCTTTGCCTTCTTTTCTTCAAAGTGACCGCTCCATTACTCACTCGACTATCTCACTCAAGACTTGATTAAATCAAACTTCGGTCCATATGCTTCAATGGATCGAACTCCAAATCTCATTGTTATTGCATCTCTGCCAAAGGTGATCCGACCACAAAGAACTACCCCATGACCAATTGATGTTGTTTGCCAATTAGTGCTCAAACGAGGACAACAATTCATGATTCAAACCAGACATACCCAGGCTAATAAACTCGTTACTCAAATGCATTTCCACTAAGACTTCTTCACTGCGACCGCA
The DNA here is from genome assembly GCA_023531295.1 of Papaver armeniacum. Taxonomy (NCBI): domain Eukaryota; kingdom Viridiplantae; phylum Streptophyta; class Magnoliopsida; order Ranunculales; family Papaveraceae; genus Papaver; species Papaver armeniacum. Next base: position 20,501 of record JAJJWW010011305.1, on the reverse strand, counting down.
ACCACCGCCACTACCAAATCGAGCATCCAAAACCAACCAAAGACCCATTCTTCTTCTCATCCAACGCCATTGCCGTAATCTTTCATGAATAACACCAACTTATCTTCATTCCAATTATATTCCCCGACTATCCAAGCACCAACGAATGCCAAAGAATGACATCGGCATTAACTCTTCATCTCGGCACAAGACCCCCACGACCATTGCTGATTCGCGAGACCACGGAACAAACACTCGTCAAACTTCGACCACTGTTCATGATCGACTTCCCGATTCCAACTCGTCACACTCGATTGATGTTGTTTCTTGATGTAGAAAGCTCCAAAGGTCATTTCCTGCATTCATCTCTCAACGTCGACCACAAAGAAACTGGTTCGGTTTCGAGGCCATACAAACACCCGAGCTCCCTTGATCACGCCATGGCAATGGCGACAACAAATGCTACCTCAATCAACAACAGAGACTACTCATATCAGCACCAACAGTTCTGTGCTGCTCTTAGTCGACTGCTCCAATCCCATCTCAACTGATCGATGCCACCATCTAGACAGTTGTGTAGCATTACTTATTAGTTTCGAAGATCGATTCAATCCCCATTCACGTTTCAGCTCCTTGTCTCGATGTACATAGTCATTACCGTGGTAGCAACACCAAACTAACATCGCCATTGCTAATTTCTGTACGTCCATTCTCTTCTTTGCATTTTGTGAACCTTCCCAATCTCTCCCACCACCGTAATGAAGAAATTAGCCTGCGCATACACGTCCACCAACCGCAATGACTTCTCTTTCTCGTCCATCTACTACCACGAACTCCAGCTGGAAATTTGCAGAGCAACTTCAGTTTGAGTAGAAGCTCAGTACCAACACCACTCATTTGACTCAACATGGGCCTGGCACGGTTGAACAGGCCAAGATAATTATTTGCTTTGCTTCTTGACTTCCAGGCACGTGCTTTGGCAGTGTCTCTTTCATGCCATGGGTTGTCTTGGCCATTTTCGCTGCAAATGCTGCTTTATCCCTCATTTAGCTGTTTTTCATTCGCGAGAGTGAGTTCACTTGTACTTTCTATAAAAGCACTAAAATAGTGATATTAGCCAAAATATCGAAGCCTATCTAATATAAATATGAGAATAAAATATAGCACTAACGTGCTTATCATTGGGAAAGTTCATTCACGTACGTGTATCCATATTTCTCGTTCCCTTGGAAAGATAACCAATTGTAGAAAATGAAATTAAAATGAAAGTAAAAGATCTAACATACCAAATATGAAATCTACTAGAAGAGACATGTAAGAAGAAATATAATGAAACCTTACCTGAGCTTCTCCACTCCAATACTCGTCATTTCCAGCAGTTGTCAAAATTGACGGAGCTTCATTCTCATTTGCAGTAAAGCCCCTATCATCAGTTCCAAGCAACTACGAAGAAGTAAACAAAAACATTTATCTAGCTAGTAACTGACAAGTTTCTTTTTTTTTTCAAACTGCAATATGAATCCCTGAGTTCAGAACAATACACAAGTCCTAGTTAGCTAATAAGAAAACACTTTCCCTAGTGTCACTCTCTAGAGCAGCTTTAGCTGAACTCATGTTCCACCGTACACTTTCTTTAGATGCAGAGCCAGACACAAGATACTTAGTCAAAGCATACAGATAGGGGCGTAGAGTAAACATGTGAATAATCAGGTGCACTCTCCAAGTAAATGCAAGTTTCTTGCCTGGACTAAATATACAAAAATAAGTAAAAGAATACCCTTCTTTCAGAGTCAAAATAGCCGTGTGAGTAGCATCTTCAAGCTCCATATCATCAGTGTACCTACAATGAGGAAAACTTAAACAACTTAGCAAGGCTTGGATCCACGTGATGCTTGTAAAAAAATTCCCAGTTAACCATAGAACCATAAAAATACGTTATGCTAGTCAAAAATACTGCAATCCATTAGAGCAATTGCTCTCTGCGATTTCAAACTTCAAATCTGAATTGACTTAAAACTCCAATAGTTAACGAAGTTGAGTAGGTTTCTGAATAATTTCTTACCCATATTGAGTAAACTCTTGCGTGACAGTAGCAGTTTCTCTGACAATTTGTGTAACAGATATTGGTTCCTACACAACCAGAATACAATGAAGTTAAAATATTTGCATAAGTACTATAACTAAAACAATGTAAGTAGAAATTAGTGTTTGAAGGAAAGAGAAAAACACAAAATGCTATAAGATGCATTTTCTTGTCAAAAGACGGTTCTAACAACACAAAAGTAATGACAAGAAAACACACATCAAGGATGTATCAGTACTTTGTGTAATCTGTAATACTGTTGTGCCTGCTTCCTACTTTTATGAACCAAAACTCGAGAATCGTGACCCATCCCTGAAACCAAAACCGAATGCACTTAGGCAGGAAAGAGCATTTGATTACAGTATATTGAAGATAGTAAAGCAACAGACAAACATTCTCTGTTGAAAGTATACTTGTGCTCTGTTATAAGCATACATGAGACTCCCAAAAGAATAGCTATGTCAACTCTGCAGACCACAGCAAAAATATATTACAAAGTCAGATCAAAGATGAATTAAGGATCAAAGATACCAAAGCTAACACGAGGACACCCCCAAACCGACCTCTCCTCATATCATACTTGTCTACAAGAAAATTACTTTGAAAGATTAACAAAGTAACACAAAAACTAGTCAACTTGGATTAAAAATCATCATTCTAAGTCATATTGGAACTAAGAATAACATCATACATAATCAAATACTAATATACGTACAACCACTGAAGTATTCATTTTATAACTATCATGTTGTTAGAACAGAAATCCAGTTACATTTGACATCAACCAAAACAAAATTACTTCGAAGAAAACATAACGTGCTTGTACATTAACATCACCAAACCAATAATCCTTTCACATGAATTGAGACAAAAATCAGTTAAAATTAAACATATTACTTCATTACCTAGACCCTAATATATGATCAGTAGACTAAATCAAAACAAACAAACCCCAACTTCAGTATCATAAAAACAACTAACATCACCCAAATACCAAAATCAGATAAAACTTTTACCTGATGAAGATGTTCCTATAAGTTAAGTTGTCTGACTGAAATCAAACAATAAATACCTGAAATCAAACAATAAATACTTGAAATCAAACAAATACAAATAATGGTTAAAACCCAATGAAGACAGCCAACCAAAAAGAAAATCAAGTTGAAAGAAAAGAAAAAAAATTTAAAACTCAAATTATGTACCTGATGAAATTTGTAAAATCAAACCCTAATAACCGCACCAAATTGAGAAATCAACCAATAATCGAAAAAAGATTAAAACCCAATGAAGAGAATCAACCAAATCAACAAAAAGAAAATAAAAAAAAAATTAAAACTCAAATTATGTACCTGTGAAGTTTGCAAAATCAATCCCTAATAACCGCACCAAATTGAGAAATCAACCTGAAATCAACCAATAATCGAAAAATGATTAAAACCCAGTGAAGAGAATCAACCAAATTAACATATAAAGTTATAAGAAAAGAAAATAAAGAGAACTTGAACTGAAACCTAACTGTACCTGATGTTGTTTGAAAAATCAAACCCTAACTTCACAAGATTCAGAGATGTGGAAGGTTTATCGAGTTTCTATTAGATTTTCAGATTAATAAATTCATGGTGGACTCTGGTTCGTGGTGGTGTTCATAGAGAAGGCGTTTTCTACTGCGACTATAGGGTTTGGGTGAAGTGAACGAAGTGAAGAGAGAGAAAGATAACGAGATATATATAGGCTCGAAAACTACCAGATTTAAATCGTTGGGCCGCTGGATGAGGGTCGTCGAACCGGTAGTTCCATGATGGCAAAATAGTAAATAAAATTTCTAATTCAGAGACAGCTTACTCTCGGAATTTTTCCGTGTTTTTACCAAACCAGAGACGGCTATCTTTGGTCAACGGTCTAACTACAGTCAATGAGGGTCTCTGATGTGGGTTGCTAAATACCCATTTTCCACTAGTGTTAGATTTAATGAATCAAACACTAAATAAGAGAGATGTTCTTGTTTGTGTTAATGTAGAAAAATAAATAAATAAATATATTTATTTTTGTCCAAACTTCACAGGGCACGCATGTTATTAGAATTACTAGTACACTCCATTCAAGGCATTAAAGCTGGCCTTGTCCTGCCTTGGTAACAATGCAGTTAAAGCTGGTGGATTATTGGCCTTGTCCTGCCCGGTACTTTTCACCATCAGCTCTATTTGTGATTCTGAAAATGGGTTTTGTATGGGAACGTGGTGGAGGTAGAGATGCTCAAGGGAATCTGAATGAAGACGCAGCATTATGGTATTTCCTCTCAATTGTAAGTTTACTTATTTACTTATCATAATAGTACTATACTATAAATTTACTCTTGGTTCTTTAGCTAGCTTTAATTTTGTAGTAGTATCTCTGTTTTTGAGTAAAAATACTCAGTTCTGCGATGTTTTAAGGGTGTTTCTTTGACATAGAAAATGGTCTGAAAATTTGATATCGGGGTTTATATTGTGTTTTACTGAGTAATTGCATCATTGTTGGTGATTTTTGAGCATTCACTCGCAAGTTTTTAGTTTGTAAAGATGATTGTTATTCAGATCTGAGATTAAATTTGTCAGATCGCAAGCAAATTCTCTACTCTGTTCTTCTCCTACCGGTAAGAACACAATTCGTTGTTTTCCATTCTTTTCCTTGTTTTATAGACTTTTCTTCCGGAAAAGTATTTCGCTATCGCACTGCTAGATCGTTTTTGATCTAGCAGCATGTAAACCATACATTTGGGTTATTTTGACGACAACAAAGACATATAAGTTAACCAAATTTCTTCAATAGGAGAAAAGAAAGCAAATTTTCTATGTTTTTATTTTCTTTATTGGGAGTGCACTATCCTAAAAGGAAGTTCTTCTAGCCTAGATAAAACTGAAAGGAAGAAGAAACTCTTCTATATTATTCTAATGTAAGTATGTATGATTTTATTTTCTTTCAAACAATTGATTATTGATTCAATTTTTCTGTTTTATCATATTTCTTTAGTTGTTTTCTTTGTCCTTCTGGTAAACCCCCTAAACTGATTAGTGATCCTACTTGCTTTTGATTCTTTGAATTTTGGAGTCTTTGACTGATTATACATAAAAAAAATTCTGATCTTTATTGGGAGTGCACTATCCTAAGAAGGAGCATTGGTCTCCTACAAAACCCCCCACTCTCCCAAGTTTTTCTTCTCTATTGATCTTCACTGGTAAGAATCTGTATATTATTGTTTCCAAACAAACCCACTCTCTTAAGTCTTTCTTCTCAACTCTGCTCTTCTATCATTGTTAAGAAGAACTTTTTTTCTTGTTATGTAGATTATTGAGAGGTTTTCAAGAAAATTCTCTACTCTGTTCTTTTCCTACCGGTAAGAACACAATTCATTGTTTTCCATTCTTTTTCTTGTTTTATAGACTTATCTTCCGGGAAAGTATTTCGCTCTCGCACTGCTAGATCGTGTTTGATCTAGCAGCATGTAAACCATACATTTGGGCTATTTTGAAGACAACAAAGACATATAGGTTAACCACATTTCTTCAATAGGAGAAAATAAAGCAGTTTTTTTATGATTTTATTTTCTTTATTGGTAGTGCACTATCCTAAAAGGAAGTTCTTCTAGCCTAGGTAAAACGGAAAGGAAGAAGAAAGCTCTTCTATATTGTTCATTAATCTAAGTATGTATGATTTTATTTTCTTTCAAACAATTGATTATTAATTCAATTTTTCTGTTTTGTCATATTTGTGTAGTTGTTTTCTTTGTCCTTCTGGTAAACCCCCTAAACTGATTAGTGATCATACTTTCTTTTGATTCTTTGATTTTGGAGTCTTTGACTGATTATACATAAAAAAAATTCTGATCTTTATTGGGAGTGCACTATCCTAAGAAGGAGCATTGGTCTCCTAAAAAACCCCCCACTCTCCCAAGTTTTTCTTCGCTATTGCTCTTCACTGGTAAGAATCTGTATATTATTGTTTCCAAACAAACCCACTCTCTTAAGTCTTTCTTCTCAACTCTGCTCTTTTATCATTGTTAAGAAGAATTTTTTTTCTTGTTATGTAGATTATTGAGAGGTTTTCAAGCAAATTATCTACTCTGTTCTTCTCTTACCTAAGAACACAATTCATTGTTTTCCATTGTTTTTCTTGTTTTATAGACTTTTCTTCCAGGAAAGTAATTCGCTCTGGCACTGCTAGATCGTGTTTGATCTAGCAGCATGTAAACCATACATTTGGGCTATTTTGACGACAGCAAAGACATATAGATTAACCACAGTTCTTCAATAGATGATATGAGAAAAGAAAGCAGTTTTTTTATGATTTTATTTTCTTTATTGGGAGTGCACTATCCTAAAAGGAAGTTCTTCTAGCCTAGGTAAAACCGAAAGGAAGAAGAAACTCTTCTATATTGTTCATTAATCTAAGTATGTATGATTTTATTTTCTTTCAAACAGTTGATTATTGATTCAATTTTTCTGTTTTGTCATATTTCTTTAGTTGTTTTCTTTGTCCTTCGGTAAACCCCCTAAACTGATTAGTGATCCTACTTGCTTTTGATTCTTTGAATTTTGGAGTCTTTGACTGTTTATACATAAATAAAATTCTGATCTTTATTGGGAGTGCACTATCCTAAGAAGGAGCATTGGTATCCTACAAAACCCCCCACTCTCCTAAGTTTTTCTTCTCTATTGCTCTTCACTGGTAAGAATCTGTATATTATTGTTTCCAAACAAACCCACTCTCTTAAGTCTTTCTTCTCAACTCTGCTCTTCTATCATTGTTAAGAAGAACTTTTTTTCTTGTTATGTAGATTATTGAGAGTTTTTCAAGCAAATTCTTTCCTCTGTTCTTCTCCTACCGGTAAGAACACAATTCATTATTTTCCATTGTTTTTCTTGTTTTATAGACTTTTCTTCCGGGAAAGTATTTCGCTCTCGCACTTGTAGATAGTGTTTGATCTAGCCGCATGTAAACCATACATTTGGGCTATTTTGACGACAGCAAAGACATATAGGTTAACCATAGTTCTTCAATAGGAGATAGTTGAAAAGAAAGCGGTTTTTTATGATTTTATTTTCTTTATTGGGAGTGCACTATCCTAAAAGGAAGTTCTTCTAGCCTAGGTAAAACTGAAAGGAAGAAGAAACTCTTCTATATTGTTCTAATCTAAGTATGTATGATTTTATTTTCTTTCAAACAATTGATTATTGATTCAATTTTTCTGTTTTGTCATATTTCTTTAGTTGTTTTCTTTGTCCTTCTAGTAAACCCCCTAAACTGATTAGTGATCCTACTTGCTTTTGATTCTTTGAATTTTGGAGTCTTTGACTGATTATACATAAAAAAAATTCTGATCTTTATTGGGAGTGCACTATCCTAAGAAGGAGCATTGGTCACCTACAAAACCCCCCACTCTCCCAAGTTTTTTCTTCTCTATTGCTCTTCACTGGTAAGAATCTGTATATTATTGTTTCCAAACAAACCCACTCTCTTCAGTCTTTCTTCTCAACTCTGCTCTTCTATCATTGTTAAGAAGAACTTTTTTTCTTGTTATGTAGATTATTGAGAGCTTTCAAGCAAATTCTCTACTCTGTTCTTCAACTACCGGTAAGAACACAATTCATTGTTTTACATTCTTTTTCTTGTTTTATAGACTTTTCTTCCGGGAAAGTATTTCGCTCTCGCACTTGTAGATCGTGTTTGATCTAGCAGCATGTAAACCATACATTTGGGCTATTTTGACGACAACAAAGACATAGGTTAACCATAGTTCTTCAATAGGAGATAGGAGAAAAGAAAGCAGTTTTTTTATTGGGAGTGCACTATCCTAAAAGGAAATTTCTCTAGCCTAGGTAATACCGAAAGGAAGAAGAAACTCTTCTATATTGTTCTAATCTAAGTATGTATGATTTTATTTTCTTTTAAACAATTGATTATTGATTCAATTTTTTCTGTTTTGTCATATTTCTTTAGTTGTTTTCTTTGTCCTTCTGGTAAACCCCCTAAATTGATTAGTGATCCTACTTGCTTTTGACTCTTTCAATTTTGAAGTCTTTGACTGATTATACATAAAAAAAAAAAAAAAAAAATCTGATCTTGAATGGGTTCATCGAATACAGTGGTGAAAATTGTTTGTGTTAATGTAGAAAAATAAATAAATAAATATATTTATTTTTGTCCAAACTTCACAGGGCACGCATGTTATTAGAATTACTAGTACACTCCATTCAAGGCATTAAAGCTGGCCTTGTCCTGCCTTGGTAACAATGCAGTTAAAGCTGGTGGATTATTGGCCTTGTCCTGCCCGGTACTTTTCACCATCGGCTCATTCAAGATTTGCAGGTGTTAACTCATGTATTAAATTAACTTTACCCCTTAAAACTTTGGATCCTTTCCCGGTTATAAAACTATCAATCACTCTATTCGCTTCTTCATTCTCTCATTCTTTGTCTAAAATTTGTTAGCGCTTTTACTGCTTAGCACAAATAGATCTTGGGATTCTGAAAATGGGTTTTGTATGGGAACGTGGTGGAGGTAGAGATGCTCAAGGAAATCTGAATGAAGATGCAGCATTATGGTATTTCCTCTCAATTGTAAGTTTACTTATTTACTTATCATAATAGTACTATACTCTAAATTTACTCTTGGTTCTTTAGCTAGCTTTAATTTTGTAGTAGTATCTCTGTTTTTGAGTAAAAATACTCAGTTCTGCGATGTTTTAAGGGTGTTTCTTTGACATAGAAAATGGTTTGAAAATTTGATATCGGGGTTCATATTGTGTTTTACTGAGTAATTGCATCATTGTTGGTGATTTTTGAGCATTCACTCGCAAGTTTTTAGTTTGTAAAGATGATTGTTATTCAGATCTGAGATTAAATTTGTCAGATCGCAAGAAAATTCTCTACTATGTTCTTCTCCTACCGGTAAGAACACAATTCGTTGTTTTCCATTCTTTTCCTTGTTTTATAGACTTTTCTTCCGGAAAAGTATTTCGCTATCGCACTGCTAGATCGTTTTTGATCTAGCAGCATGTAAACCATACATTTGGGCTATTTTGACGACAACAAAGATGTAGTTGCAGGAAATCCCACAATACACCCCTCACTATAATTCATTTAACTAATCCATTGGAGGATGAATAACTATGAATAACTATGAATGTTTATGTATTATTTCCTCATAATGTCTACACAAATGAATAGAATTACACTTAAGAAATTACAAACACTTTCAAAGTTTTCTCTCTCTTACTGACTTGCTCTCCAATTCAAAAGAATCCCCCCTTACAACAAACTCACTCATCCCTTTATATAGGGTAATACATAGTGAATGATAGCTAGGCTGTCCTTTATTTTCGGGAATGCCTTGCGAAGTGTCGCAAGCGTACAAATATTCATACTCGCGACACTTCTTAACCTTCGCCAAGTTTCATATCTTTCTATCGTCATCTGTTGCGTCATTTATTTTTCTTCCTTGCGACCCCTCACAATATTGTTGTCTATTAATCTCGCGAAGTGTTGTTGTCGCGATATTCTGATCCTACATCTTGCCTCTTCTCATGTCTTCTCTGCGAAGGAGAGAATGTCATGAGAATCAATATTTTGAATTGCCGCAGCTGCTCATCTATACCTGTTTCAGTCCCATATTTTTACACGGACTTTATTACAGATGTCTATTCTTCCATTCTTTTCCTGACACGTCTCTTTCAACCATTTATTCTTGACCATTCACGTCCCCTCCCGCATTAAATGCCCTTGTTTTACCCGAGGATTTTTCTCTCTATATATAATTTTCATATCCCTCTCTTTTCCTCTTTCACTTTCCCTCTGCAACTTTTCTTTAACTCTCTCCTTCCGCAATTTGCGTTTCTGTCACTGCAAACCTCCTATCTTTTCTCTTAATTTTCAGAAATTTCTTCATCCATTCCCATACTGATAATGGCTTCACTTAGTCGTATGTACAAACCTCGTTTTAATGAAACTCAAAAGAAGTTGCAAGAAAAAGGTTTCACCCTATCTACCATTCCTGATCAAGAATCTTCATCTATACTCACTGCAAAGCTGTTTTCTGATCATCAATGTGATGATCAAAAAATTATAGTCTCGCTAGGTCAACTCCTCGCGGGACTTCCCATCCCTTTATATGATCCTGAGATACCACTCTTCTATGAAATCCTTTCCCATCCGAATTTCTCGCGAGCTGTCTATCAGTTGAGCGGCGACTGTATCCGCCTAATGCTTGAGTTCGCCAACCGTGGTGCTGGCAAAGGATCTTTATATCCTAACAGTGTTAAAGACCCCAAGTTTGCAAACTTAGAAATAGTCCCTGAAAAATACACTTCATTTGTATGCGAAGGTTGACGCCGAGGAAATGGAAGCTGCGAAGGTTAAAGGCAAGAGTAAAGCCAATGCTCACAAGGATAAATCTTCTCGCTCCATCATCTAAGAAACGAAAACTCAATCTTCCCTCATCTTAGTTCAAGTTCCTGGATCTTCCGACGAGGATGATAATGATATGAATTCATCTTTCACAAAGGAGACTCAATCAGCCGATTCTTCCATGGGACAATTGTCCAGCATCTTCTCAGATTCTTTTCAAGGAGTAGGAGATGCTCGCTTGACTTCTATATGCGAAGCTCTCGCCACCGTGTGTAATGCTACATTACTAGATGGCAATGACTCTTTCAAGGGGGTTTCTAGATCTGTGTCCCCTAGCTTTTTAAATGCACTTAATTCTTTGGTATGTATGAACTCATATTTCTCTTCCGATTTCAATTTTTAACTTATATCTTAACAGTCTTTCATCTTCCTTCGCAGGATGGAAAAACTTCTTTTGTAGTTGCCTCAGATCTTGAAAGGAGGTACAACATTCAATTGAAAAAGAATACTCAACTTTGCACAAAAATCAAAGAATTAGAAGTTGAATCCGCGAGATCTCGCGAAAAAATCCAGCAACTGGAGATCGAGTCTTCTTCCCAAAAGGACAAAGTTACCACTCTTCAGAACGCTAATCAGCAACTTTATGGTATAAAATTTTTCTTCCCTTATTACTTTTATTTTATCAGTTGCATGTTGTTACCTGACTTATCACTTTCGCAGATATATATAACCTCTCCGAAGAAGCTATTCTTCTCCATTCATTTCCCGAACCTATGGATAATGACATTCTTCTCTCTCATCTCAACAACTCTTTAAATAGTTCGTCAAACAAAATTAATTCCCTTTCATTAAATGAACTCCAAACCAAATATCGCCTTTTAGAAATTGAGCACAGATCTAGTTTAAGTGTAGCCAACCAATTTAAACAAATGTACCTTGAGTCTCATAAGGAAACCAAAATTTTAAGGAAGAAAATTAGTGACCATATAGATGACAAAGATCGCATTGCTAACAATGGTGCTCAAGCATTAGCAACATTTCAAAAGTCCCTTCTCGAAGTACAAATTGAGCGAGATGAATTGCTTCGCCAGAATTCCTTACTTAGTGAGCGAGAAAATCAAATTCGTTCACTACTTGTTATAAATAATGATGATGAATTCGCTTGGGCTGCGAAAGTGTTAGATAACGCCAGAATAACCTAGGTGTTGATGTTAGTCTTCATGCCGAGCATACTTCCTTGGTTAAAGATATGATATCTCGAGAGAAGGTTATTTATTATACCTTACTTGTTTCTTATCTCTCGTAATATTCATTGTCAAGTTGTTAACTTATCGTTGCTTATTTGCAGAATCCGAAAAAAGATTTCAAGCAAGGATTGGAGAACTTGAATCTGAAAAAGAACAACTCGCAAAGAATCTCTCCCTTCGCGAGAATAGATATTCCAGATTGAAGAAGCAATTTCAAACTACAGTATCAAATTTTAATAATGATGATGTTCGTTTTCGCAACCAAGCCATGGAATTTGTATGTAATAATCACAACATCCCTCTTAGTTCATATCCTTTTCTTGATGAAGAAATCCCTGAAAATTTGCCTGTCTCAGACGTTTCGATAAGCGAAGTCGTGAAGAAGAAAAATCAAGCGACGAGAACGATATAATTGAAGAATCAGATAAGGAAGAAGGGTCAAAAAAGAAATAATCTCTTTTGTTTCTTTCGCGTCCTGTAACATCTATACATATGTATTTTCTTTTTCTGTAACTCTTTGTCGTAAACTTGTTAGATAATTAAACATGAATTCCATCTTCATTTCCCTTTATTTGCATGCATTGATCTAGCAGTTCTTCCTTGTAAATACAACTGGCTAGCATTACAAATGTATGACTCTGTCATATGAAGATGAATAACAATGTTTTATCCTTTCCATTCCCATACTTGCCTCTTGTTGTTTATCTTCAAATGAAAGATTTTATTTGACTATCCATGAAGGATAACTCTTCTGACATCATCATTCATTTTTTTTTCGAAAAGTAACTCCATTGTTGTTGAAGTTTATCATTGCGACGAGGTCGCAGGTATCTCCATAAATGAAGAAACCTACTTATCTCGCCTTATCATTTTTGGTTGTCTTCTAAGTTAAGACCTTCCTAGTTAAAGGTCTTACTTTGCCACCCTTTATTGCGACAAGATCGCAGGACGTCTTTACACTTGCATGTAAAAACCCATTGACCTTGCCTTATCATAGTACAAGTATTTTTGCCTCTCGAGATGTTTTGCTTGCGACAATATGACAGTTTAAATTCCCTTGCGAGAATAAACTCCCATGACATTGCCGTCTTTGCGACGAGATCGCGAGGACGTCTTTAAACTTTCATGTAAGGACCCATTGATCTCATCTTACCCTTGCGTTAGTACTATTGCCTCTGCAGGATCATTGCACAAATATGACAATCCTAAGTTTCCTTGCGAAAAACAGCCTCATGACATTTGCGTCTTTGGCACTTATCGGCTCCTTAATGGAGGGTGCCGCCCTTATCATCTCCCTGGTTGCCCCTTCAAGAGGCGTACATCGGCCATACAAGGCTAGATCCTCCCATCCGGTCTTTAACAACAACCGGTTGTTTTCGCAGCCTCTTATCCCTTATACCTATAGGGTTTATGGTTACAAGGCTGCACCCTAAGTGGAGTTTTCTTCGGGCCGAGTGCGGCATGTGCCAAGACTTGTCAAGAGTGGTAAGGAAGTTCCATGCTCCCCGCACTCTTGACTCAACCGTGTACCTCGGCGCCTTGATCATACACCGACTCCTTGGAAGAGACCGTCGGTCGCCCAACCAGTGGTATAACCTTATATATATAGTTGGGAATCCAAGGTACCTCTTCCTGATAGGCTTTCATGGGCCCCAAATCTACATGACCCAGTTCCGGAGCGGTGTAACCTTTTCCCTGAGCCATGTTAAGAGATACCCCCTTATATGACGCACTTTAGGTCTTACATTTGCCTCTTACGAAATATTATTCGCGAACTAGGGTGTACGCCATAAAGGTTCGTCCCATTCACTCACTCATTCATTGTTGTTGAATCATTCAGTCATTCATATTTAATTGCTTCTTGATATTTGGATTGCGAAGATATCGCACAGTTCTGCTTTATTTGATGTATTCTCATTTTTTCTCTCAAATTCTTGTACATTTTTGTTTGCGAGATTCTCGCGCATCATTTCTTCTTTGTCTTGCCTTTGATATATCTTTTGTTGATTATTTACTTCTTATGCCTTTTGTTCATTGCACTCTTTGCCTCTTCGTCATCCCAATCCTTGATGGACTCCTTTTCATCATAACATTCTCCTACCTTCATGCATTCACTTGCAACACTTCGCGATGTATCTTCATTTCTTATCTCTATAATATCCACCATCATCTTCTCTTTTCTCTGTTCATCTTTCATATTCTGTTTCCAACCCTTCCTTTTAACCGTGTACCTCGGCGCCTTGATCATACACTGACTCCTTGGAAGAGACCCTCGGTCGCCCAACCAGGGTATAACCTTATATATATAGTTGGGAATCCAAGGTACCTCTTCCGGATAGGCTTTCATGGGCCCCAAATCTACATGACCTGTGTTCCGGAGCTGTAACCTTTTCCCGAGCCATGTTAAGAGATACCCCTTATATGACGCACTTTAGGTCTTACATTTGCCTCTTACGAAATATTATTCGCGAACTAGGGTGTACGCCATAAAGGTTTGTCCCATTCACTCACTCATTCATTGTTGTTGAATCATTCAGTCATTCATATTTAATTGCTTCTTGATATTTGGATTGCGAAGATATCGCACAGTTCTGCTTTATTTGTTGTATTCTCATGTTTTCTCTCAGATTCTTGTACATTTTTGTTTGCGAGATTCTCGCGCATCATTTCTTCTTTGTCTTGCCTTTGATATATCTTTTGTTGATTATTTACTTCTTATGCCTTTTGTTCATTGCACTCTTTGCCTCTTCGTCATCCCAATCCTTGATGGACTCCTTTTCATCATAACATTCTCCTACCTTCATGCATTCACTTGCAACACTTCGCGATGTATCTTCATTTCTTATCTCTATAATATCCACCATCAAATTCTCTTTTCTCTGTTCATCTTTCATATTCTGTTTCCAACCCTTCCTTTTAGCATTTCTTTCTTCGCAGCTCTCTACATCGACCTCATAACATTTTTGCCCCTCCTTCCAATCTCCCTTTATAATTCCAATACCATTTGGATGAGGGAACTTTATACATTGATGGTATGTTGATGCTACTCCCAAGATTTCATGCAGCCATGGCCGCCCAATCAATGCATTATAAGGAGATTCTACGTCAACCACACAGAACAAAACATCAGTTGATAATCCTTGTAAAGGAATTCTCATGTGAACTTCTCCTTTAGGCTTGTTCGCTGTGCCGTTAAAACCGTATATTTTGTATGTTGAGGGGATCAAATTCTCATCTTCTCCTCCCATAGTCTTATAAGTATGGTAGAAAAGAATATTCACCGAACTTCCAGTATCGATTAGGATTCTATTAATCGCCCAATAATTTTCCGCTTCATCATCTTCTCCATCAAATGGTTTTGGATTAATATCCAGCTTTACCACCAACGGGCTATCATGTACTTCCCTTCCTTTGGGTACTTCATCTGCAGAGAAAGAAATAATCTGCAGCTGCCACTCTTTCAACTGCGACGTTCTCTCCAGGTTCAGTACTTCTTTATCATCAGCATCCCTCGCAAAAACTCTACTGAGCACGTTATCATGGAAATCTTCAATTGTACGATATGAATGAACGATAGAGTTGCAAAATAGATTTTTGGCCTTTGCTCCAACTTCTATTACAAATGCTTCTTTTCCCTTTTTTGAAACTGTTGTTTGCATTTCTGATGATGATTGTGTTGGTACTTTCTGTCCTTTCTCTTCATCTTTTAGAAAATGATTCAACTTCCCTTGATCAATCATTCTGAGAATGATTCTCTTTATGTTTCTGCAGTCATTTGTTAGATGTCCATGAAAGCGGTGGTAAGTACAATACTCATGACTTCACATTGCCCTGGTGGTTCACTCCCGCGTTCCATGGTGCTGGTATGTCCTCCATTACGAGTATAGCTTCCCAAATTTTTTCCACACTAGCATTTAGTGGTGGCATTTTGATCTCTTCCCATACTACTCTGCGACTTCTCTGCCCTCCATGATTATTCTGCCTTCGTCCTCCATAAGTTTCTTGCATATGATCTAATCTTTGAATTTTATTATTGTTGCCGCGATTATATTAGTTCCTTTCTCTCTCAAACTCCTCCTGATCACAGCTCCCCATAGCCACTATTTTCTGCTATCCATCATCAACTCTCTTTTCTGGTTGTCCTTGCGAAGTGCTCGCCACAGTGTTTAAAAATTTTGGTAATAAGCTTGCATTCGCAGCATTCGAACTTGCATTCGCAAATGGGTAAGATTCCATTTCATTTTGTCTTTCTTCTAAGGCAATATATTCTTCCTGGAGTTCTCGCAGTTCAGCCATCGTAATCGTATTTTTAATTCTAAAAATCTATGTATAACAAACGGTGGCGAACGGAGCGTTTACAAATGATAAAATGAGATATCTTTCTTCTACCCTTCCCCGGCCATTTCTCGTGCACATTGTTCTCCATCTCATTGTCAAATGCCTTAAGCTCTCGCCAACTCTTTGTTTTAATCCGAATACATCTTCAATTCCTGGCCGCGGGGAGTTATTACTTATATACGCTCCCAAGAATGTAGCTTGTAAATGGTTGAATGACGAGATTGTGTTTCTGGGTAAACCTTCAAACCATTTCAAGAGTTCTCCCATTAAACTTGATGCAAAGTATTTGCACAATATGGCATCATGATTCTCCCACCGCAACATACATCTCATATAAGCTTTGATGTGTTGTATCGCGCAGTTGTTCCATCAAAAATGTTGGTTAATGCGGGCGGATTGCATTTAGGAGGTATTCCTCCCATTTGTACTTCTAGTGTGAATGGATTCTTCGCAGCTTCTGCGATGGTTTCATCCAATTGTCTTCTTCCTCCTTCCCTTCTACTATTCAACAATTCTCTCATTTCTGCTAGTTCTTTCAAGATTTGCGCATTTGCCTTAGAATTTGATTCTACTGGTCTTTTTAACTCTGCTTCTCTCTTTCTTCGCTCATGCCTGTTTTGACTTTCTTGTTCGTTATTTTCTTCTCTCCTTTCCCTGCGACTTTCTCCTTCATCTCTTTCATCAATTCGCACACCATTATATCTATTGTTCTCTATTCTGGGCTGTCTATCAGCTCTCCTCTGTATCCTCTCGTATTCTTCGTTAATATTTCTATTGACACGATTTTGTTCCCCGCCTTCTTTCTCGGTTGTCGTGATTATTCTCCAGGATCGCTTCTTCCCGAGTTCTTGATTTTCCACTTCGCTCTTACTCTCTCCCTCTCGCGAGCTAAGCGTGCTTGTTCAACATAATGTCTCTCAATGTCATCCTCGATCTCTTTTTGCCTTCTCAATGCTTCTCTCCCGTGCAATATTACTCTTCCTTCAGCGGCTGGATTATTTAATTGAGAATTGAATTTGATTAAATATTATTACATGAAACTAGTTGGAAGCCTAACAAGCTAAGCTCCAACGACATACTACTACATTAATTGAACAGGTTGATGTGCTAGTTTGATTAAATATTATTCTAAAATGATTTTTCACAAATATATTATTATATTTGATGCATGTATATCATTAAAATTAGTTTAATAAATTTAGTTACTGGAAATTTGTTGAGTGTATAAAACCTAAATTTTTATTTAATCTAACATATTTGAAAACTGGGCTTGTATAATTTGAATCATAGTTTATTTAAATAATATAAAATTATAATCGGCTTCGTTGATTTGTTTATCTAGCTATCTTTTGAATATCAAATTTTTTGCTTTGTTATTAAATCCGAATTCGACTATTTCTAACCAATTCAAATTGTTCTCCTTTATACGTATTTGGCAGATTGTGTTGAAATCAATCGAACGAAATTCAAAGTGGTCTTTATAAATGAATAAGGCTTTTAAGACTCAAGATAATTCAATTTATAGTCTCGTTTTTCGTTTTTGAAGAAATTCTATCAGATTCGACAGACTGGCTTCAAATTACTTAGCGAAAAGTGGATTTATTCTTCATTTTACATATAATTTTTCATTCAAAAGAATTAAATGAGGGATTTAATTTATTGGGAGTGGCAATGAAATTTATGGTTTATATAAGGAGGAGGGATCTATTGACAGCCTCATATTTTACAAGGTTTAACAGTCCAATATAAGTCGTAGAATTGAAAAAAACTGACACTCCAGATTATCTGGCTTCTTTTCTCTCTTCTTCCTTCTGCATGAAACTATTCCGAGAACAAAGTATGCGGACCGAAGAAAAATTCGAAATTTTCTTAACTTTCTGTATTACGGATATTCAAAACAGATGAGCCAAAATTATTCAAGCCATGGAAAGAAAAATGTTAATGAAATTAGAGTTATATGTTAGATTTGTATAAGAATTCGGGAGATTTAAGAGATTTTGATTATACACGGGGAAAAATAGAAAATTGGTATACGATATTTTAATTGAGAATTGAATTTGATTGAAAGAGGAGTGAATTCGATCTCTTTTTGCCTTCTCAATGCTTCTCTCCCGTGCAATATTACTCTTCCTTCAGCGGCTGGATTATTCGGCCCCTGAAATCGTCTATTTCCTTGATTTTTCCCGTTCTGCTCATCTTGGAAATTCTCGGGATGAGGAATATAACGATCTTCTGCTTCTTCTCTTCTTTCGTGATATTCTGAATTTGGATTTCGTGTTTCTCGTTGGTTTTCTACCTCGATATTTTCTGTTGGTAAGACTCTCCTTCTTTCTTCCCTAATTGATCTTGAACTCGATCTCGCAGTGCTTCTTGATCTTCTATTGTGCAATCTCATATTTTCCATCCTTAATTCATGATTTTTTCTTGTCAAATTCGCTCGCTCCTCATCCTCTAGTCGTCTCTCTTCATGTATTGTCTGTCTCGATATTTCTAATGCTGCGATATCTTCATTTCCTAGATTCATTTCTCCATTCATTCCTTGATCTCCTCCTCCTTGCCCATTGTTCACCAATTGCTGCTCTTCTACCCTTTCATCCTCAGAATCCGACCTCCAAGTGTGCACACTTACTCTATCGTAATCCACAGTTGCATTTGCTATCGGGGGAATTAAAGGTAGAACGTGATTCTCTTCATCATTCCTGATGTTCATCCTTGACGATTCTCCTGTTTCATTTCTCCTTTCTCCAGCAAGTCTTCCACTTCTTCTCACTGGTTGTGCAAGTACATTTCTTCTTCTAGCCATTTCTCTTTTAGTAAACTTTTGAAAATTATCTCAAATTTCTTTCCTGTTAATTCAAATTCTTCCAAATCTCTATGCCAATCTTTTCTCAGTCCCTGTTTCTAGCGCCAATATGTAGTTGCAGGAAATCCCACAATACACCCCTCACTATAATTCATTTAACTAATGCATTGGAGGATGAATAACTATGAATAACTATGAATGTTTATGTATTATTTCCTCAAAATGTCTACACAAATGAATAGAATTACACTTAAGAAATTACAAACACTTTCAAAGTTTTCTCTCTCTTACTGACTTGCTCTCCAATTCAAAAGAATCCCCCCTTACAACAGACTCACTCATCCCTTTATATAGGGTAATACATAGTGAATGACAGCTAGGCTGTCCTTTATTTTTGGGAATGCCTTGCGAAGTGTCGCAAGCGTACAAATATTCATACTCGCGACACTTCTTAACCTTCTCCAAGTTTCATATCTTTCTATCGTCATCTGTTGCGTCATTTATTTTTCTTCCTTGCGACCCCTCACAATGTTGTTGTCTATTAATCTCGCGAAGTGTTGTTGTCGCGATATTCGATCCTACAAAAGACATATAAGTTAACCAAATTTCTTCAATAGGAGAAAAGAAAGCAAATTTTTCTATGTTTTTATTTTCTTTATTGGGAGTGCACTATCCTAAAAGGAAGTTCTTCTAGCCTAGGTAAAACTGAAAGGAAGAAGAAACTCTTCTATATTGTTCTAATCTAAGTATGTATGATTTTATTTTCTTTCAAATAATAGATTATTGATTCAATTTTTATGTTTTGTCATATTTCTTTAGTTGTTTTCTTTGTCCTTCTGGTAAACCCCCTAAACTGATTAGAGATCCTACTTGCTTTTGATTCTTTGAATTTTGGAGTCTTTGACTGATTATACATAAAAAAAAATTCTGATCTTTATTGGGAGTGCACTATCCTAAGAAGGAGCATTGGTCTCCTACAAAACCCCCCACTCTCCCAAGTTTTTCTTCTCTATTGCTCTTCACTGGTAAGAATCTGTATATTATTGTTTCCAAACAAACCCACTCTTTTCAGTCTTTCTTCTCAACTCTGCTCTTCTATCATTGTTAAGAAGAACTTTTTTTATTGTTATGTAGATTATTGAGAGGTTTTCAAGAAAATTCTCTACTCTATTCTTCAACTACCGGTAAGAACACAATTCATTGTTTTCCATTGTTTTTCTTGTTTTATAGACTTTTCTTCCGGGAAAGTATTTCGCTCTCGCAATTGTAGATCGTGTTTGATCTAGCAGCATGCAAACCATACATTTGGGCTATTTTGACGACAACAAAGACATAGGTTAACCATAGTTCTTCAATAGGAGATAGGAGAAAAGAAAGCAGTTTTTTTATTGGGAGTGCACTATCCTAAAAGGAAGTTTTTCTAGCCTAGGTAATACTGAAAGGAAGAAGAAACTCTTCTATATTGTTCTAATCTAAGTATGTATGATTTTATTTTGTTTTAAACAATTGATTATTGATTCAATTTTTCTGTTTTGTCATATTTCTTTAGTTGTTTTCTTTGTCCTTCTGGTAAACCCCCTAAACTGATTAGTGATCCTACTTGCTTTTGACTCTTTCAATTTTGGAGTCTTTGACTGATTATGCACCGCTTACGCCTCTTCTCAAACTTG